>CM029013.1:111740594-112030076 GCA_016801055.1 Panax notoginseng | reverse complement strand
AATAGAAAAGAGCGTACTCTTCAACCATTGGAATAACGTATGTTTGATATCTGATATAAGACTCCTCTTATAAAGATATCAAGTAACCCTATTAAAATAAGTATTATTTAATTAAACTCTTTAATTAAATGAGCTCCCTAATCTTATTAGGGATAATTAATTAAACTCCTTAACTAATTTTCCTCCCTAATCCTATTAGGAATAAATGCCTTGTGGTGAATTAACATCTTAAATACTTTAATACTTGCCTTGTGGTGACACAACAAACTCATATTAAATATTAATACTCTATTAATTTTATCATATTAGAAGGCGACGTTCATATTCCAAATATCTTTGAACGCTTAGGACTTAATATAAAAAAATTTGAGGGTTTGTTATTAATTTGTTCTCATCTTGTTTTAGCGCGCATGCACATATGATATATAAAATACGCGTCATATTATTAACATGCGAAGCATGTTTGCATAATATATAAATATAATATAATATAATATATATATATATATAATATAAATATATATATATATATATATATAATATTCATAATCAATCCCATTTATTATCATACACATCACCATATGTATCAATAAATAATATTCATCTCTGAAAATAAACATTCAATATATATATATTGATATCATTTAATGGCAAATTTAGTTAGTATAAAATCTAATTTTGAATTAAAATAAACTCCTCTTATTTTAATCCAAAATTAAATCAAAATAAAACTATTTTATTTTAATTTATCTAATTTTGAATAAAATAAACTATTTTATTTTAATCAAAATTATTAATCAAAATAAACTCCTTTATTTTAATTAATTATGGAATCCAATTCCAAGTAAAAAAAAACTCCTTTATTAAAGGAAACACGGATTCTCTTTCATATTCACAAATAAACTCCTTTATAGATTCTCTATAAACTCTTTTATCTTGAATAATATGAAATCTTATTTCATATCTAAATTAACTCCTTTATTTAAGGAAACTAGAATTTAATTTCAACTCCAATTAGTTATCATGGAATTCAGTTCCAACTCTAATTAGTTAGCATGAAATTTAATTTTAAAATTAGAAAAATTTTTTTATTTTAAGATTAAAATAAACTTTATTTTAATTATAAAATTATTAAGAATTATATTTATATATATATATATATATATATATATATCTATATATTATATATATATATATTAACGGGTAAAAAAAAAAAAAAAAAACTTTGAATCTCCTGTAACAACATTCATTTGGTGCAGCATCATTTATTGTAACAAAATTACATGGATGCACGTGATTCAAGGGATCTAAACGTGGCCACACATGAATCCAGTAACTTTAGTATATATTTATTAAACCGTAACTTTTATATATATATATATATATATATATATATATATATATATATATATATATATATATATATATATATATAATATATATATATATATTACTTATCACATGCAACTCCCTTGAATCATGAATACCACAGATCCGGCGAAAAAAAAATTGGGATTACCAATAAATTTTTTTATTTTTTTTAAAATAAATTTTATACAATAAAATTATGCCCAATTAAATTGTTCTAAACACATATCAATATACATATTACATTTGACAATTAATAATTCGCATAAAGGTTTAGCTCTGATGCCACTGTTAGATTAATAAACGCAATCAAATTGCACAAAATAGTGAAAACGTGAAAAAATCAGAGTTTAAAATTTTACAAACCATATACCCGGATCACCCTTTATGTGCAATTATTAATTAAACGAAAAAGAAAGAACAAGAATCATACCCCTTGAAGATCCGAGCTTCTTCAGGTACAAGTTCACCTCCCAATCCTTTTCGCGTCCAACTTGAATCCACCGGGTTTGGTTCCTTCCTTTGATCAACGTTGGTCACCCAAGTGTTTGGCCTCTAGAGGTGATCCACTAAGGAAGAAGAAAGATCCAAGAAGATGAGTGTTTTGACAAAACCCTAGTTTTTTCTATCTCTATAGAAAAGAGCGTAACTCTTCAACCATTGGAATAACGTATGTTTGATATCTGATATAAGACTCCTCTTATAAAGATATCAAGTAACCCTATTAAAATAAGGTATTATTTAATTAAACTCTTTTAATTAAATGAGCTCCCTAATCTTATTAGGGATAATTAATTAAACTCCTTTAACTAATTTTTCCTCCTAATCCTATTAGGAATAAATGCCTTGTGGTGAATTAACATCTTAAATACTTAATACTTGCCTTGTGGTGACACAACAAACTCATATTAAATATTTTAATACTCTATTAATTTTATCATACTAGAAGGCGACGTTCGATATTCCAAATATCTTTGAACGCTTAGGACTTAATATAAAAAAAATTTGAGGGTTTGTTATTAATTTGTCTCATCTTGTTTGCGCGCATGCACATATATATATAAAATACGCGTCATATTAATTAACATGCGAAGCATGTTTGCATAATATAATATAATATAATATAATATAATATAATATATATATATAAATATATATATATATATATATATATATATATATAATATATATATATATAATATTCATAATCAATCCCATTTATTATCATACACATCACCATATGTATCAATAAATAATATTCATCTCATGAATAATAAACATTCAATATATATATTGATATCATTTAATGGGCAAATTTAGTTAGTATAAAATCTAATTTTGAATTAAAATAAACTCCTTTATTTTAATCCAAAATTAAATCAAAATAAAACTATTTTATTTTAATTTATCTAATTTTGAATAAAATAAACTATTTTATTTTAATCAAAATTATTAATCAAAATAAACTCCTTTATTTTAATTAATTATGGAATCCAATTCCAAGTAAAAAAAACTCCTTTATTAAAGGAAACACGGATTCTCTTTCCTATTCACAAATAAACTCCTTTATAGGATTCTCTATAAACTCTTTTATCTTGAATAATATGAAATCTTATTTCATATCTAAATAAACTCCTTTATTTAAGGAAACATAGAATTTAATTTCAACTCCAATTAGTTATCATGGAATTCAGTTCCAACTCTAATTAGTTAGCATGAAATTTAATTTTAAAATTAGAATAAATTTTTTTATTTTAAGATTAAAATAAACTTATATATATATATATATATATATATATATATATATATTAACGGAAAAAAAAAACTTTGAATCTCCTGTAACAACATTCATTTGGTGCAGCATCATTTAGTGTAACAAAATTACATGGATGCACGTGATTCAAGGGATCTAAACGTGGCCACACATGAATCCAGTAACTTTAGTATATATTTATTAAACCGTAACTTATATATATATATATATATATATATATATATATATATATATATATATATATATATATATATATATAAGTTACTTATCACATGCAACTCCCTTGAATCATGAATACCACAGATCCGGCGAAAAAAAAATCGGGATTACCAATAAATTTTTTTATTTTTTTTAAATAAATTTTATACAATAAAATTATGCCCAATTAAATTGTTCTAAACACATATCAATATACATATTAAATTTGACAATTAATAATTCGCATAAAGGTTTAGCTCTGATGCCACTGTTAGATTTGTAATATTCATGAACGCAATCAAATTGCACAAAATAGCGGAAACGTGGAAAAATCAGAGTTTAAAATTTTACAAACCATATACCCGGATCACCCTTTATGTGCAATTATTAATTAAATGAAAAAGAAAGAACAAGAATCATACCCTTGAAGATCCGAGCTTCCTCAGGTACAAGTTCACCTCCAATCCTTTTCGCGTCCAACTTGAATCCACCGGGTTTGGTTCCTTCCTTTGATCAACGTTAGCCACCCAAGTGTTTGGCCTCTAGAGGTGATCCACTAAGGAAGAAGAAAGATCCAAGAAGATGGGTGTTTGACAAAACCCTAGTTTTTTCTATCTCTATAGAAAAGAGCGTACTCTCCAACTATTAGAATAATGTATGTTTGATATCTGATATAAGACTCCTCTTATAAAGATATCAAGTAACCCTATTAAAATAAGGTATTATTTAATTAAATTCTTTTAATTAAATGAGCTCCCTAATCTTATTAGGGATAATTAATTAAACTCCTTTAACTAATTTTCCCTCCTAATCCTATTAGGAATAAATGAGAGTACTTATATTAAATTAATTCCTAAACTCTTTTAGAAATTAAAATAATAATAATTATAATAATATTAATAAGACTCCTCTTATTAATTTATATTTAATATTTCTAAAATATTAAATAATAAATATTAAGCTATTTAATTTATTCTATCACCATAGATTAAATTAAATATACTTAACATATTATTACGATTATGCCATTAACTTCTTAAATAATTATTCTTCCTTTTATGGTGTGACCATTTAGGTTCTCCATATTAAACCGGTTGTGAATAAATCAATTAGAACAATTCTAATCTTATTTAAATAAATAAATTAAACAATTAATTTATTTAAATAAATAATATTTATTCTACAATAGGGATAAGCCTCCCTAGCGATCAACGACTTTCCAGATAATAGATTTTAACATTAATCATAAAAGAACCTTTGAGTAAATAGTTACCTTACAATTCAATCCTTCCACCATTCAATGTCTCAATTAAATATAAGACATGGAATTACTGTCAAGTCTTATTTTATTTAATTATATGTATTTCGACTCTTAAATGCACAACTCCAAATAATACAAATTAAAAACTCCTTTCTAATTTCATTCTGCCTTGGCCAAGGACTACTGGGTTGTCATTTATCGAATCACATAGGACATTTCTCTTCTTTTACTAGAAGCGGTAGATTCTTTATTGATCATACATTATCTCCATGTACAACTTATTATACCCAAGCATACCCTTTGATATACCCTAAGGGTCTTAAGGAATAAGTCAAAGTATAACTCATCATACACAAGATACTATGATGATCTCAAGTTCAAGGATCACTTGTACTACTATCACTACAAGAATTCCTATTGACAGGCAAGTAAAACTCCATTAGGTATTCCTTAGCGAGTCACGTTCAGTGAACTTATTCTCTAATAAGCACCTATATACTTGCTTTAGTGTCTCCACGCAAATGATCATGAGATCAATCATTCTCATCCAATGAGCAAGCAACGTATGTACCAATCTATCCGGATTCACTAATCTCCAATTTAGTAATCCAACGATTGGGAACTATTTTAGTTTTAAGCTTTCTAAGAATTTAGATCTCATTAGAATGATCATCATCATTATTCTAAAAGTATTGTTTAAAACTATGGGTTTATCACATATTATAAAACAGCATCATGCAGATAATTAAAAGCCGTTAATAAATAAATACTTTTTATTAATAAATGAATAAGATTGTTACAAAGTATATGCTTTATCATCAAACATGATTGGCTTGTGTGCATACTACTTTCATCTCCCTCGTCTGATTTTGCATGAACTGCAAAAAGCTTCTAAACATTTCATCGTTCATCATCTGCTCAGTGGTGTTATTTATAGGAGGAACATTGCTAACCTGTTGCACGTTCTCCTCGTTCGTGAGTAAAGGTGTCTCCACAATCTCATTTACTCCACTGTTAACATTCTCAGTCGACATTGTCAAATACTGCCATAAAATAAGGGTTAATTAAAGAAATCAATATATCACATAATGTCCCTATATACTGACCAACCAACAAATAAACTCAGGTAAGACACACTAACAAAGGTTTTACTCGTCTCTCTCCTCCTAGTTCTATTCTCCGATCTCTGCCAGAGATCATATCCCTAAGCTCTTATACCAACTATGACACCCCCAAAATAGGTATACATCACCCATTCTGAGTTGTCAAATACATGATACAGAAATAACTACAACTTTATTAATACAACACATAAACTGTGAGTTTAAATATAAATATTGTCATCTAGACAATATTCACACCCAAATAAGTCCTTATTACAATTATTGATACATTATTTTATAAAAATGGTGAGGACTACTAAAACAACTTCTAGAACCATCATTCCATACCCCGACCAGTACTTGCTACATTCTCGCCTCCTGAGAAGAAAATGGAACAAAAAGAAAAAGGGTGAGCTCAACTAGCCCACTAAAGAATATTATGACTAAAATAATATAGAACAAATTATTGTTAGTCCTCAACAGGGAAAAATCTAATACAATACAATAGATAACAAATTTTAAATTAATATTCGCAGCGAAAATAATAATTCATTAGAAGAGTTAAGTAGAGGATGAAATCTACTACCATCTATGAATTTAAAAGTCCAACATCAATATTTTATCTCTGTAACATCAATCAATATACATCTTGAATTAAATAAGATATTCATCAGTTGGTCATGTTCATCTAAACACCTGCTCATCTTTGCACTACGGGCCAAAGATATTCATCAAAAAATCATTCATCTTTGCACTACAAGCCAAAGATATTCAGTAATAACATCATTTAAGACTGAGGATGATGAAAAATCTTTTAAAAAAACGAATTCAGTGAAACAAAAGAACAAATATTAAGGATTCGTACTTTAAACAATCCGAGTTCAAAAATACTTCATAAATAATCATAGCAAAGTAAAATTCAAGAATGATCAAAATATGGATACAATCAAAGCTAGTATCCATAATTGATATCTTGGATAAAAACGAAAATTTAATTTTTTCGGTGAATAGTGTCATATTCGTGAATAGTGTTGTATACGTGAATAGTGCCGTATACGTGAATAGTAACCCCGACACAAAAAATTCTGAATTTGATAAAAAGTTCAGACTAATATTTTGGCATAATGATATTGAAAAAAATAATATCATTTATAAAAAAAATATCCCTTACCTCAGAAAAGACAGTACTTCTAGTTGGAATACTGGATATAGTGTTGAAGGGAATTTGCACCGTATAGCAACACTCAAAGTATCAAAATACTCACAAGAATACGCTCGATAATATAGAGAGAGAAAACTTTAATTTTTGGTGTAATTTTTAATTCTAACCTAAGCACCCTATTTATAAGAAAATGCTTAGAACAACAAAGTAAAAAATTTAATAAAATATTAATATATTATAAAAATTTTCACGCCCACCTCTTGACATCTGAAATCAGCATGTTTACAACATTTTGGGGCCCACCAAAATAATAAAAACGTTTTTCTAAAAAAAATAATTAAAACTTCAAAAATTAATTATTCTGGAACTTCAATAATTCATAATAAATAGCCCTTTATCAGAAAAATTTGAACCTCATACCCTTTTCATAGGAAATTCTATTCTCTACAACTTTGCAGAAGAAAGCTTTTCTAAATTCCAAACAAAAATTGACCGAAATTCACAAACGGACGATTTTACAAGCTATAATCAAATTTCAGTCAAAAAATGGGGTCCACAAACATGAAAAACATTTATTCATATATCCCACATTCATTGTAAAAATATCACCATTATTATATTATTATAATATAATAATATATTTAAATAAATTTTTATCAGAAAAAGATAAAATATTAAATTTTAACAATTGTCACATTAAAAAAATTTTCTCCATCTATATCCACATACAACAAATATTTTCCTCATCATATAAATCAATAATTAATTATTCACAAATAATATTACAGAATCACATTACTGACAATCAGACAGTTCCCAGGAAAGAGGTGGCTTTCCAATAAGGATCTCTCCTTACTAGCGCGCAATTAGGTGACTAAACCTCTCCTTAGACAGAACTTTCTAGACATTACCAATAATGTTATCTAATAATATTATTTAGATAATATGAATTATTTCTCCGACAATAGAAAATATTGTGTAGTGACAATTATTGAATAACAGTAATATAAAATATCAATGCAATAATTATTGAATCAATAAAATAAAATATTGAATAGTAATTACTGTAACAATTATTGAGTAGTGCCTTCTTACGTAAGAATCAATAATTGGTGCAATACCGTGTGCTATTGTGTTTTAACCACCGAGTATTTCAACAGTATTAACGGTAACAATTACGTCGTTATTTATAAACAACTTATACTTGTCGTTTTCTTCATCCAATCGCTTTCTGTTATGGGGCCCACATAAGGCTGCACCGTCGTACAAATATTCCCCGACAGTAAGAATATTCCACGACCAAACGAATATTCTCCGACAACAATGAATATTTTATAACCACTTGCTTGCTTCAAATATTTATGCATTTCACCCATAACTAACCACATTAATCAAATCAACCCTTACTATTTTAAAATAATAAATAGAGAAAATTAAATCTCATTTATAATAATTTGGGGTCTTACACTGGCGGTACCCAAATTCTGCTCTCAAATCTCAGTATTCCTTCCTTGTCCATCTTGAATCTCGGTTCGGTTCCTTTTGATATCTTCTTTTTCACCTTTTTACATTCTTCGTCCTGAAGTTGAGCCTCCTTAACTTTATCCATTAGGGTTGTACCAGATTGCATCTGGAATAGCTTCTCATCAATCTCCATAGGATACTTCACTTCCAACTCTAACTTCTCCATTTATGAAATTAGCTCCTCCTGAGCGATCAACGTCATCAATTTCTCCCGACCCTTTCTACTTAAGGCATCGGCAACCACATTTGTCTTACCCGAATGGTATAAAATCTCACAACCATAGTCCTTAATTAATTTCAAACACCTTCTTTTGGCGCATATTTAAGTCCTTCTGTGTAAAAATATATTTTAGACTCTTGTGGTCTGTATATATTTCACACTTCTTCCCATAGAGATAGTGCCTCCAGATTTTCAAAGCAAAAACCACTGCAGCTAACTCCAAGTCGTGGGTCGGATACCCCTTCTCATAATCCTTCAATTGTCATGACGCATACGTAATGACTCTGCCGTTTTGCATAAGCACACAACCAAGTCCTTTATGCGGCGCATCAGTATAAACCACAAAATTTCCTGTATCACCCGAAAGAGATAACACAAGTGTTGTACTCAACCTCTTTTTAAGTTCCTAAAAGCTTTCCTCACACTTCTCCGTCCAAACAAATTTCACAGCTTTTCGAGTCAAATTCGTTAACGGAGTTGCAATTTTGGAAAAGTCTTGAATAAATCTTCTGTAATATCCTGCCAATCCAAGAAAACTTCGTACTTTCGACAGCGTTTTCGGCTGATCCCAGTTTATCACGGCTTCGACTTTGGATGGATCCACTAAAATTCTGTCTTTATCAATCACATGTCTAAGAAATTATACCCGCTCGATCCAAAATTCGTATTTCGAAAACTTGGCATACAACTTCTCCCTTCTCAATGTCTCTAATGTTACCTTCAAATGCTCCTCATGTTCTTCCTTGGTTTTGAATATACCAAAATGTCATCTATAAACACCACTACGAATTTGTCCAAAAAGGGCTTGAACACTCCATTCATTAAGCCCATGAATGTTGTAGGAGCATTCGTTAGACCAAATGACATTACCAAAATTTCGTAGTGACTATATCGTGTTCTGAACGCTGTCTTCGGTACGTCCTCTGGTGTCACCTTCAATTGATGATAACCACTACTCAAATCTATCTTTGAAAAGTATCTCGTTCCCTTCAATTGATCAAACAGGTCATCGATCCTCGGTAATGGATATCTATTCTTAATCCTAACCTTATTCAGTTCTCTATAGTCGATGCAAAGCTGCATAGTTTCGTCCTTCTTCTTCACAAATAACACCGGTGCTCCCCATGGCGATACGCTCGGTTGAATGTACTTCTTGTCCAGTAATTCTTGTAGTTGTACCATTAATTCTTTCATCTCTACCGGTGCCATTCGGTACGGTGCCTTCAATATTGGAGTCGTTCCTAGTGCCAAATCGATCACAAATTCCACCTCTCTATCTCGCAGAAGTCCTGGCAAATCGTCCGGGAATACGTCGATGAAGTCCCTCACTACTGGTATCTCCTCTACTTTCGGATTCTCTTTACGACTGTTGAATATGTAAGCTAGATATTCAACACAGCCTTGTCTTAACAACTTCCTGGCCTGCATCATCGTCAGACAACTCGCTTGTCTAGGCGACTTGCTATCATAAAACACAATATTTGACGGAGTCATAAGGTTAATACGCTTCTTCTGGAAATCAATTACAGCCCCGTAATAGAATAACCAGTCCATTCCCAAAATAACGTCAAATTCCCCAAATCGAATAGGGATAAGATCTACGTTCATGATATTACCCTTAATATCCACTCTACAGTTCTTATGTACGTACTTAACAGGGATTATTTCTCTATTCGTAATTTCTATATTCATGGGGTATTCTAACTCGTCCTTAGGTAATTCTAAGTTCTTAGCAAAGTCATCGGATATAAATGAACAAGTAGCACCCGAATCAAATAATACATAAGCATTAACTTTATTGATTGGAATGATACCTGACACCACATCACGAGACTGCACTGCATCCTGTACTGTCATGTTGAATGTCCTGGCGGTAGGTCAGTTGGTTGCGGTTGGTCCTGTGATGGTCAGATCGCTTCCACCGTTGTTTCCTCTATTCCCTCCTGATCATGCCCCTCTAAATCCTTTCTTAGGACAGTCTCTTGCTAGATGATCCTTTGAGCCACTGGTGAAACAGGCACCCTTCTTTGGGTTAGGACAGTTAGGTGCTATGTGGCCTTCCTGACCACAATTGTAGCACACTCGTTTACCCTTCATACACACTCCCAAATGAGCTTTCACGCAGGTCGGGCACGATTCGATCCTCTTCTTCTGACCTCCCTGCTGATTTCCAGTTGACGAGTTGTCAGACCACCTTCTCTTCTGATTATTACCACCTCCCGTGTTACTTTCACCAGCCTTTTAATTCCTTCATTTTCACTCTTCTTCTTCTTCTTCTTCTGATCTTGATTATATTTGGTTACCGCATCGCTTCCACCTTCAGCGAGTATGGCTTTCTCCAGTACCCCAGTGAATGTCTTCAACTGAAACATCGACACTTTACTATACAACCAGGGCTTCAGTCCTTGTTCGAACCTTCTTGCTTTTCTCTCATCCGCGTGCACTTGATATGTGGCCAACCTAGCCAACTCATTGAATCTTGCCACATAATCTGGTACGGACATATTCCCCTGTTTCAACTCCAGAAACTGGACCTCCATTTGGTTCTGCGAGCTGGTTAGAAAATACATCTCGAAGAACATCTATTTGAACCTTACCCGGGTAATCACACCTTCTCCTCCATAGACCTTAGTTGCTTGCCACCAATAACTGGCTTCGGATTTCAGCATGAACGTTGCGTAGGCAGTTTTTTGGTCCTCTTTGACTCTTGCGACATCAAAAACTTTCTCCATCTCCATAACCCAAGTCTAAGCTTCTATCGGGTTCATGGAGCCTTTAAACTCTTGCGGTCCCACCGCCTTGAAATCCTTGAACGTCGTATTCGGTGGAGCTTGAGGTTGATTATGAATCGCTCCAGCTAATAAGTTCACCAATTGCTAAACGGGGTTAGCATTGGCGTTGTTGTTGTTGTTATTCATCGGTTCTTCTTGAGCTTGTTGATGGTTTTGTCTTCTTCTCGACGACATATTTCTGTTAAAACATATGCTTATTAGATCTTTATCCACTTCTCTAAATATTTAAGGCTTAACTCAAACAATTTAACAAAATCACTTTACATATTTTCTCAAACAACTTGATATATTTATTCAAATCGAAAGTTTTAACATCATACGATAGCATCACTGCTATTTACATCAACTATCCCGAGAAAAAGAATCTATAGGATTTAAAATATTAAAATATTCCTTTGTTTATAAACACAGCGAAATTTACATCTTTAACTACCAGATAGGTTTTCACATAATTAAACAAATCCTATCACTGCCTGTTAAGGCGCTGAATAGCCTTGCTACGTTCCTCTTCCATGATGCGGGACATCGTTCGACGATCTAGCATGTACGATGGTAGTCCTTCGAACTGGATTGGATACCCCATAACTCGATCCTGGGCCTCATCCATTGCATTTTGAAGTGTAGAGTACGTCTCCCCAAGCTTAGCCTTCTTCGCACGACAATCCTCTTCTACAAGATCAACACGACGTGATTCCCTTACCCAAGCTTCCTCTGCTATGGTCAGCCTTGCTGAACTCTCTTTCAGTACATTCTTCAAGTTCTCTATTTCCTCGAACTTCTCCTCGGTTTGACCCTTCTCGTGGACCGAATCCCACTCTACGTTTCCTAGACGTGTGTGAAGAGTCAAAACCTCCCTATCCCTCTGCTCAATGGTAATCTGCTGAATAATTGTCCGTTCATTCAACTCCTGAACAGTTTCACATAATTCTACGTTACGATCATACAGCTCATCGTACATGTCATCATCAATAGAGTTCGTGGTAACTCATCTTCTTCCTCAGGATCCTCCTCTGGATCAGTCTCAGGCTCATGCTCCTGACCAACAACAGTGATCAACGGAGATAGCTCTCTCTGTACCAGCTGCTCCCTGACGACATGAATGTCTCGGGGCTCCTCCTCTGTAGGTACTCGGGGTTCCTCCTCCCCAGCTCGACTAGCTCCTCCAATATCTGACATCCTAACAACAAAGTTTCTTGTTTTAGTTACTAAGCTGTACTAGCGAGTACATAATTAACACATAAGCACATAAATTCTTTTATTATCATTAATGAATTAAGAAATTCATTTCCTAGAACTCGATAAGAGTTTACTACCACTATGTTCTTGATCTTCTATAAGGCTACTACCTAAGGTTGTTCTCCCACCTAAGGTTCATAACATGTAGCTTTGATACCAACCTGTGACACTCCCAAATTTGGGTACTTCAATTCCCATATAATTTGGTGTTCACTATACAACATCATATGTCTATCTACCCATAATAAATGAAAGCATAAATAGATAGAAATAAATCCTCTCCTTAAGAAGTTACATCATCTGAATTTAATACATAATTCCCAGGTCATACTAACCTTAAATCTTAAATGCGGAAATAAAAACAAATATTAGTCTTACACAACATTAACATAAGTCTGAAACATAATTACAAAATCATATAAACAACAAGTCCGCATCACTTGTTAATCTTGCCTTTGCCTTTGCTAGAAGAAGGCTCGTCGGACCTTTCGTTCTTAACTGCAATGTTATTATTACGCAAGAGTGAGCACGATTGCCCACAAGTAAAATAATGAAATAACAATATAATAATATGCAAGTGAATCAAAGACTTCTGGAATAAGAACTCAACTTTTGAATCAAGAATGAATAACAAGAATCAAAAGAACTTCTGAGGGTCATAAGACCTTGAATTATGTCCTAGGTTATCAAGGGTTATACTTGAAACTTTTAATAGTCATAAGACTATGGACTCTTCTACTCGTACTTAGGGGGATCAACCCTTAGTACCATACTGTGTACAATATCTTAACACTAACGCATAAGTAATCCCCTATACAGGGTTGTTCATCCCAGTTCGACATTCGAGTTAGCACCAAATGAAGTTTGGTTTGGATAATTCAACAAAGGTTCTAAAATTTAGAACGTTCATCAACTATGGACTAGTCGAATCAATAGGGTTCGCTAGTCTTACAAGGTTCAACAATAACTGATATTCAAATTGAATAATAACTCAAGAGGTATACAATGGAATAAGAATTGTATAACAACAATCATACTTTGAAAAGATCTTTAATGTAACATATTGAACTTGATCAATATAGAATATAAGTCTAGAATTTGCTCAGTGTAAAGATGTAAGGATTATAAACTTGAATAATGATAACAAGTAGGAATAGGAAACTTGCCTCGTGCGTAGATTACATGTTAATTATACACGTTCCTTGATTTAATCCCACATACCATTTATATTCACAATACCAGTCAATTATAACATAACTAGTCATCGTAAGTTTATTCTTTGGTCTAAACTCTGGTTATGACTATACTTAGTCAAATTATCACGCTTATTTTCACATAAGATCACACTACACGAATAATTAGCTAACTATGCGTTCAACAATTCAATCAACATGTAAATGCGTTATTGACATGTTAAGAACCTATTTTAACATCTCATTATGTGTCTAACACATTTTTATGTTCAATTTTTATGTTCACTAGATTAAGTTACTATTACATTCCTAGACATGAACAATAAAAAAAATTCATTTCTGAGCAATTTGTAGATAGGCGTTGTGGAGCAACTGTTGGGCTTGTTCTAGGCGCTGCGGCGCAGCCCGCGCTTCGGCCTTGACATTGGCGCTACGGCGTGGCTCGCGCTGCGGCGTGGGTGTTATGCCTGCAGTCGGCGCTGCGATGCGGCACACCAGAACCAGAACTGCAATTCGCGAAAAATTGCAGAACATGGCCAATTTCTACCAATTTCTTTATTCGTTCATGAATTTAACATACCCAACCATTATAATATACACATAACTACTACCCAACCCTTCTAGCATGATTTTAATAAGTTAAAACATACAATTTCTTGAATCAATTTATATAATTTCACTGTTCTTGATGTTCTTGAAAGTTTTGAACACAAAACATAAAAATTAACACTACGGTTTCGTTATAACACTGAATCTGTCCATTCGAATTTTGTCTTCTTCGTTTTAACATACATAATTACATACAAGTGTAAATTTATGATACAACATATGATTAACGTATTAAATTTGTACGTAAGGGCCATATGGCCATATTTACGTTTTTATACTATGTAACTTTTAAAATAATCCAATTACTATATATTTGTATGTATTTAATGCTTTGAAAACATACAAGATGGTATGTAACATGATATTATAACATATTATCATAAACAAACACATAATTGCTACCCTTTCTAATTACAGAGACTTTAACAGAACTTGAAAGCCATTTTTATGAAAATATAAACAACATGAATTGTAATTGGGTTAAAGAGATTACCCAGAGTGTAGATTAGTAGAGATGACCCTTTCTCAGATACTTCTTCAATCACACACTCACAATTTTCCTCAACAATTTTCAATTTCTCTCTGACTAGTTTTTTATCAGACTTAGAAAAATGAAATAAAAGAAGAATACGTATATAATTTATAAACTGACGCAGTTGTGGTCAGTTAACCAATCATGGGTACCTGCCCTCAACCTCCACTAAGGCCATGTTTGGCTATTCATAATAATTCATTCCCATTTAATTTGATAAACTTCTTATACTATAGTTTAATAATGTCACACCCCTTTACACAATAAATAAAATATCTTATTTAATTTAATTAAATTAAATATAATAATTTCTCATTAATTCACATAGTCATAAAATTAAATCTCTCATTTATTAATAATGTCAAATTGTTAAATCTCTAATTGATTATTAAATTAATTAAAATAACATTATGCTTATTAAATATTTCATTTAATTCAATAAACTCACATAAATACAAACTTTGAATAATAAAAATTCTCCACATTAATTTAATAAATATAACCCATATAATTAAATTAATCTACCATAATTTCAGCAATTAATCATTTAATCCAATAATTAAATCATCAAAAAATATTTATTTAATTCAATAAATATTAAAATTAAATTACAAAATCTCGTTCGTCACATTTCAACATTAATCATAACAGAACCTTTGAGTAAATAGTTACCATACAATTCAATCCTTCCACCATACAATGTCCCAATTAAATATAAGACGTCAAATTACTGTCAAGTCTTATTTTATTTAATTCTATGTATTTCGATTCTCAAATGTACAACTCCAAATAATACAAATTAGAAACTCCTTTCTAATTTCATGCTGCCTTGGCCAAGGACTACAGGGTTGTCGTTTATCGAATCACATATGACATTTCTCTTCTTTTACTATAAGTGGTAGATTTTTTGTTGATCATACATTATCTCCATGTATAACTTATTATACTCAAGCATACCCTTTGATATACCCTAAGGATCTTAAGGAATAAGTCAAAGTATAACTCATCATACACAAGATACTATGATGATCTCAAGTCCAAGGATCACTTGTACTACTATCACTACAGAAATTTCTATTGACAAGCAAGGAAAACTCCATTAGGTATTCTTTAGCGAGCCACGTTCAGTGAACTTATTCTCCAATAAGCACCTACATACTTTCTTTAGTGTCTCCACACAAATGATCATGAGATCAATCATCCTCATCCAATGAGTAAGCAATGTATGTACCAATCTATCCAGACTCACTAATCCCCTTTTTAGTAATCCAACGATTGGAAAATTTTTTAGTTTGTGAGCATAAGAATTTAGATCTCATTAGCATGATCATCATCATGATTCTTAAAGCATTGCTCAAAACTATGAGTTTATCACATATTATAAAACAACACCATGTAGATAAATTAAAACCTTTAGTAAATGAATATTTTTATTAATAAGCAAATAAGGTTTTTACAAAGTATATGCTTTGTCATCAATATGATTGGCTTGTGTGCATACTAATTTCAATCTCCCACTTGCACTAAAGTCAATCGTCATGGTATCTCATACTCTTATTGTGATGCCCCCAAAATAGGTCTACACAACCCATTCTAAGTCGCCAAATACATGGTACATAATTTAAATACAAACTTCATTAATACAATACGACAAACGTAAATTGTGAGTTTTAACACGAATATTGTCTCATAGATAATATCCAAACTCAAATAGAGTCTTTATTACAATTATTATCACACTATTTTATAGAATAGTGAGGACTATTATAGTCACCATCTTGGACCATCACTCGATTCCCCGACTAGTCTCAGCTATATTCTCATTTCCTGAAAAGAACAATGAAAGAAAAGGGTCAGCTCAACTAGCTCAGTAAGAATATTATGACTAAGATAATGTAGAATAAATTATCCTTAGTCTTCAACAGTATAACAACTGATATAATATAATAGACAACAAGTTTAACTGCAGTGGAACAAGTAATCCATTAGAAGAGTCAAGTAGAGAATGATGTCTACTATCTTCTGTGATTTAAAAGTTTATCATCAATATTTTATCTATGTAACACATATCAATAAATAATCCACATCACTGAATTATCCATGCACTATGGGTCAAAGATATTCGTTGGTAACACATCCGCGAATTATCCATGCACGACGGGCCAAGGATATTCGTTATTATCACATCCACGAATCATCTATGCACTACGGGCCAAGGATATTTGTTATTATCACTGATGGTCATGATCATGCCAAACAACTATCCATCAATGCACTACGGACCAATAAGGACTTTTACCACATCATTTGTAACAATACAGGTCATGATTATACCAATACATCATTCCTGATCATAATCATACCAATCAACAGTCCATCTATGCACTACAGGCCAAAGATGACTTTCACCACAATATAAGCATGATGATGATGACAATGATATAAGAAATCTATCAAGTGAGATTAAGGATAAATATTAAAGATTTATAATTCAATTTATCTAGAGTTTAAGATTGTCCAAATTGTCAACATGATAACTACTTTGTGGAGTAAAATTCAAAAATAATATTCATGTATCAAAAATAATATGGACATAAAAGAAATTAATTTTTATCATGAATAGTACCCCGGGTGAATAGTACCCGAGTGAATAGTACTTCGTGAGTAGTATCCCGTGAATAGTACTGTATATATGAATAGTGTCGTATGTATGAATAGTACCTATGAATAGTACTCTGGCATGAAAATCTTAAAATTTAACAAGAATGTTCAAAAAAATATTTAAGTGAAACGATACTAGATGAAGCGCAAATTTCAAGGATATTTTACTAATTTCAAGGAATATAGAAGCAATACTTATCAAAATAAGAGGAGAATTAGGAATATGAAATGAAATAATATTACTTGCATACAATAGAATATGGAAGAAAATTTTATTTTTTACGAATATTGAACAAAATAATATCCCTTACGAATATTGAGCGAAAATAATATTCCTTACGAATATTGAACGAAGATAATATTCTTTACGAATACGAAAAATAATATCTCTTATGAATATGAAATAAATAATACCCCTTACCTTAAAAGAAGAGTAATTCTGATTGGTATAATGGGGATATTCTTGAAGAAAACTTGCACTATTTGCTAAACTCAAAGGTTCCTTAAACTCAAAAGAAATACGCTCAATATTATAGAAGAAGAATTCTCTGATTATAGTGTGATTTTTATTTCTAAACTAAGCATCCTATTTATAGAAAAATGGTAGGGCACTATTTAAAAAAATAATTCACAAGTGAACAGGACAAAATTCATGAGCGAAGTTCGGCGCGAATTTTTGATTTTTTGATTTTCGCTATGCAATACTATGCATCACTTTGCAGTACTATGCAGCACTATGCAACACTATGCAGTACTATGCAGCACTATGCAATATAAAACAAAATTTGAGATAACTTTCTACCGATAATTTTGAAAAATGAGTAAGTGGGGGTCCATGTAATAATCCAAATTTATAATAATTATTTCCCTTCTAGTTATAACAAATCACTTGACTAAACACAGTTTTAATCTTTCAACATTTATTCATCATTAATATTATAACTCACAATATTAATAACCAGATCATTCCCAGGAAAGAGGGGTTTTTCGATAAGGACTTCTCCTTATTGACGCGCAATTAGATGAGCTAACCCCTTTCATCGACAGAACTTTCTAGACATTGTCAATAATATATATAATAATATGAATAAATGTGTTATCTCAATTATTGATTTAATAATATAAAATATTGTGCAGATGATGTTGTGACAATAATTGAATCAATAATATGAGATACTTTTCAGCAACTACTGTTGCAATAATTGAATAAAACTGAGTGACTTCTTACGTAAGCATCAATAATCAGAGATACTGTACAATATCGCGTGCTAGTGTGCAACCACGTGTATTACTGTACTTTTATTACCGGGTATTTCAATAGTTAACGGTAAAAGTTTTGTCGTTATTTTTATAAAAAGGTTATTTCTGTCGCTTTCTATATCCGACAGTAATTCCATTGTGGGGTCCACCAATGATTGTGATGTCGTATGGATATTCCCTAATAAAACGAATATTCCTCAACCAAACGAATATTTTATGACAACTTGCTTACTTTGCAAAATTTTTAAATATTACCCACAACTATAACATTATATCAAATCCACACCTTATTATTCAAAATAATATTTAGAGAAAATTAAATCTTTATTTATAAAAGTTGGGGTCTTACAACCTCCCCTTCTTATGAAATTTTATCCTCGAAATTTATATACGTGCCTGGTATGTCGAAAAGGTGAGGATACCTTATTTTCATTTCAGTTTCTAACTCCCAGGTCATTTCCTCAATATCGTGGTTTCTCCATAAAACTTTAACTTGATGTATAACCTTTGAGCGTAGAATATGTTCCTTCTTATCCAATATTTTAACAGGTATCTCCTCATACGTTAAACCTTCCTCTATCTCGTCTCGTTCTAATTCAATAATATGGTTCAGGTCTTCCACATATTTATATAACATAGATATGTGAAAAACGTTATGAATACGAGACATACTTGGCGGTAAAGCGAGTCTATATGTCACCGCTTTAACTTTATCGATTTAAATTATTTCCACTCGTATATTTGACATCATCATGTGGGTCCTTGAAGTCTTTAACTCTATCTCCATCCTTTGTAAGTCATACAAAATGGACCTTTGTACCTGCATAAGATCTTCTACTCAACGCGTCACCTACCATGTTCATTTTTCCAGGATGATATTGAATGGTATGGTCGTAATCTTTTAACAACTCGAGCCAACGTCTTTGGCGCATGTTACGTTCGTTTTGGGTGAAGAAATATTTGAGGGTTTTGTACCAGGTTCAAGGTCGATACAAAATTCGATTTCACGCTCTGGGGGTAGGCCATGAAGTCTTCAGGGAATACGTCAGGAAATTTATTAACAATAGAAATATAATTGAAATCTGACGTATTTTTGTTTAAATCCGTGACATGGGCTGAGAAAGCTTGACATCCATTTTTCAATAAACGAATGGCTTTATGGCTTGATATGATAGTGATTAATTTTAGTGGTTTGGTTGCTTGGATTCATATAATAAGTTGGTTAGGAATATGAAAGCTAACAACTTTACGAAAATAATCAATTTTAGCATGAAGAATAGTTAACCAGTCGATTCCTAAAATCACATCAAATGCAAGTATTTTCAAAGAGATGAGATCAACAGGTAATGTGAAGGTATCGATTTGAATCAAACAAGATTTATAAATGGTGGATGTAATGAAGGTTTCTCCCAACAGAGTTTCAACCGATAAGTCAAAGTTTAATTTCTCCGGAGTCAAGTTTAAACGTTGAGCACAATTAGGTGAAATAAAAGATTGGGTAGAATTGGTATCGAATAAGGTATAGACTTTACAAGAGTTTATGATTAGCTTACCCGTGATAACTTCGTTCGGGTTCCTCGCTTTTTGGGAAGTCACGAAAAACGTTCTCCCTTAAACTCCCGACTTTGACTTGTCTGAGACAACCTTTGGTATCGCCATCCCAGCAGGACTTGACTTCGCTGCATAACAAAATCGAGCTAAATGACCTTCCTTTCCATAATTGAAACACACTTTAGGTTGATGCGTACATTTTGGACGGATGTGTCCCTCATGTCTGCATTTGTAGCATACGACTGGTGGTTGTTCTCCTTCCTTAGAAATGGGTGCTAGTGCTGCTGCCGACATTTTTACGTTGTCATTGTTGAATCTTCTCTTCTTAAAGTAGTTCCCACTTAGTTCACCTCTCCTATTATCTTGGCCATGATTACCACCGAAGTGGTTACCATTTCTGGCATGATAATTTCCTCCACGATGGTTATCATTATTCCGATGGTCGTTGCCACCGGTACGATTATTGTCGTGTTATTGGTCGTTGTCTTTTGGTTGAGCTGACTCATAATCGCGTTCTAATAACTGAGCCCTAACACAACATCTGAATACAAACAAAGTTTGTGAGAAATGAGGTATTGACGAATTTTGGGTTTCAAACCTCGCAGAAACATTCACGTCATATGCTCCTCATTATCTACCAAATGAGATGCAAACCGGGATAACACTGCAAATTTAGTCTCGTATTGCGATACGGTCATATTATTTTATTCCAGCTTGATAAATTCTACCTCTTTCATATGATGAATACTCTCTAGAAAGTACTTGTCGTTAAATAATTCTTGAAACTTCTCCCAATACATCTTCAGTGCGGAAAGATGAGTACGTTTTACAGATTTTCACCAGTAATCTGCCTCTCCTCGCAACATAAAGGTGGCAAAAGGAACCTTTTGCTCCTCAGAGCATCCAATTCCCAAAAACTCTGGCGGTCCCAGCTCCTTGAATTGCTTAGCAGTGACCAGCCTTGAGTTGCCATTGACTCCACCTGCATTTTGAACAGGAGTCTCTCTCGTTTGGTGTTGCATGAATTGTAGAAAGCTCCTAAACATACCATCGTTCGTCATTTGGTCAGTATTGTTGTTTACATGAGGATTATTGCCTTCCTGATGCACATTATCCTGGTTATTGATTGGCGGTGACTCAACGGTCTCATGTGCTCCATTGCTTATCTCAACAATTTTAGATGCCATTCTCAAACACTGTCACAAAATAAGGGTTACTTGACATATCATATATTATCCCTATATTCCGACTGACCAATTAAATAACAAATAAGCTTAGGTAGGACACACTAGCGAATGATTTACTCGTCTCTCCCCTCCTAGTGCTAGCCTCAAATATCTGCCATAGATCATATCCCTACGCTTTGATACCAACTGTGACACCCCCAAAATAGGTTTACACAACCCATTCCGAGTCGCCAAATACATGGTACATAATTTAAATACAAACTTCATTAATACAATATGACAAACGTAAACTGTGAGTTTTAACACGAATATTGTCTCGTAGACAATATCTAAACTCAAATGGAGTCCTCATTACAATTATTATCACACTATTTTATAGTATAGTGAGGACTACTATAGCCACCATCTTAGACCATCACTCCATTCCCCGACTAGTCCCTGCTATATTCTCATTTCTTGAAGAGAACAATGAAAGAAAAGGATGAGCTCAACTAGCCCAGTAAAGAATATTATGACTAAGATAATATAAAATAAATTATCCTTAGTCTTCAACAGTATAACAACTAATATAATATAATAGACAACAAGTTTAACTGCAGCGGAACAAGCAATCCATTAGAAGAGTTAAGTAGAGCATGATGTCAACTATCTTCTATGATTTAAAAGTTCATCATCAATATTTTATCTCTGTAACACATCTCAATAAATAATCCACATCACCGAATTATCCATGCACTATGGGCCAATGATATTCGTTAGTATCACATCCACGAATTATCCATGCACTACGGGCCAAGGATATTCGTTATTATCACATCCACGAATCATCCATGTACTACGGGCCAAGGATATTAGTTATTATCACCAGTGGTCATGATCATGCCAAATAACTGTCCATCAATGCACTACGGGCCAATGAAGACTTTTACCACATCATTTGTAACATTACAGGGCATGATTATACCGATATATAATTTCTGGTCATAATCATACCAATCAACAATTCATCTATGCACTACGGGGCCAAAGATGACTTTCACGACAATATAAGCATTAGGATGATGACAATGATATAAGAAATCAATCAAGTGAGATTAAGGATAAATATTAAAGATTTATAATTTAATTTATCCAAAGTTTAAGAATGTCCAAATTATCAACATGATAACTACTTTGTGGAGTAAAATTCAAGAATAATATTCATGTATCAAAAATAATTTAGACAGAAAAGAAATCAATTTTATCGTGAATAGTAACCCGGGTGAATAGTACCCGAATGAATAGTACTTTGTGAGTAGTATCCCGTGAATAGTACTGTATGTATGAATAATGTCATATGTATGAATAGTACTTATGAATAGTACTCTGACATGAAAAGCTTAAAATTTAACAAGAATGTTCAGAAAAATATTTCAGTGAAACGATATTAGATGAAGCGCAAATTTTAAGGATATTCTACTAATTTCAAGGAGTATAAAAGCAATACTTATCAAAATAAGTGTAGAATTAGAAATATGAAACGAAATAATATTACTTACATACTATAAAGTATGGAAGAAAATATTATTTCTTACGAATATTGAACAAAATAATATCCCTTATGAATATTGAGCGAAAATAATATTCCTTACGAATATTGAACGAAGATAATATCCCTTAAGAATATTGAATGAAAATAATATTCCTTACGAATATTGAACGAATATAATATTCCTTACGAATACGAAAAATAATATCTCTTATGAATATGAAATAAATAATACCCCTTACCTTAAAAGAGAGTAATTCTGACTAGTATAGCGGGGATATTCTTGAAGAAACTTGCACTATTTGCTAAACTCAAAGGTTCCTTAAACTCAAAAGAAATACGCTCAATATTATAGAAGAAGAATTCTCTGATTATAGTGTGATTTTTATTTCTAAATCAAGCATCCTATTTATAGGAGAATGGCAGGGCACTATTTAAAAAAAATCACAGGTGAACAAGACGAAATTCACGAGCGAAGTTCGGCACGAATTTCTGATTTCCTGATTTTCACTATGCAACATTATGCAGCACTATGCAATACTATGCAGCACTATGCAATATAAAACAAAAATTGAGATAACTTTCTACCGACGATTTTAAAAAATTATTAAGTGGGGGTCCATGTAATAAGCCAAATTTATAATAAATATTTCATAAAAAAAAACCCTTCTATTTATAACAAATCACTTGACTAAACACATTTTTAATCTTTCAACATTTATTCATCATTAATATTATAACTCATAATATTAAAAACTAGATCATTCCCAGGAAAGAGGGAACTTTTCGATAAGGACTTCTCCTTATTGGCGAGTAATTAGATGACCTAACCCCTTTACTCGACAGAACTTTCTAGACATTGTCAATAATGCAAATAATAATATGAATAACTGTGTCATCTCAATTATTAATTTAATAATATAAAATATTGTGCAGATGATACTCTGACAATAATTGAATCAATAATATGAGATATTATGCAGCAACTACTATTATAATAATTGAATAAAACTGAGTGACTTCTTACGTAAGCATCAATAATCAGAGATATTGTACAGTACCGTGTGCTATTGTGCGACCACGCGTATTACTGTACTTTTATTACCGGGTATTTTAACAGTTTGACGGTAAAAGTCTTGCCGTTATTTTTATAAAAAGGTTATTTATGTCGCTTCTTAAATCTGACAGTAATTTTGTTGTGGGGTCCACCAATGATTGTGTCGTCATACGGATATTTTCTGATAAAACAAATATTCCCCGACCAAACGAATATTTTATGACAACTTGCTTACTTTGCAAAATTTGTAAATATTACCCATAACTATAACATTATATCAAATTCAAACCTTATTATTCAAAATAATATTTAGAGAAAATTAAATCTTTATTCATAAAAGTTGAGGTCTTACACTTATTCTCTAAGTGAAAATCATCTTGCTGCTAGATAAGCTTCAGTATATGGATATGTAATGTAATTCTTGAGAGTTCACTATCTCCATAGTGATTTTCCATCTTTCAATGATTCCTATAATCAAATGAAAGTGTCACAACACATGTTTAGATCTAAGATGAGACTTAGGAACTATTCCTAGTTCTGTAATGAACTTTTCATCCAAACAATCAACTTACAGCTTCATTTACAGCTATATAATTTGTCTTTATCACTAAACCAACAACTATTTGTTGTTTGGAATCTTTTCAATTCACTGCACCACCGTTCAAGGTAACGCTTTACCTTAAGTGGATTTTTTGTCGTCTTGGTTTATCTGAAAAACTTGAGTATGTTAAGGCCTCTAGTTTTAATTCAGATCCACTATGAATATGATCACATCCTTAGTAATGGTTAAGTATTTTAAGATATTTTTCACTGTCTTATAATGATCTTCTCCAACATATGACTGATCAACATCAGGTCTCGTACATTTCATTGCATACATGATCTTTACTCATGTGATCTCTCTTTTAGGAGTATGGAAATTATTAAGAGAGATACACTCCATGGCTCATCATCATGAGACATCTCTTGGATTTTGCCATGCTAAACGACTTTAGCATCAAATGAATATACGTTCCTTGGGTTAAGTCGACCAATCTTTTAAATCTATCAATATGGATTTGTATCCCCAATTACGATACCCTTCCCAAATCATTCATGGAGAAATATTTAGACAACTTTATCTTTACTGATTGTAGCCTTGGTATGTCATTCCTTATCTATAGTATATCAACATATAATATTAGGAATGTCACGACGCTCCCACTGATCCTTTTGTACACACTAGGTTCATTCTTGTTTTTGATAAAATCCAACCCTTTTGATTGTCTCATCAAAACGAATGTTCCATTTTTGAGAAGCTTGCTTCAATTCATTTCTCTGAGTGTCTACAACTCTTACCTCATCGTATGTAACTGGATCATCATCTTCTATGATGCGT
Source organism: Panax notoginseng (assembly GCA_016801055.1). Classification (NCBI taxonomy): domain Eukaryota; kingdom Viridiplantae; phylum Streptophyta; class Magnoliopsida; order Apiales; family Araliaceae; genus Panax; species Panax notoginseng. Next base: position 112,004,482 of record CM029013.1, on the reverse strand, counting down.
ACCTCATCATCATGATTTATGATGAATCCATACCTCCCAGGTATCTTCAGTACTATTCCAGATTTATAATTCGGTTGCGATACAATAGGTCTATCTAAAGATTCCTCTTATTTGACTTATAGTGCTTTGTGGTTCTTGAACTCTTCAAGATCAATTATCCTCCCACTAGCCCCTTCAATGATAAACACCTTTATCTTAGAAGGTAGCACTTTTCATAACAAATACCTTTTCCTTAGTAGGATTATAGAACATATACCCTAAACTTACTTTAAGATGTCCCACAAATCTTCACTTGCCAAATCTTGTCCTAAGTTTATCCTTTGAAACCTTTCCACATAAGCTTGACAATCCTTTATCTTAACATGCTTAAGATTAGGAATCCTCCCTGTCCATAACTTTTATGGTGTCTAAGGGCTGGATTTTGAAATTACCTTTTCGTAGATATGCAGTCATTTCTAGGGCATGACCCCAGAAGGATACTAGAATGTCGGTAAAATTATTATGGACCGCACCATGTCTAATAAGGTACTATTTTTCTTTTCAGATACATTAATCAATTATTACATATCAAGAGGCATCCATTGTGAGAAAACTATTTAAGATGATCTAGAAACTCATTGAACAAATATTCCTTCCTCGGTCTAATAAAAGAACCTTAATACTTTACCAATTTGTTTCACTTCTAAATTCTTTGAAACTTTTAAATAATTTACAATTATATTTCAGCAAATACACACATTTAACTCTTTGAATGATCATCTCCTTTTCCTATACTAATTTATTCAATATGCAAAATTGTTTTCACGTAAGTCAAGTTTAAAAAATCTATTAAGTAATATTCCAGTTCTATACAAAATATTATTATTATAAATAGAACAACAATTGTTCTTAAATATAATACCAAAGATTTCATTGTCCAACAACAAAATAGAAATAATATTTCTAACGAGAACTAGAATACAATAACAACTTATTGACTTAATAAATTTGCCCGTAGGCTGTGCTAAACTATAAGTTCATATGGCTAATGTAGCAACCTTTGCTTCATTTCCAACACATAAGATTACTTATCCGTTGTTTAGCTTTCTACTTCTGCTTGGTCCATTCATAAATCTATACTTATGAGAACCAAAACCGGTATCCAATACCCAAGTAGAACCTTAACTTGCTGATAGATTTATTTTAATCATGAACAAAATTGTATTTGTAACTGAAGCTTCACTAAGCTTCTTTTGGTTAGCCTCTGCAAGATACTTCTCACAGTTTCTTTTTCAATGTTCAAGCTTATTGCAGTGGAAGCAAACTCCTTTGCTATCCGTATCAGCTTTGTTCTTATTATCCTTCGTTTTTACCTTTCTATTTACCTTCTTTGAATCGTTCTTCTTTTCAGAAGATCTTTTGACCCCTATCAGTAAGACTTGGTCTTTCTTTGTTAGAAAGTGTCTCTCAATATTTTTCAACATGTTAAGCAAATCAGCGAGGCTGATATCTAGCTTGTTCATATAAAAAATTCACAACAATTGTGAAAGGAGTCCGGGAGTGAGTGCAAAATCAAATCTTGGCTCAACTCTCCATCCATGGTAAAACCTGTTATTCTAATTGTTTAATCAAATTGATAATGTTTAGGACACGCGTCTGTACTGTAGTGTCACTGGTCATTCTAGATCGAAAGATTTTCTTAGATATTTGATATCTATCAGTCCTACTTTTCTCATAATTCAACTACTTGAAATACAGGAGTGTAGTAGGAGCATCCATAGTTTCATGCTGACGCTGAAGCTCATTACTCATGGATGCAAGCATGATGCATTGAGCCAACTATGCATCATCTTGCCACTTTCTAAAAGTAGCAATCTCTTCCTTCGAGGCATTATCTGCAACCATTACAGGGATAGGCGTACTAAGGACATAAGATAGCTTTTCAGCTGTGAGAACTATTCTCAAATTCCTTAACCAATCCGTTTAATTCGGCCTGGTTAATTTGCATCTAATATGCTACGCAGTGATAGTAACTGCGATAAGCCTGGACACTAGAAAGAAACTGCGAGAAGAATCTTGCAGAAGCTAACCAAAGAAGCTTATTGAAGTTTCAGTTATAAATACAAATTTGTTCATGATTGAAATAAATTTTGCTTTAAGTCAAGGTTTTACTTGGGTATTGGATACCGACTTTAGTTATCATAAATATAGATTTATGAAGGGACCAAGTAGAAGTGGAAAGCTAAACAAATATAAGTAATCCTATGTACGGGAAATGTAGCAAAGGTTGCCACATTAGCCATAGAAACTTATAGTTTAGCAATGCCTACGGGCAAATCTATTAAGTCAATAAGTTGTTATTGTATTCCAGTTCCATTTAAAAATATTATTTTCATTTTATTGTTGGACAATGAAATCTTTGGTATTATAATTAAGAACAATTGTTGTTCTATTTATAATAATATTGTTTTGTATAGAACTGGAATATTACTTAATAAATTTTGTATACTTGACTTACATGAAAATAATTTTGCATATTGAACAAATTAGTATAAGAAAAGGAGATGATCATTCAAAGAGTTGAATGTGTGTATTTGTTGAAATACAAGTATAAATTATTTGAAAGGTTCAAAGAATTCAGAAGTGAAATAAATTGACAAAGTATTAAGATTCTTTGATTAGATCAAGGAATAAATACTTGTGCAATAAGTTTCTAGATCATTTCAAATGGTTTTCTCATAATGGACGCCTCCTGATACGCAATAATTGATTGATGTATTTGAATGAAAAATCGTACCTCGTTGGACATGGTGCGGTTCATAATGATTTTACCGACATTTCAGTATCCCTTTAGGGTCATGTCCTAGAAATGGCTGCATATCTACAAAAATGTAACCTCAAAATTCGGCCCCAAGACTCCATAAAAGTTATGGATAGGGAGGATTCCTAATCTTAAGTATGTTAAGATAAGGGGTTGTCCAACTTATGTGAAAAGGTTTCTAAGGATAAGCTTGGGACAAGATTTGACAAGTGTAGATTTATGGGACGTCCTAAAGTAAGTTTAGGGTATATGTTCTATAATCCTACTTAGCAAAAGGTGTTTGTTGCGAAACACACTACCTTCTAAGATAAAGGTGTTTATCATTGAAGGGGCTAATGGGAGGATAATAGATCTTGAAGAGTTCAAGAACCACAAAACACAATAAGTCAAATAAGAGGAACCTGTAGATAGACCTATTGTACCACAACTGAATCGTAAATCTGGATCAGTTCCGAAGATACCAAGGAGGTATGGATTCATCATAGATGATGATGATGAGGTACACAACATAGAAGATAATGATCCAGTTACATACGATGAGGTAAGAGTTCTAGTGTGTACAAAAGGGTCAGTGGGAGCGTCGTGACATTCCTAGTATTATATGTTGATATACTACGGATAAGGAATGACATACCAATGCTACAATCAGTAAAGATAAAGTTGTCTAAACATTCTTCCATGAATGATTTAGGAAGAGTATCTTAATTGGGGATGCTAATCTATATAAATAGATTTAAAAGGATGCTCGGCTTAACCCAAGGAACGTATATTCATTTGATGCTAAAGTCGTTTAGCATGGAAAACTTCAAGAGATATCTCATGTTGATGAGACATGGAGTGTATCTCTCTTAATAGTCCCCAAAGACTCCAAAAAGAGAGATCGCATGAGTAATTATCATGTATGCAATGAAATATACGAGACGTGATGTTGATCAGTCATATTCTGGAGAAGTTCGTTATGAGACAGTGAAAAACATCTTAAAGTACTTAACCGGCACTAAGGATGTGATCAGATTTATGGTGAGTCTGAATTAAAACTAGAGGGCTTAACAGACTCAAGTTTTTCAAACAGACCAAGACGACAAAAAATCCACTTTAAGGTAAAGGGTTACCTTGAACAGTGGTGCAGTGAATTGGAAAGGTTCCAAACAGCAAAGAGTTGTTAGTTTAGTGATAAAGACAAAGTACATAGCTGTAAATGAAGCTGCAAGTTTATTGTTTGGATGAAAAGTTCATTACAGAACTAGGAATAGTTCCTAAGTCTCATCTTGGATCGAAACATGTGTTGCAGCACTTTCATTTGATTAAAGAATCATTGAAAGATGGAAAATCACTATAGAGATAGTGGACTCTCAGGAACAACATTACATATCCATTAACTAAAGCTTATCCAACAGCAGGATAATCGTCACTTAGAGAAGAAGAGTATGAGATACCATGACGATTGACTTTAGTGCAAGTGGGAGATTGAAAGTAATATGCATACAAGACAATCATATTTGATGATAAATCATATACTTTGTAACAATCTTATTCATTTATTAATAAAAAGTATTTATTTATTAAAGGCTTTTAATTATCTACATGATGATGTTTTATAATATGTGATAAACCCATAGTTTTTAAGCAATGCTTTTAGAATAATGATGATGATCATTCTAATGAGATCTAAATTCTTAGAAAGCTCAAAACTAAAATAGTTCACAATCGTTGGATTACTAAATTGGGGATTAGTGAATCCGAATAGATTGGTACATACGTTGCTTGCTCATTGGATGAGGATGATTGATCTCATGATCATTTGTGTGGAGACACTAAAGCAAGTATGTAGGTGCTTATTAGAGAATAAGTTCACTGAACGTGGCTCGCTAAGGAATACCTAATGAAATTTTACTTGTCTGTCAATAGAAATTCCTGTAGTGATAGTAGTACAAGTGATCCTTGGACTTGAGATCATCATAGTATCTTGTGTATGATGAGTTATACTTTGACTTATTCCTTAAGACCCTTAGGGTATATCAAAGGGTATGTTTGGGTATAATAAGTTGTACATGGAGATAATGTATGATCAATAAAGAATCTACCACTTCTAGTAAAAGAAGAGAAATGTCCTATGTGATTCGATAAATGACAACCCAATAGTCCTTGGCCAAGGCAGAATGAAATTAGAAAGGAGTTTCTAATTTGCATTATTTGGAGTTGTGCATTTAAGAGTCGAAATACATATAATTAAATAAAATAAGACTTGACAGTAATTCCATGTCTTATATTTAATTGGGACATTGTATGGTGGAAGGATTGAATTGTACGGTAACTATTTACTCAAAGGTTCTTTTATGATTAATGTTGAAATTTATATTATCTGGAAAATCGTTGATCGCTAGGGAGGCTTATCCCTATTGTAGAATAAATATTATTTATTTAAATAAATTATTAGTTTAATTTATTTATTTAAATAAGATTAGAATTGTTCTAATTGATTTATTCACAACCGGTTTAATATGGAGAACCTAAAGGGTCACACCATAAAAGGAAGAATAATTATTTAAGAAGTTAATGGCATAATCGTAATAATAAGTTAAGTACATTTAATTTAATCTATGGTGATAGAATAAATTAAATAGCTTAATATTTATTATTTAATATTTTAGAAATATTAAATATAAAGTAATAAGAGGAGTCTTATTATTATTATTACTATTATTATTATTTAATTCTTAAAGGAGTTTGGGAATTAATTAATAAAAGTACTCTCAAATATCCTAATAGGATTAGGAGGCAAATTAATTAAAAGAGTTTAATTAATTATCCCTAATAAGATTAGGGAGCTTAATTAATTAAAAGAATTTAATTAATTAAAATAAAACCCAATTCCTTAATTGTCAAGGAGGGTTGCCCACATCTATAAATAAGAGGAGTCTTATTATGGGTGAGAGGTTTTGTTGACTTTTACATACGTAATTCCAATAGTTGGGAGAGTACGCTCTTTTTCTATGGTAGATAGAAAAACTAGGGTGTTTTGCCAAACACCCATCTTCTTGAATCTTTCTTATTCCTTGGTGGATCACCTCTAGAGGCCAAACACTTGGGTGGCTAACGTTGATCAAAGGAAGGAACTAAACCCGGTGGATTCAAGTTGGACGCGAAAAGGATTGGAGGTGAACTTGTACCTGAGGAAACTCGGATCTTCGAGGGTATGATTCTCGTTCTTTATCTTTTCGTTTAATTAATAATTGTGCATAAATGATGATCCGGGTATATGGTTTGTAAAATTTTAAAACTCTGATTTTACACGTTTCCGCTTATTTTGTGCAATTTGATTGCGTTCATGAATATTACAAGCCTAACAGTGGCATCAGAGCCAAACCTTTATGCGAATTATTAATTGTTTAATTTAATATGTATATTGATATGTATTTAAAATAATTAAATTGGGCATAATTTTATTGTATAAAATTTATTTAAAAAATATATATATAATTCCGAAAACCTGTTGAAAACGGCGAACTAATATTTTCGTGGTGATTCGCTAGCTGGCAAGGGTTATATGTTTGATATATTCTAGGTACAACAAAAAAATTGATTGTTGTTATTTAACATATATATTGTTGCCAGCAAGTCTTGAAGTTTAAAAGTTATCCAAGATTCATATTAGTAATTATCAATATAGTTACTTTAGATCATCACGTGGCCATAATAGTTTTGCAGTAGAATTTCTTTGATTAATGGTATAACACGTATCACGAGGTTTATATATATATATATATATATATATATATATATATATATATATATATATATATATATATATCAATCTTAATAATTTTATAATTAAAATAAAATGTTTATTTTAATATTAAAATAAAAAGTTTATTTTAATTTTAAAATTAAAATTTCATGCTAACTAATTAGAGTTGGATTTGGATTCCATGATAACTAATTAGAGTTGAAATTGGATTTCATGTTTCCTTAAATAAAGGAGTTTATTTAGATATGAAATAAGATTTCATATTATTTAAAATAAAAGAGTTTATTTGTGAATAGGAAAGAGAATCCGTGTTTCCTTTAATAAAGAAGTTTTTTTTTATGGAATTGGATTCCATAATTAATTAAAATAAAGGAGTTTATTTTGATTAATGATTTTGATTAAAATAAAATAGTTTATTTTATTCAAAATTGGATAAATTAAAATAAAATAGTTTTATTTTGATTTAAATTTGGATTAAAATAAAGGAGTTTATTTTAATTCAAAATTAAATTTTATACTAACTAAATTTGCCCATTAAATGATATCAATATATATATTGAATGTTTATTATTTATGAGATTAATATTATTTATTGATGCATATGGTGATGTGTATGATAATAAATGGGATTGATTATGGACTATTGACCAATGTGATTGAATTTTATTTTAGTTGAATGCATGAATGTATGTGTTTTATTAAATGAGGTCTACGTACCTCGTCTTCTCTAATTTTTCTTAATGTAAATTCTATCTTCCTCCTATGTACTTCCCCTTGACTGCTGATCAAGGTTTCTATTTATTTTAAATAATTTTGTAATAGGAATAATTAGAATTAATTTTGAAGAATTGGAGATCAAGAAGCAAGGAACGCTTGAAGACCCATTTGTAATGGAGTTCGGGTTTAAATGTAATAGTTATATTTAAATATTAATTCTTGCACCCCTAGGGTTTGACCTTTTTGGTTCACTTGGTGGCTCTAGTGAACCAAACTAGAATAAAAGTCCATAATCAATCCGGGTAGAATATAGTATTCTATATGTGCATGCTTATACTATATATATTATATATTATGCAAACATGCTTCGCATGTTAATTAATATGACGCGTATTTTATATATATATATGTGCATGCGCGCTAAACAAGATGAGACAAATTAATAACAAACCCCTCAAATTTTTTTATATTAAGTCCTAAGCGTTCAAAGATATTTGGAATATCGAACGTCGCCTTCTAGCATGATAAAATTAATAGAGTATTAAATATTTAATATGAGTTTGTTGTGTCACCACAAGGCAAATATTAAGTATTTAAGATGTTAATTTATCACATTTGATGCTTATAAAGAAAATTGAACAGTATTGTTTTGTTGTGTCACCACAAGGACGATATTTTTCTTCTTTGAATATATGGAGTGCTAGGTTGGACTTAACTTGGATAATTTTGATTCGGATGTGCCACCACTTGATCAAAATAATCTAAGAGGCAAAATACAAGGAGTTGCATAGTTGATGTAATTGACAAGAGTTGTCTACCTATTTATTTATATATAGTTTGTTGTGTCACCACAAGGCTATATACATTTGAAATGAGATCCTTATTCTCACTAGCAAATCATTAGTTAGATTTTGCCGAACTATATATAGTGAGGGTAATATAGTTTGATGAAAATAGTGGGAGATACCAATTTAAAACAAGACCTAAATTATTTTGGTAATTAATAAAAGAATGTATGCTAAAATGTTGTTAATTACAAATTTATTTACAGAATTTTACAATGTCTAAAATTACTATCACTGCGTAGCATATTAGATGCTAAATTAATCGGACCGAATTAAATGGATTCGTTAAGAAATTTGAGAATAGTTCTCATGGCTGAAAAGCTATCTTATGTCCTTAATACGCCTATCCCTGCAATGGTTGTAGATAATGCCTTTGAGGAAGAGATTGCTACTTTTAGAAAGTGGCAAGATGATGTATTGTTGGCTCAATGCATCATGCTCGCATCCATGAGTAACGAGCTTCAGCGTCAGCATGAAACTATGGATGCTCTTACTATATTCCTACACATCAAGTAGTTGATGGTGAGGAAAGTAGGACTGATAGATATCAGATATCTAAGGAGCTCTTCCGATCTAGAATGACCGATGACACTACAGTACAGATAAAAGTTCTTAACATAATCAATTTGATTGATCAATTAGGACAACTGGTTTTGTCATGGATGGAGAGTTGAGCCAAGATTTGATCTTGCACTCACTCCCGGACTCCTTTCACAATTGTTGTGAATTTTTCATATGAACAAGCTAGATATCAGCCTCGCTGATTTGCTTAACATGTTGAAAAATGTTAAGAGTCACTTTCCAACCAAGAAAGACCTTGTCTTACTGGTAGGAGCCAAAGGATCTTCTGAAAAGAAGAACGATTCAAAGAAGGTAAATAGAAAGGCAAAAACGAAGGATAATAAGAACAAAACTGATACGGATAGCAAAGGAGTTTGCTTCCACTGCAATAAGCCTGGACACTAGAAAGAAACTGCGAGAAGAATCTTGCAGAAGCTAACCAAAGAAGCTTATTGAAGTTTCAGTTATAAATACAAATTTGTTCATGATTGAAATAAATTTTGCTTTAAGTCAAGGTTTTACTTGGGTATTGGATACCGACTTTAGTTATCATAAATATAGATTTATGAAGGGACCAAGTAGAAGTGGAAAGCTAAACAAATATAAGTAATCCTATGTACGGGAAATGTAGAAAAGGTTGCCACATTAGCCATAGAAACTTATAGTTTAGCAATGCCTACGGGCAAATCTATTAAGTCAATAAGTTGTTATTGTATTCCAGTTCCATTTAAAAATATTATTTTCATTTTATTGTTGGACAATGAAATCTTTGGTATTATAATTAAGAACAATTGTTGTTCTATTTATAATAATATTGTTTTGTATAGAACTGGAATATTACTTAATAAATTTTGTATACTTGACTTACATGAAAATAATTTTGCATATTGAACAAATTAGTATAAGAAAAGGAGATGATCATTCAAAGAGTTGAATGTGTGTATTTGTTGAAATACAAGTATAAATTATTTGAAAGGTTCAAAGAATTCAGAAGTGAAATAAATTGACAAAGTATTAAGATTCTTTGATTAGATCAAGGAATAAATACTTGTGCAATAAGTTTCTAGATCATTTCAAATGGTTTTCTCATAATGGACGCCTCCTGATACGCAATAATTGATTGATGTATTTGAATGAAAAATCGTACCTCGTTGGACATGGTGCGGTTCATAATGATTTTACCGATATTTCAGTATCCCTTTAGGGTCAGTCCTAGAAATGGCTGCATATCTACAAAAATGTAACCTCAAAATTCGGCCCCAAGACTCCATAAAAGTTATGGATAGGGAGGATTCCTAATCTTAAGTATGTTAAGATAAGGGGTTGTCCAACTTATGTGAAAAGGTTTCTAAGGATAAGCTTGGGACAAGATTTGACAAGTGTAGATTTATGGGACGTCCTAAAGTAAGTTTAGGGTATATGTTCTATAATCCTACTTAGCAAAAGGTGTTTGTTGCGAAACACACTACCTTCTAAGATAAAGGTGTTTATCATTGAAGGGGCTAGTGGGAGGATAATAGATCTTGAAGAGTTCAAGAACCACAAAACACAATAAGTCAAATAAGAGGAACCTGTAGATAGACCTATTGTACCACAACTGAATCGTAAATCTGGATCAGTTCCGAAGATACCAAGGAGGTATGGATTCATCATAGATGATGATGATGAGGTACACAACATAGAAGATAATGATCCAGTTACATACGATGAGGTAAGAGTTCTAGTGTGTACAAAAGGGTCAGTGGGAGCGTCGTGACATTCCTAGTATTATATGTTGATATACTACGGATAAGGAATGACATACCAATGCTACAATCAGTAAAGATAAAGTTGTCTAAACATTCTTCCATGAATGATTTAGGAAGAGTATCTTAATTGGGGATGCTAATCTATATAAATAGATTTAAAAGGATGCTCAGCTTAACCCAAGGAACGTATATTCATTTGATGCTAAAGTCGTTTAGCATGGAAAACTTCAAGAGATATCTCATGTTGATGAGACATGGAGTGTATCTCTCTTAATAGTCCCCAAAGACTCCAAAAAGAGAGATCGCATGAGTAATTATCATGTATGCAATGAAATATACGAGACGTAATGTTGATCAGTCATATTCTGGAGAAGTTCGTTGTGAGACAGTGAAAAACATCTTAAAGTACTTAACCGGCACTAAGGATGTGATCAGATTTATGGTGAGTCTGAATTAAAACTAGAGGGCTTAACAGACTCAAGTTTTTCAAACAGACCAAGACGACAAAAAATCCACTTTAAGGTAAAGGGTTACCTTGAACAGTGGTGCAGTGAATTGGAAAGGTTCCAAACAGCAAAGAGTTGTTAGTTTAGTGATAAAGACAAAGTACATAGCTGTAAATGAAGCTGCAAGTTTATTGTTTGGATGAAAAGTTCATTACAGAACTAGGAATAGTTCCTAAGTCTCATCTTGGATCGAAACATGTGTTGCAGCACTTTCATTTGATTAAAGAATCATTGAAAGATGGAAAATCACTATAGAGATAGTGGACTCTCAGGAACAACATTACATATCCATTAACTAAAGCTTATCCAACAGCAGGATAATCGTCACTTAGAGAAGAAGAGTATGAGATACCATGACGATTGACTTTAGTGCAAGTGGAAGATTGAAAGTAATATGCATACAAGACAATCATATTTGATGATAAATCATATACTTTGTAACAATCTTATTCATTTATTAATAAAAAGTATTTATTTATTAAAGGCTTTTAATTATCTACATGATGATGTTTTATAATATGTGATAAACCCATAGTTTTTAAGCAATGCTTTTAGAATAATGATGATGATCATTCTAATGAGATCTAAATTCTTAGAAAGCTCAAAACTAAAATAGTTCACAATCGTTGGATTACTAAATTGGGGATTAGTGAATCCGAATAGATTGGTACATACGTTGCTTGCTCATTGGATGAGGATGATTGATCTCATGATCATTTGTGTGGAGACACTAAAGTAAGTATGTAGGTGCTTATTAGAGAATAAGTTCACTGAACGTGGCTCGCTAAGGAATACCTAATGAAATTTTACTTGTCTGTCAATAGAAATTCCTGTAGTGATAGTAGTACAAGTGATCCTTGGACTTGAGATCATCATAGTATCTTGTGTATGATGAGTTATACTTTGACTTATTCCTTAAGACCCTTAGGGTATATCAAATGGTATGTTTGGGTATAATAAGTTGTACATGGAGATAATGTATGATCAATAAAGAATCTACCACTTCTAGTAAAAGAAGAGAAATGTCCTATGTGATTCGATAAATGACAACCCAATAGTCCTTGGCCAAGGCAGAATGAAATTAGAAAGGAGTTTCTAATTTGCATTATTTGGAGTTGTGCATTTAAGAGTCGAAATACATATAATTAAATAAAATAAGACTTGACAGTAATTCCATGTCTTATATTTAATTGGGACATTGTATGGTGGAAGGATTGAATTGTACGGTAACTATTTACTCAAAGGTTCTTTTATGATTAATGTTGAAATTTATATTATCTGGAAAGTCGTTGATCGCTAGGGAGGCTTATCCCTATTGTAGAATAAATATTATTTATTTAAATAAATTATTAGTTTAATTTATTTATTTAAATAAGATTAGAATTGTTCTAATTGATTTATTCACAACCGGTTTAATATGGAGAACCTAAAGGGTCACACCATAAAAGGAAGAATAATTATTTAAGAAGTTAATGGCATAATCGTAATAATAAGTTAAGTACATTTAATTTAATCTATGGTGATAGAATAAATTAAATAGCTTAATATTTATTATTTAATATTTTAGAAATATTAAATATAAAGTAATAAGAGGAGTCTTATTATTATTATTACTATTACTATTATTTAATTCTTAAAGGAGTTTGGGAATTAATTAATAAAAGTACTCTCAAATATCCTAATAGGATTAGGAGGCAAATTAATTAAAAGAGTTTAATTAATTATCCCTAATAAGATTAGGGAGCTTAATTAATTAAAAGAATTTAATTAATTAAAATAAAACCCAATTCCTTAATTGTCAAGGAGGGTTGCCCACATCTATAAATAAGAGGAGTCTTATTATGGGTGAGAGGTTTTGTTGACTTTTACATACGTAATTCCAATAGTTGGGAGAGTACGCTCTTTTTCTATGGTAGATAGAAAAACTAGGGTGTTTTGCCAAACACCCATCTTCTTGAATCTTTCTTATTCCTTGGTGGATCACCTCTAGAGGCCAAACACTTGGGTGGCTAACGTTGATCAAAGGAAGGAACTAAACCCGGTGGATTCAAGTTGGACGCGAAAAGGATTGGAGGTGAACTTGTACCTGAGGAAACTCGGATCTTCGAGGGTATGATTCTCGTTCTTTATCTTTTCGTTTAATTAATAATTGTGCATAAAGGATGATCCGGGTATATGGTTTGTAAAATTTTAAAACTCTGATTTTACACGTTTCCGCTTATTTTGTGCAATTTGATTGCGTTCATGAATATTACAAGCCTAACAATTTTTAATTAACAATATTTTAGCATACATTCTTTTATTAATTACCAAAATAATTTAGGTCTTGTTTTAAATTGGTATCTCCAACTATTTTCATCAAACTATATTACCATCAATATATATAGTTCAGCAATATCTAATTAAAGATATGCTAGTGAGAATAAGGATCCTATTTCAAATGTATATAACCTTGTGGTGACACAACAAACTAAATATAAATAAATAGCTAGGTAGACAACTATTGTCAATTACATCATCATGTTACTCCTTCTATTTTGCCTCTTAGATTATTTTGATCAAGTGGTGGTACATCCGAATCAAAATTATCTAAGTTATGTCCAACTTAGCACTTCCATATATTCAAAAAAAAATATTGTCCTTGTGTGTCCACAACAAACTCATATTAAATATTTAATACTTTATTGTTTTACCATGCTAGAAGGCGACGTTCGATATTCCAAATATCTTTGAACGTTACAAGTTGATATAATTCTTTGAGGGGTTTTGTTATTAATTTGTCTCATCTTGTTTAGTGCGCATGCACACACACATACACATACACACACACACGCATATATATATATATATATATATATATATATATATATATATATATATATATATATATATATATATATATATATTAATTAACATGCGAAGCATGTTGCGTCATATTAATTAACATGCGAAACATGCTATGATTTAGAAATGTGCATTGATTTTAAATAAGATTTTAATTCTTCAATTTTTTCAAGGACATCTTTATTTTGAAGTTGTTCTTCAATTCTTTTGTATTTAATTTCTTCTTTTAAAAATTTTAAATGGGTGGATTTATAATTTAATAAATTTAATGATTTAGAAATGGACTCTTCTTGAATAAATTTTAAATCTCTCTCTTTTGGTTTAATAAGAAATTTAAATGTAATTCTTTTACCTAAATGTTTACAGCTTAATCCTTCATTACTGGTAGTAAATGGATATAATAAATATATAAATGGTAACCCTAAAATGATTTTATCAGTAAGATTGCGAATTAAAACAAATGATGTTTTAAAACACATATCATCTTGACAGATATGCACATTAGGCAATTTATATTTTATTTCCATCTGACTACCATTAGCTGAATTTAATTTTTCATTAGTCTTCTTATAGTACTTGGTTGGAATAAGACCTTCCTGGATACAATTTAAATCCGCACCAGTGTCAACTAAGGCGGGAAGTTTTATTGAAAAGGCTTTATCAACAACCAAATTAATGGAGATATACCACTTTTGAATGATAATATCTTTTACTCTTTTAAGAGAAAGACCTTGAACGAATAGATCTGGCTCATCTTTGATTCCTGAAGATTCTGACTCATCGTGATCTTCATCACTAGAGGAGGAATCATGAACTTGAAGATCAGATTTCTGACTCTCTAAGTCTTTTCTTAAATTAGAGACTTCAATTTTTAAATTAGAGATTTCCTTTTTAAGTTTATTAACTTCTTGATTTAACTCTGGAAGGGTAACTTCTTTAACTGGGGTTTTAAATCTTTATAGAGTTTTATTAAGGCTGAATATCGGTTTATCTTTAGCTTTAAAAATCTTGTCTTTAACTCTAGTATCTTTGGTTAATAAATCTTTTAATTGCTTGGTATATTGAACTTTAAGTTCAGGGTCAGAAATTTTACTAATTAAATCGATTAACAAAGAGCTTTCTTCATCTTCTTTGGTAATAACACTTAATCTTTTAGTGCAACAATTTTCATTGCAGTTATTAGCACAAATAGTGACTAGGACTTCGTTACTATCAGACTCATTGTTGCTGGTACTGCTATTAAAAGAATAGGGGATGTCAGATCCTTCATCATTATCTGCATTGTTTTCTATTCTCATTAACTCTAATAATTGTTCTGTATCTTCAATAGAGATATTTAACTGAGATAATTTTTGTTTTACTTTACATTCACTTTTGTAGTGGCCTTTTTGCCCACAATTGTGGCAAACGATTTTACTCTTATCATATTTTTTAGCACCTTTATTATATTTTTTATTAATTGGTTTAGGTTTATTATAATAATCGTTTTGATTATTATTCTTTTTATGAGCATGTTTACGTTTGTAACGTTTATGTGTTTTAGGATGATCAATATGCCGGTGTTTATGATTTCTTCTAGAGGGAGCAATTGGAGGCAGACCATATTAAAATTTCTCTTTTATTCTTATTCAGAAGTCACCTGATTTACTGTAGTCCACCTTGTTCTTGTCAAACTTTTGTAAGTCTCTTGGGTGAGCAGTGTTGGTTTTTGAACATAGGTATGAGTCTACCTAAGGTAATAGGGTATGAATGGAAGAATAATGAATAAAAATTTATTTTGAGCTTGGTAAATATGAATAGATTGTTTAGATCTAACTCCTCAACTAGTAACCGGTCGACTTTGCCTCCTGTTCCAGACATAGTTAACCAAGAAATTCACAGTTATGAAAACATCAGTCAAGCCTTGCACAATTGGAATATACCTAGGGTCTCCCCTAAGGAAATTTATCAGTCAACATTTTTGGACAATTTTAAAACAGATTATAATGTCAAAACTGTTGAAAAGGTTTATGCCATTAATAAAGAATACGAAAATTGTAGTCTTTTGGATCCCGAAGTCATTAAAAACATAAAAAGAAAGGTTATAATTTTATTCACATTGGATTAGTTCAAGTAGCTGTTAAACCATTAAACATTAAAGGAATTAATTCAAGTATTTATCTCTGCCTTAGAGATGCACGATTCTTGAATTATTATCCTAGCATGATCGGCGCAATGGAATCTAGTCTGCATAATGGACCTATCCATTTCAATTGCTTTCCTGATTTCACATTGAGCCTAAGTGATAAAAATTTATTAAAAGCCTTGACATTAAATATTAAAACTGCTGGAGAAATTACCCAAATGATTGAGGGTTCTCAGCCGATAGCTTTGATTTACCGAATTTATTATAAGACCATGAAAACTAACCTAAACGTTCATGCTCTCAATAAAAGTCCGAAAGATCAAACTGTCTTAATTAAAAGTTCAACTAGTGATGCTAATAATTCAAATTCCGAGAACCATTCTCTGGAAAGATATTACTCTCCCTAGTCAATGGACTTTACCTAGTGAAATACCTGAACAACCTGTAGTTAACAATCTAATAAACCTTGAAAATGTTAGACAATTTTCTGATGGACCCGTAAAAATAAGTTTTGAACGCAGTAAAAGACCGATTATTATTGAAGACTCTGCTAGTACAATAGCATCTTCAAGAAGAGACACTGAAATTCTAAATAACCCTTCTTTAAGAGATCTTAAATTAAAAGGTATTTTAAATCAAGGTCAAGCTAGTCACCCATGTTATACTCAAAAGGATCTAGTAGAAGAAGAGAGTTCTTCCTCTCCTACTTCTTCTGAGCTTCCCACTCAGTCTGATTTTGAAATTCCGATTAACAATCAGTTAAGAGTTATTAAAAAAGATTTTATTCTTGATTGGGATAATCTTGTAAAAGATTTTAATTCCAAAAATAATAAAGATAAAAGACATTTATTTCGTTCAATCCATCCAACAGAAAAGGAGCGAGATAAAATTGTTAATAGATGGAAACGATTCATAAAAAATGAAAAAATAAACATTACCTTTTTTGATTGGTACGATCAATACCAAAGTAAGTGTAATGTTATAACAAAAAGTCAATGGATAAAAGAAGATAAATCTAAGGTCTGTTCTAGTCATCCCCCGCTAGAGACGATCCTTATCCCAGTTAAAAACACATCTGTTGTTGCCAGCCCCTTTAAAATTTCTGATGGCAATAAAGATGATAAAAAAATTATTGAACAATTAAATTTTAGTAATCAATATCTAGCAACTGTTGGAAGACAGCTTGATAGAATTGAAGAAAATTTGAAGAAACAAGTATAAAACGGCCTGATGTAAAAATTGAACATCCCTTGATTAACTTACCTGAAAATAGAAGTAAATTAGGTTTACCTAATGATGATAGCTACTTAATTAAATCTATTGACAAGTTATTCAAAAAACTAAAAAAAGAATCTGGTCCAAGTGGTACCGTCTCTACTTTAGATCAAGTTGAAACTGAAGTTGAAAGTGATAGTCAAACTGACTATTCTAATTCTACTTCAAACCCAGATTTAAATGACCAATTGAATAAGTTAACAGTCCAAAACACTAGTTTAACCAGGAATTGGTATTCTAGACCTACTCCTCCGGATCTGCAATTCGAAGAGAGAAACCTAGATAAACAATTTTCGGTTTCAGCTAATAAAATTTATGAATGGAACATTGATGGTCTTAGTGAACAAGAAATTTTAAACAAATTAAATCACATGTCTATGGTAGCAAATAGCTATATCACTAAATTCAACAATCTGTCACAACCAGAAATCGTTGAATTAATAGCTAGTGGATTCACGGGTATTCTCAGATCTTGGTGGGAAAGACATCTCACGGAAGATACTAGATTATCTATTATTCATGCTATTCAGTTAAACGATGACGGTAACCCCATCTTTGATGAAGATGTCGGTGTTGGTCCGTCAGATGGAGTAAATACTCTAATTTTTACCATAATAAAACATTTTGTAGGAACCCCTAGTAACATAACAGAAAGAATTCATGATCAACTCAGTAATCTCACTTGTCCCACTCTCAGTGACTTCAGGTGGTACAAAGATGTGTTTACCTCTAGAGTTATGCTGCGAAATGATAGCAACAAGCCTTTCTGGAAAGAAAAATTTGTAAATGGTTTGCCTTCATTATTCGCTCATAAAGTTAGAGAAGAGTTGAGTAAAAACTTAGGATATATTGATTATGATAATCTCACTTATGGTGACATAATCAGTTATATTCAAAAAATAGGTTTAAAAATGTGCATTGATTTTAAATTAGCTAAACAAGCTAGTAAAGATAAGAAAAAAGCAAAATATGAGTTAGGAACATTTTGTGAATATAACTGATTATATATATATATATATATATATATATATATATATATATATATATATATATATATATATTGTGACGCCCCCCAAAATAGGTCTATACAACCTATTCTGAGTCGCCAAATACATGGTACAGAAATAAATACAACTTCATTATTATAATTGTCGTGTAAAATACGACAACAAATATGCTATGAGTTTAAATACAAATATTGTCATCTAGACAGTATTCAAACTCAAATAAGTCCTCATTACAATTATTGATACACTATTTTACAAAATAGTGAGGACTGCTAAAACAACTGTCTAACCCATCACTCCACACCCCGATAAGTTCCCGCTATATTCTTGCCTCCTGAGAAAAAAAATGGAACAAAAAAAGAAAAGGGTGAGCTCAACTAGCTCAGTAAAGAATATTATGACCAAGATAATGTGGAACAAATTATTTTTAGCCTTTAATAAATCAGATAAAATATAATAGACAACAAGTTTTAGATCAATATTCGCAGCGGAAATAACAATTCATTAGAAGAGTTAAGTAGAAAATGAAGTCTACTATCTTCTATGATTTAAAAGTCCATCATCAATATTTTATCCTTGTAACATCAATCAATATACATCTTGAACCAAATATTTATCTTTGCACTACGGGCCAAAAATATTCATTTGTATCACCAGTTGGTCATATTCATCTCAACACCTGTTCATCTCTGTACTACGGGCCAAAGATATTCATCATGTAATCATTCATCTTTGCACTACAGGCCAAAGATATTCAGTTATATCACCATTTAGGACTGAGGATGATAAAAAAAATATCTTAAAGAAAACAAATCCAGTGAGATAAAAGAACAAATATTAGGGAATCGTACTTCAGTTTATCCAAGTTCAAAAATACTCCATAATAATCAATTGTGGAGAAAAATTTAAAAATAAAGATCGAAACATGGATAAAATCAATGATTGTAACCATAATATATAACTTGAATAAAGAAAAGAAAATTTAATTTTTCTGTGAATAGTGTCGAATTCGTAAATAGTGACGTAACGTGAATAGTAACCCCGACACAAAAAGGTAACAATTTCACAATAAAAATCATATTTTGTGAATAGTACCATGTTCGTGAATAGTGTCGTATACATGAATAGTGTGTCGTATACATGAATAGTGCCGTATACGTGAATAGTAACCCTGACATAAAAAGGTAAAAATTTCATAATAAAATTCATACCAATATTTCGGCATAATGATATTGAACGAAATAGCATCATTTACGAAAAAAATAACATCCCTTACTATCCCTTACCTCAAAAGAATAATACTTCTGACTGAAATATTGAATATAGTGCTGAAGGAAACTTGCACTAAATAACAACTCTCAAAGTATCTAAATACTCACAAAAATACGCTTGATGTTATAGAGAGAGAAAACTTCAGTTTCTGGTGTGATTTTTAATTCTAACCTAAGCACCTATTTATAGGAAAGTGTTAGAACGTCAAAGCAGACTAAAATAATAAAATATTAATATTCTTTAAAATGTTCATACACACACTTTCTTGACCAAATTTAACACACCACTAGTGGGGCCCACCAAAATCAATATTTTCCACACCAACCAAAAGTGGAGCCCACCCATATTTTTAATAAAAATATTTATTTTCGAAACTTTAATAATTCATAATAAATAGCCCTTTTATTAGAAAAATACGAATTTTATAACCATTCCATAGGAAATTTAATTCTCTACAACTTTATAGAAGAAAGTTTTTCCAAATTCCAAACAGAAAATGACCGAAATTCACATACGGATGATTTTTAATACCTCTATTCCTATAAAATACTGATAAAACTCCTCAACATTAATTCCTTCATTTATATCCACATAAAATAAATATTTCCTTATCATATAAATAAAAATTTAATTATTCACAAATAATATTACAGAATCACAATAATGACAACTAGGGCGTTCCCAGGAAAGAGGGGGCTTTCCAATAAGGATTTCTCCTTACTGACGCGCAATTAGGTGACCAAACCCCTTTCCTAGACAGAACTTTCTTAAACATTGCCAATAATACTATCTAATAATTTTATTCAAATAATATGAATTATTGATCTGATACTGGGAAATACTATGCAGTAACAATTATTGACCCATCAATAATATAAAATATCAACGTAGCAATTATTGAATCAATAAATTAAAATATTGAACAGTAATTACTGTAACAATTATTAAGTAGTGTCTTCTTACGTAAGAATCAATAATCTAAAAAGACTGTGCAATACTGTGTGCTACTGTGCAACCACGCGTATTACTGCATTTTAACTATCGGATATTCAACAGTGTTAACGGTAACATCTACGCCGTTATTTATAAAAACTCAAACTTGTTATTTTCTTCATCTGACAGTTTTTCATTATGAGGCCCACAAATGGCTGCGTCATCGTACGAATATTCCCTGACAACAAGAATATTCCACGACCAAACGAATATTCCCCGACAACAATGAATATTTTATAACCACTTGCTTATTTTGCAAAATTTGCACATTTCACCCATAACCAAAGCATTATATCAAATTAACACCTTATTATTCAAAATAATAATTAGAGAAAATTCAATTTTATTTATAAAAAATTGGGGTCTTACAACCTCCCCTCCTTATAAAATTTCGTTCTCGAAATTGACATACGTACCTAGTATTTCAAAAAGGTGAAGGTACCTCGCTTTCATTTCTGATTCTAACTCCGAGGTCATTTCCTCAACAGCATGGTTCCTCCACAAAACTTTGACTTGTGGTATTACCTTTGTGCGTAGGACATGCTCCTTCTTATCCAAGATCTTGACAAGTACCTTCTCATACGTTAAATCTTCGGTTATCTCATCTGGTTCTAACTCAATAATGTGGTTTGGGTCTTTCACATATTTACGAAGCATAGATATGTGAAAAATATTATGAACACGAGACATATTTGGAGGTAATGCGAGTCTATAGGCCACAGTTCCTACTCGATCAAGGATTTCAAATGGACCAATAAATTGAGGGCTGAAATTTCTTCTCTTCATCGACTCTTGCTTCTAGAATAACACATTCTTGTACCTTCTTCTTCATACGCATCAGCACCGTGTCTGTAGCTTGAGCAGCTTTAACTTTATCAATTAAAGTCGATTCTAATCGTATATTTGATATCATCACGTGGGTACTTGAAGCCTATAACTCTATCTCCATCCTTTGTAAGTCGTACGAAATGGGTCCTTGTGTTAACAATACCGCACTCGTACCCACATACGATCTTCTACTCAATGCGTCAGCTACCACGTTTATTTTTCCAAGATGGTATTGGATCATATGATCGTAATCTTTCAATAGCTCGAGCCAACGTCGTTGCCGCATATTGAGTTCTTTTTGGGTGAAGAAATATTTGAGGCTCTTATGATCTGTATAAATCTCTACTTTCTCCCCATACAGGTAGTGCCTCCTGATCTTTAGCACAAAAACGACTGCTGCCAACTCCAGATCATGAGTAAGATAATTCCTCTCATATTCTTTGAGTTAACGCGAGGCATAGGCTATGACTTTCCCATGTTGCATGAGAACACATCCTAACCCTTTATCCAAAGTATCGCTGTAGATAACAAATCCATCCGAACCAGATGGTATTGTATGAACAGGTGCCGAAATGAGTCTCATCTTGAGCTCTTAGAAACTCTTCTCGCATTCCTCGCTCCATACGAATTTTGTATCTTTCTAAGTCAGTTGAGTTAACAGAGTAACGATTCGAGAAAATCCTTCCACGAATCTTCGATAATAACCAGCTAAGCTCATAAAGCTACGTACTTCGGTCACTGACTTAGGTTGCTCTCAACTGTGACTCATATCCCAACCTTGGATAGCATGTCACAATGGCACCTATCAGTTTACCACCGCACGAATATGGTGCCCCCTACGGAGAGTCTGGCTTCGGTGCATTCCACAAAGGAAGTCACCAGCGAGAGGCTCGGGTACCAACTCCTGTAGTTGGGTTTTTAACTCCTGAAGTTCAATAGGAGCCTTTCGATATGGGATTTTGGAAATGGATTTTGTACCGGGTTCAAGGTCAATATAAAATTCAACTTCATGCTCTGGGGGTAGACCGAAAAGTTCTTCATGAAATACGTCAGGAAATTCACTAACAATAGAAATATTATTCAAATCTGACGTATTTTTATTCAAGTCCATGACATTGGGCTAAGAAAGCTTAACTTTGACGCCCCCAAAATAGGTCCACTCCACTCAACCCATTCTAAGTCGCCAAATACATGGTACAGAAAATAACTACAACTTTATTATTATAATTGTCGTGCAAAATACGACAACACTTATTCTGTGGGTTTAAACTACAAATATTATCTTCTAGACAATATCCACACTCAAATAAGTCCTCATTACAATTATTGATATACTGTTTTACAAAATAGTGAGGACTACTAAGACAACTCTTTTGAATTATCACTCCACTCCCCGACTAGTTTCAGATATATTCTCGCCTCCTGAGAAGAAAAATAGAACAAAAAGGAAAAGAGTGAGCTCAACTAGCCCAGTAAAGAATATTATGACTAAGATAATGTATAACAAATTATCCTTAGTCCTCGATAGGGAAAAATCTGATATAATACAATAGACAACAAGTTTTAGATCAACAACTGCAGCGAAAATAATAATTCAATTGAAGAGATAAGTAGAGAATGAAATCTACTATCATCTATGAATTTAAAAGTCTATCATCAATATTTTATCCCTGTAACAACAATCATCAAATATTCATCTTTGCACTACGGACCAAAGATATTCATTTGTATCACCAGTTGGTCATGTTCATCTCAACACCTGTCCGTCTTTGCACTATGGGCCAAAGATATTCATCAAATAATCATTCATCTTTGCACTACAGGCCAAAGATATTCAGTTATATCACCATTTAGGACTGAGGATGATAAAAATATTTTCAAGAAAACGAATCCAGAGAGATAAAAAGACAAAGATTAGGGATTCGTACTTAAGTTTATCTAAGTTCAAAAATACTCCATAATAATCAATTGTGGAGAAGAATTCAAAAATGAAGATCAAAACATAGATCCAATCAAAGATATGAACCATAACAGACAATCTTGGACATAGAAAAGAAAATTTAATTTTTCTGCGAATAGTGTCGTATTCGTGAATAGTGCCGTATACATAAATAGTAATCTCGACACTAAAAGGTAGAAATTTCACAAGAAAAATTATCATACTTCGTGAATAGTACTCATGAATAGTAACTCGTGAATAGTAACCCCGACATGAAAAGGTAAAAATTTCATAATAAAATTTATACCAATATTCCAGTATAATGATATTGAAAAAATTAATATCATTTACAAAAAAAATAAAATTCCTTACATCAAAAGAATAGTACTTCTGGCTGGAATATCAGATATAACGCTGAAGAAAACTTGTACCATATAGCAAGACTCAAAGTATCAAAATACTCATAAAAATACGCTCGATAATATAGAAAGAAAAAACTTCAGATTCTGGTGTAATTTTTAATTCTAACTTAAGCACCCTATTTATAGGAAAATGCTTAGAACACCAAAGTAGAAAATTTAATAAAATAATATTATTTTTATTTAAATTTCCTACACACCTTACAATCTGAATTCAGCATTTACCACATGTAAGTAGGGCCCACCAAAATGAAAAACATGTTTTAACCATTTTTTGTAACAAAATCAATTCAGACCCAATATTTCGGAACTTAAATAATTCATAATAAATAGCCCTTTTATCATAAAAATTCGAATCTTATGTCCATTCCATAGAAAATTTAATTCTCTACAACTTTGTAGCTTTAAGTTTTTCCAAATTCTAAATAGAAATTGACCGAAATCCACATACGGGCGATTTTACAGGCTATAATCAAATTTCAGTCAAAATGGGGTCCCCCAACATGTTTAACGTGTTTTTAGCATTTATTGTAATAAAAATACTCCTCCTCCTCAATTATTCATATATCACACATTCATTATAAAAATATCACCATTATTATATTATTATACTATAATAATATATTTAAATGAATTATTTTATCAGAAAAGATAAAATATTAAATTTCAACAATTGTCACTTTTCTAAAAATTCCTCCATTTATATCGACATAAATAAATATTTTTCTTATCATATAAATTAATAATTAATTATTCACAAATAATATTACAGAATTACAATAATGACAACTAGGTCGTTCCCAGGAAAGAGGGGGCCTTTCCGAAAAAAATTTCTCCTTACTGACGCGCAATTGAATAATCTCTCCTAGACATAACTTCCTTTGACATTGCCAATAATGATATCTAATAATATTATTCAATTAATATGAATTATTGATCTGATAATGAGAAATACTATGTAGTGACAATTATTGAAACAATAATAATATAAAATATTAACGTAGCAATTATTAAATCAATAAAATAAAATTTTGAACAGTAAATGTTGTAACAATTATTAAGTAGTGCCTTCTTATGTAAGAATCAATAATTGGTGCAATACCGTGTGCTACTGTGCAACACCGCGTATTACTGTGTTTTAACCACCGAGTATTTGTTGGTCGATTTAGCTATTGCCAAATCGCGCGCAAGCATACGCGGTCCACAAGTAATATATGAAAGTAGAGTGTCGAACTCACGAGGACAAAGTCTTAAGAGAATACAAATACTAAGGTAAAGTCGTTAATTATCTTATCTAAACAAGTGAAATAAGATGGTTGGTTAAGCTATATGATTAAAACTATAAGAATAAGAGAAGTGATTGTACTAGGAAGTCAAGATAGGATTACAATTCCCCTAATGGTCAACCGAGAATAATAAATACGCATAAGCTTCTATCGAAGGTCAAATGCATATCCCTAGCCAGATAAATCACAATATGTCTATTGGTGAAAATAACTAGGCCAATGTCATTAGGCTAAGTCTCAAGGTCGCACAAGGCAAATAGAAATATGTCTATCCTATTAGCAGCTTATGAACACATTCCATTGGCATGGTCATAACAGGTGTTATTGTATTTAAAGATAGATAAAAACATCCAGTTTTCAATCTCTATTAAAATCAATACTCATTCCTCTATCAAGCAAATAGTCATCAAATACGAAATACAACAACCCATTCCAAAATGATTCATTATATAAAATAGGAGAGAAAGATAATTAGGCTAAATAAAAGGTTACATTACAATCCTAAAAATGGAGTTAGTTCATAACTATGGTACTAACACACATTTGCAATACATTCCACATTATCAGAAATACACAAATAAATGGGAGATTTGGAATAAGAAAACCCCTGTTTTGGAATGTTCTTAGTCCAAATCTTCTTTCACTGTATAGCTCCTGAGCTCTGTCGGATGCAATAACTTTCTTTCCCTTAAAGCACAGCTTCTTTCTCTTCTAGAAATTAAATGTTGTAATAACTATTATGAAAGCTATCTGTAATTTCTATTACAGGCGGGTGATATTAAGTATCTCCCTTTTTCTTTCACTTTAGGTCATTTAAAGCCCCTTTACTGTCTGGACACCGGAGCTCGCGTTGCGGCGCGAGCCTTTGCTTAGTAAGTGGCGCTGTGGCACCACGTGGACTTAAAAAGACCAAAGGTCGCGCTGTGGCGCGACTGTGTATAGGGGCTTTGGTGCTGCAGCGCGAAGCTGAGGCGCTGGGTTGCCGTAAATGGTGCTGGGGCGCGAGCCTGGCGCTAGGAATGGCGCGGGGGCACCACACGTAAGTATAGAGAAGCGCCGAATTCAAGTGACTTAGCCTAGCATTGGCGCTGCAGCGCGAAGCTGAGGCGCTGCAGCGCGAAGCTGAGGCGTTGGGGCGCCATATGTAGCACTAGGGCGCGAGCTCTAAGAGTAACCTTGGTGCTGTGGCGCCAACATAGTGAAAATGACATGAAATACCTATGAAAGCTAGAAACGACCTGCAAATCACTATATAATGGAACTTAGACATAATAACAATGAAAATATAAATAAAAGCTAACTAAGAGACTAAAAACAGGAAATAACTTAAGCCACAAAGGAACTGATTCGTAGGTATAAATCTCACTCATCAAATACCCCCAAACTTAAGCTTTTGCTTGTCCTCAAGTAAACTAACAGACATCCATACCCATTATTGCACGATACAAAAGAAGGATAATACTAACGACTAATAATACAGCCTCTAAGCACAATCATTAAGATCCTCTAAGAATAGGGCAAAAACGCATGCGAACGAGGGCTTAAAGTCTAAAACAAACATGAGACTGTAATAGATCCACTCTGCGTGTGCAAACCACACATCTAAACTAGCCATAACCCAAAATAAGATTATACAGTCGACCGTGATAACCAATAAGCTTACTATGCAACTCACATAATTCACAAGCATTAAGACAAGACGCAAAAACACGAATGGCTCAAAAGTTCTAGAATAATGAAGTAAATTCCGACTCAGACAGTACTTGATTACTTTTAGGCTAAACAGAGCACCCATTAGCAAGCTTTCGATCAATGACTCCCAAGCCAGAAGACTTTAGGGCACTAGGTGTAGAACACCCCTAAGAATCTAATAACTCGAGCACAAAGGCCACGTAAACAACATAAGTCCAAAATAGATTTTACCAGCCTGCGTTTATGGGCGAGTGCGTTTCCACGCTCCATCTCAACCCACCGTAGGACTGTTATTATAAAAATGTTTTTTTTTAGA
The DNA here is from genome assembly GCA_016801055.1 of Panax notoginseng. Lineage (NCBI taxonomy): Eukaryota > Viridiplantae > Streptophyta > Magnoliopsida > Apiales > Araliaceae > Panax > Panax notoginseng. Next base: position 111,977,561 of record CM029013.1, on the reverse strand, counting down.
ACTTAAAAGCCGAAAGTGCCAAAGCTTCTAAGACTTTAATTCTTGAAATCGACAGAGTATATAACAGCGCACAATATTTTCAACACGGTAAATAGACAACCTGAAACTGGATAAACAGCTACAGAGATAATTGGTCATGCTCGCTAAACGGAAGGATCCAAGATAGTCTCGATTTATCTAAAACCCACGCCCCAAATTCACATAGATTTGCCACTTGTCTAGGAAAATGATATAATTACTTGGCGCTCGTCAAAGGCCACAAACAAAACTTAACGCTAAACTACCCTAACCCAGCATATAGGCAATTACAGACTGGGGGTTAGAGTTAATCAAAATATAATAAGCAAAGACTATAAACTATAAAGTACCCTTTTCAACAAAGGGCAAAGCCTTAACACATAGCATCAAGTATACCAATTAATCAGTGTAAAACCCAAAAAGAGAGGCTTTAGGTAAAACAATATCTGACTTAGTCAAGATATTCCCAAGCAAAAGATATAAAACCAAAAGCATGCATTCCTATGCAACATAAAATACTACTAAACAAAAACATGCGTCCAAAAGCCAAAAACTTTACTACAATAGTAATCAACAATAGATAAAATAATATTAAACAATACGTCTGGGGCTATCAAGCCCAAATACCATACTTAAAATCTCACACCCTATCATCATTAAACTTACACACCATAGCATAGCAGTTGAAATATACTAAAACTAACACAATTCATATATAAAAATAAATAACAAGAAGTCTTCCCCTAAACTTAAAATGTAGCCAATGTTCTCACTGGCCTCCGGGCTGCATCATCAAACATCAGTAGCATCTCTGCCTTCATAACTATCACGATCAAGATCTTCATCAACGCCGAACACCTCAAGATCATCATCATCCTCCACGTTTACTGGCTCATTTGCGCTGGCCTCCTCAGCAGGCAAAAATGATGGCGGATAAGGAGCATAAATTGGCGGCGCTGGAAATGGGAAAGACATGAAATCCGCATCGTCACCTCCCTGAGTAGCATGAATGTTGGAGAGCGTGTTGGCGAACTCTACATGGAAATGGTGGAATTGATTCTGCCATCTGGCGACATGGTTAATCTTGCAGTGCAGGAAACTCAGGCTGTTTAGAATTTCTGCAAGGGTCCCAGAATGAACATTCTCAAAAGAAGGGTGCTCGGGTACGTGCGAGGAGGCACCCGCCTTAGTGGATGACGGCGGTTCACTGGCTGGCAGCGGCTGAGGCGTTGGCAAAAATCTTTCTCCTCGGGGATGCGATGGTGCTCCCTCCCATATTGCATAGCAGCTAATGAGATGATGATCAATGACAGGCATTGGAGGCAGGGTGACATCTTCCTTCTCCCACTGAACACCCGCCCTTTTGCAGAGACGGGTAATAAGAGACGGGTGCGGGAGGCCAGACATAACTTTGCTCTTAATAGCCTTCTTGATGGACTCATTGATCAATACCCCTACATCGACGTTTAAACCGGTAACAAAGGCATAGAGCAGAGTCGCCCTTTCTCGAGTTACATCACTCACATGATGCGTAGGCTAGATATTTGCACAGATAAAAGTGTACCACGCCTTACCATAACGTCTAAGGGCCTACTGGGGAAACGACGTTCTTTTACCAGTGTACTTGTTCGTTTTCCACACCGTCCCAGGCTTACAGAGTTTGCTAACAATCTCGTTAGTGTGGTAACCCCGAATCCCATTTTCTTGATAATCGAGGCCGTCAAAATTGGGAGTCCCATAAACTGCATTGATAGCCTTGCTATCGAATGGGATTAATTTTCCCCTGACTGGTGAAGTCGGCGGACCATCAGGAATGGCATTAGCATAGAATTCCTTCACCACCGCGACCACGGTGGATTCCGACGATTTTGTGAAATGCACCCATTTCATTTTGGATATCATAGCATTCATCTGACCATCCAATTTATCATCAGGCCTAAGCCCTCGCTCAGGCACCAAACTTCGAGATAAGAAATTTTGAGTTACCTCTAATAGGCTTCTTCCGTTGGAAATTTCAGTGCATCCCAAGACTGAGCACGGGAGCGGGAAGAGGATGGCGGAGGAGGGCCAACACTGGTTCTAGGATGCTTAGAAGCCATTATAATCAAACTCACAAAGACTTATGCTGATTGGAGAAATTAAACACACCCAATTTTAAAAAATGCTACAACAGTCCTTACCCGACTCTACTTAAATAGACGACATAGAGGAGAGAGAAGGCAACGGTCTGAATAGCAACCGCACGTCGGTTGGGCGCCCAAACGATAAGAAACGGTCGACGGTTGGGTTACGTCATCGCTTAGAGAGAAGAAAGGACAAGGAACTGATACGAGAGAGACACGAATTAACTCTGCAAAATAACTAAAACGCCCCATTTAAAATACTAAAAACTCGCTGATGGCACTGCAGCGCGATGAATGGCGTTGGGGCGCGAAGGCTACCCACTTTGGCCTTGGGGAGCCAAAATTGGCACCGGGGCGCGAAGGCTACCCATTCTGGAGTTAAGGCGCCAACAATGGCGCTGGGGCATAAGAATATGGCTGACTGAGACGCTGGGGCGCGAGTTTACAGTAGCTTCTCCCTTTTTTCGGCACTGCAGTGCGAAACTCAGGGCTGGGGCACCGAGAATGGCGCTACAACGTGAATGCCAATATGAGTAATGGCGCCGCGGCACGGAACCTAACCTTCTCATACAAAAGCAATACAAAAGCACTCCTGTACAGGCCAAAATCTATATCAGCAAACAATAAAAACACAACAAACACAGTATTGAAAAGTTTTAACTAAGGATAACCCTCAAAAACACATACTAACTGACATGCACTGTACAGACCACAGGTTATGTTAATAACCACAGATAGAAACTAAAGACAACCAAAATAATACTGAAGTTACTAAAAATAAAAGCAATTTGTTTGATACTGAGATGGGGATGCCTCCCCTCAAGCGCTTGATTTGGAGTCGTCGGCTTGACTGTTTTCCCGTCTTACACCGGGTCTCCTAATGTGATAGAGGTATTGTGCTAGTCTAACTTGCCGCCCCAGTAATGTTTCAACCGCTAACCATTAACCTTGAAGGTTTTGTCAGAATTGGGGTCCTCAACCTCTACTGCCCCATGCGGATACACCTTGGTTATTGTGAATAACCCCGACCATCTGGACTTTAGCTTCCCTGGAAATAACTTCAGACGGTAGTTAAAAAGGAGAACCTTCTGACTCGGCTTAAAACTTCTTTCGAGGATCTTTTTATCGTGCCACCTCTTTGTTTTCTCCTTATACAACTTAGCATTTTCGTATGCTTGCAGATGAAACTCGTCCGATTCATTGAGTTGCAAAAGTCGTTTTTCACCGACGGCTTCTAGATCAAAGTTAAGCTTCTGAATAGCCCAATAAGCATTATGCTCCAACTCCACTGGAAGATGGCATGCCTTACCATAGACAAGCCTATACGGTGACATTCCGATAGGCATTTTGTAGGTTATGCGGTAAGCCCACAAGGCATCGTCAAGCTTCTTAGACTAGTCCTTGCGATTTGGGTTGACAATTTTCTCCAAGATTCGCTTTACTTCACGATTTGAAATTTTGGCTTGCCCACTAGTCTGTGGATGATAAGCGGTGGCTATCTTATGGGTCACCCCATACTTAGCTAGAAGTGCTTCAAAATATTTGTTACAAAAATGCGACCCTTCATCGCTGATAATAGCCCGAGGCGTGCCAAAACGAGTGAAGATGTTTTTCTTAAGGAACTGAAGCACTACCTTAGCATCATTTGTTGGCAAGGCAACTGCTTCCACCCATTTGGAGACATAATCCACCGCCACTGGGATATAAAGATTGTTGTAGGAGGACGAAAATGGACCCATGAAGTCGATACCCCATACATCAAATAACTCCACCTCCAGGATATTCTGCAACGGTAATTCATGCCGTCTAGATATGGTGCCCACCCTTTGGCATCTGTCGCAGTGCAACACATGTGTGTGCATCTTTGAACAGGGTGGGCCAATAAAATCCAGACTGAAGCACTTTAGCTGCAGTTCTTTGACCCCCAAAATATCCTCCATAATTTGAAGAATGGCAGTGATGTAGCACATTTTCAATTTCCTCATCCGGCAAGCATCTCCGTAGGATTTGGTTAGAGCACTACTTGAATAGGAAGGGCTCATCTCACAAATATTGCTTGGCATCTTTTAGGAATTTCTTCCTTTGTTGATAGCTTAGGTTTGGAGGAAGCACTTGGCAAGTGACATAATTAGCAAAGTCCGCATACCACGATGCTTTGCTTTGGACGGCAAAAAGTTGTTCGTCCGGGAAGAAATCATTAATGGTTTTTTCAGCATCTCCCGAATGCGTGGTGTTCTCCAACCTTGATAAGTGATCCGCTACCTAATTTTCTGTCCCCTTTTTGTCTCAGATTTCTAGATCGAACTCCTGGAGAAGCAGCACCCACCTAATCAATCTCGGCTTAGCATCTTTCTTCTCAATCAAATATTTGATTGCCGAGTGATCAGTGTAGACGATTACCTTCGTCCCGATGAGGTAGGAATGGAACTTATCAAATGCATATAAAACTGCTAGCAGCTCCTTCTCAGTGGTAGTATAATTCAACTGAGCATCCGTTAAAGTTTTGTTGGTATAGTATATGGTGTGGAAGACCTTCCCCCTTCTCTTGACTAACACTGCCCCGATTGCAAAATCGTTGGCGTCACACATTAGCTCAAAAGGGAAGGTCCAGTCTGGGGCTACAACAATAGGGACCGAGACAAGTCTTTTCTTTAATAACTCAAAGGCACTCAGGCAGGCTTCATCAAATTGAAAAGGCATGTCCTTTTCCAATAGTGTACACAATGGTTTAGTTATTCGTGAGAAATCCTGGATAAACCTTTTGTAAAACCCTGCATGCCCGAGGAAACTCCTTACTCCTCTTATTGATGTCGGTGGTTGGAGGTTATTAATCACATCAATTTTCACCTTATCAACCTCAATGCCGCCAGCAGAAACCCTGTGACCCAGAATAATGCCCTCTTCAACCATGAAATGGCACTTCTCCCAATTCAAGACAAGGTTAGTCTCAACACATCTGTGGAGAACGACAGTCAGATTCCTCAGGCAATTATCAAAAGAGCTCCCAAATACCGAAAAGTCATCCATGAAGACTTCTAAGGTCTTTTCAACCATATCAATGAAAATAGACATCATACACTGCTGAAATGTTGCGGGAGCATTACATAACCCGAAAGACATTTTTTGGAAGGCAAATGTCCCATACGGGCATGTGAACGTCGTCTTCTCCTGATCTTCAGAAGCAATTGAAACTAGATTATACCCCGAGTAACCATCCAGCAGACAATAATATTCATGCCCAGCTAACCTGTCAAGCATCTGATCAATAAATGGAAGAGGGAAGTGATCCTTACAGGTAGATTTGTTCAATTTCCTATAATCCATGCACACCCTCCACCCAGTCACCATTCTGGTGGGAATCAGCTCGTTGTTTTCATTGGGCACTACAGTTATTCCACCCTTCTTTGGCACGCATTGGATAGGACTGACCCAAGGACTATCAGATATGGGGTAGATGATGCCAACATCCAGTAATTTGATAATCTCCTTACGAACCACCTCTTTCATGATGGGATTCAATCGCCGCTGATGTTCAATAGATGGTTTAAACCCTTCTTCCAGTAAAATTTTATGCATGCATAGAGTCGGACTAATCCCTTTGATGTCGGCAATTGACCACCCCAGGGCCGTTTTGTATTGCTTGAGCACAAGCAACAACTTTTCTTCTTGACACTTAGTTAGAGAAGCAGAAATTATCACAGGTAAAGTGGATGAGTTCCCTAAGTAAGCATACCTCAGGTGATTTGGCAAGGGCTTTAATTCCAAGACAGGAGGTTCCATGATCGACGGCTGAGCCTTGGAAGTTGATGCATCATCATCATTTAGAGACTCAAACTGTCTTTGGAATTGTTTGGATCTTTGGGGAACATCTAGCCACTTGACAAATTCAACATTAGTGGGCTCTTCAGTGGTGTTGGCCCCAGTCAATGTAGCTTCTAACGGGTCTGTAATGCAAGTCTCTGAGAACACTTCACTAGCTGTATTGTCAATCACATTAACATGGAAGCAGTCCTCAGGAGTGTTAGGATATTTCATCAATCTGAAGACATTGAATGTCACTTCTTGATCCTGAACCCTCATTGTCAACTCCCCTTTCTGTACATCTATTAGGGTCCTCCCCGTCGCCAAGAATGGCCAGCCCAATATTATAGGGACCTCCTTGTCCTCCTCAAAATCTAGGACAATAAAATCAGCTGGGAAGATGAACTTGTCAACCTTGACAAGCACATCCTCTACTATCCCCTTCAGGTATGTGAGAGATCTATCAGCCAATTGTAAGGTGACACTTGTAGGTTTGGCTTCATTTAGCCCCAGCTTCTTATAAATGGACAGAGGCATCAAATTGATGCTAGCCCCTAGATCACATAAAGCCTTGCCTATGAATTGATCCCTAATAGTGCAAGGAATTGTGAAGCTTCCTGGATCTTTTAGCTTTGGCTAAAGCTTGTTTTGTAGAATGGCACTGCGCTCTTCTGTCAGAGCCACTGTTTCATAATCCCCCATTTTTCGCTTCTTTGATAATATGTCCTTCATAAACTTGACATAACTTGGCATTCCCTCTAATGCCTCCGCAAATGGGATGTTTATGTGAAGCCTCTTGAATACCTCCAAGAATTTAGAAAACTGCTTGTCCAGCTTTTATTTCTGCAGACGCTGGGGGAAAGGCAACTGAGGGAGAGGAGAATTGATTGTATTCATTGGAGGGGTTGGTGTTGTAGGGCTTACTTGAGTACTTTCCTCACCCCTTGATTTATTATTGTTCTTCTCTACTTCAGGTTCCTTTTCAGTAACTACTTCTTCCACTGGAGAACTCTCCCCACTTTGTTCAATAGTGGTTCTCCCACTTCTGAGTGTCACTGCTTTACATTGTTCTTTGCTATCCCGTTTTGTGTTGACATCAGTGTCACTAGGAAATGTGCCTTGTGGATGACTGTTTAAAGTAGTGGCCAATTGTCCCATCTGTACTTTAAGATTCCGAATGGAGGCTTCTTGATTGTTACTCCTTATTTCATTCTAGGCAATGTACCGCGACAAGAGATCCTCCAAACTAGGCTTTCTCTCCTGCTGAGATGGTGGATGGTGGAACTGATTTTGAGAGCTCTGCGGCTGTGGATTGTACTGATTCTGAGATTGAAAACCCGAAGGATTAGAAAAATTCGGCCCGGAGGATGAAGGTTGTGCTTGATTAAGGTTGTTGTTGTTGCCCCAAGAGAAGTTGGGATGATTTCTCAAGCCCGGGTGGTAATGAGTAGAAAGATTAACATTTTGTTGCCGCCCGTAGTTGAAAACAAATTGAACTGACTCAGGGCTTATTGCACACTGATCAGTAGGGTGGCTCCCTCGACATAACCACTATTACAAAACAGTAAATAGATAACGCGTAAAAAACGTTATAAAAAATATTACAGAAACGTCGTGGTTAAGGGTGTCATCTATTTGACACCTTTATACAACGTTTTTAAAACGTTGTAGTTTGATACATTACACAATATTTTTTTCTTAAAAAACGTTGTATATTTGTTTTCCATAAATTCTTGGATGCTTAAAAACGTTGTAGATGATATGATTCCACCACGTTTTCGGGCTTAAAATGTTGTGATTTGGTACATCAGACAACGTTTAAACTCATTTATATAACATTTATAAAGTGTCATCTATTTAGACTACTTTATACAATGTTTTTAAAATAATTAAGAAATAAAACAATAAAACAAATCTAGTTTCAATAACTTGAAAACATATTAATTAATTAATAAGAAATGACGTACAACTACGAAATTATATATTACTCACAAAACAAATACTTAAATAAAATAGACATAACTTTGACATTTTTATTGCTCTAAAACATAATCAGGCAACTGTCAATGACTTAGCACATTCACAAATTTTAGTTCCCTAGAATATATCAGCAGCAGCAGCTGCTGCTGGAAGTGATAAATCCTCCAACTGTTGCAAATAAACTTGAAATTTAGGTGGCCCCACTTAGGTTGTCTAAGAAGTCCTGCAAGGGACACAGAAAATAAAACATGTTACATACGTAAGGCATAGTTTTATGGCGTATATAAGAATTAAGCAAGTATTTTCTTTGAAGATACTTGCTAACTAATGCAAAGAGCTACACATTAACAAAGTAAAAGAAGCTGAGGATTATACAAGTCCATTGCAAATAAGATTCCTAAATGCAGGTTTACCAAATAATGCTGTAGACAGGACCATGAGAGTATAGAACCTGCAGTACACAAGGCAGGGACTTAATCTCCACCAACCAGTTTTGGTTCTTGAAGAAAATGAAGTTCATTGAACTTGAGAAACAACAGATGGGGAATCCCAGTTCCACATAATTAGCCAGTATTGTAATAGAATAAAGTAAATTAACATTAGTAAGGGGAAGAGTCAGCCCTGTATGCCTTTTACAGCTAGTAATACTAGACATGATCGATGAAAGAAAAACAAAATATGAATCATATCATAGACTTAAGAGAAATATGAGTAAAAAGCAATGCTGACAAAGAGAATGATGCAAAAAGCTTACTACACAGAACCCATTCTGATACATACTTTTATTTGATAAGAAAGTAATAAAAAGAAGCATTAAAAAGGAGAACTGACCACCCACGAGTTTGATCCAACCCCTCGCCCACAAAATGGCCAGGAAAATTACTCTCGAAGAGTTCAACATTTACAAATGGATAATGGATATATGCATATGGCATGGACCCACTTTCAAACCAGCAATCGAACACCTGCAATTATAAGCAAAAAGCATTATGTAAAATTTAGAATATTGCATAAATAGTTTAATGTATTGAAGAATCTAACGACAAAATCACAAAAAAGGTGTCAATGAGTATCCTGTCAACGGAAGAAGAAAAGGTTCAAAAGACACCAAAGATCAGGACAAAGATTGCAAGGCTAATGATTCATAAGTATTTTAAAATCAATATTCACCCCAATCCGTTGTCTACTTGTCTTTGTCAAAGAGACAAAATATAAAAAAACCTAGGCTAGTTAATTACCAAACAGTCGCGTATTGTTATGGCGATAGTATGTCATATTTGGCATTACCATCTTCAAACTTTGGAGAAGGATACTAAACCAACGAAAATATTTATCTTATTTTTACCCACAAAAGTAAAATCATGAGTTCTCATAATACACATTCTAAATTGATCTCTAATTTCCACAGTTTATGTTTCCAGTTTGACTAGCATCCAAAGTAACTTGTGCATTTACCACAGTGCTACATGGTTACCTATATCTTTTGTTTGTATCTTATTAAAAAAATTTAAAAGTACATTTGCATCTAATCAAATATAGAAATGGTGGACTAAGTATCTTGCATGATGAGGTTAACCACACACAAACCCCTCTCTCTAGTAGCCATGTAATGAGCAGGAACCAAATTTGTTACATCAACATTATGAAGTGACTAGTAACAGAAATTTTCTAAACTCTGAGCAATGGTTGAAGCAATAGATTATTAGCCAAATTTGAAGAATGCAACTAGCAAAAACATATCCTAATGAGATGAAACTGCAGAACTAACAAAAAAAAATCACTTCAACAGATTTTGCATTAGCTAAAATTCAATACTAGTAAAACATGGTTAAGAATGCATATGCGATAATTATTTTATGAGAAATGTATCCAACGATTTTCTGTTGCAGAACACTGTCATAAATGAAATATAAAATCTTCTTTGAAGCTAACCTTATTTTTCAAAGGAGACAAAGGAACATTTATATTTAGTGAGATATTTTTTGGAAACACTCCCTTCTCTATGTCACTTATAGCTGCATTTATTAGTGGTAAACAGATAGACACTGCATCCTTGAAATCATTTTCTTAGCATTCATCCTTTTTCCTGAAATAGAATATTACCCAATGTATTACATTATTTAATAATAACAACGGAGCACCAACAAGTACCATAGAACACTCAACTCACCAGTTTAGCGATATAGATATAGATGGCACACCACTAATTAAAGCTTCTCTAGCACCTGCTACAGCAGCTGAATAAAACCTGCAGAAATTAAGCTAATAAAAATCATAATAATAAATTCGCAGAGAAAGGCCTACCATAAGTATCAAAAAATAAATTGAGACTCAAAACAACACATTTCCATATGTCGAATTTTTGCTCCAGATAGGAAGAAATTTGCCATTCTATATGTGATGCATGAAGATCTAGCTAACAGGGAAGTCAAAGAGCCATAACCACTTACCTATTATTTCCGCAACTTGAACCCCTGTGGACTCCACTAATTACCTGAAAAATTATATTAAAATTTTGACTCCTCAAGGGACATCAACAGTATAATCTCAGTGAAGACTTACATCATATTAAATCATACCAGCAAAGGCTTAGACCAAGAAAACAATACCCCTGACAATGCTAATGACACACAGTCCACAGGAGTCCCTGAAAGAAAGCCTCAACATAAAGTTAAAGCCATCTTTTTAAATCCAATAGTTGCATCAAAGCTACAACCTTTGAAAGAACAACTTTTCTAAGCACCATAGAATACCAATATCAGACGCTGAAATAGATGAGTAAAATCTTAATAATCATAATAAAAATAAAAATAAAAATCTTCACAAATTCATTATAGACAATATATGAGTAAATTGCTGAAAGCAACATATATATCCATAAGTCCATACCAGAAACTTCATAAGCAGTTGCACCACTAATTGCAGTAGAATTAACAGCAACTGTTTCTCGCAGAGTCACAGAATGACCTGATAAAGACTTGTCCCTGAATCATCACCAACAAATCAGCAAACCACCAAAAACGAATCTCAAAGTGAACCAAAGACAGAGTAAATTATAAATTTAAGAAAGAAGACCCCTACATATCCAAAAGAAATATTAAAACTTAAGAAATATTAAACCCCTACATATCTAAAGGGAGATATAACAAACCCCACAACAAGAACTTAGGAAACAAATTCATTTGTCATTGAATAATTAGATGTGTACTACTGCAACATTAAAATCTAGGCAATCACAAACATGCAAGAACCATGTCTGAACCAACATTGATTCATATTCATTCAAGCCAGAGAAATTTTACTGTCACATTTTTATGTATGTGTGATGCAAGGAAGTCACTGTTGTACCTATTTTTAAAAATATTCTGTGTAAGCAATCTCACTAATCACTATCATTCTGAAATGCCCTAGTTTAGAAATTCATTCGGTATCTGGTATAAGAATCAGTAAAGAACATTGAGAAAGTAAATTGAAATCATGAAAATCACTAGTTAAAATCGCAGTATACCTGGATTGGAGAAATACCAGAGAATGAAGAAGAAGAGCAACAATCATGTAAATCCACTTCTTCACCGATGAAATCACTTTATGTTGCAGTCATCAGGTGAAACCGTAACTGTATTCACATACCCATTGTGACCCGTCAGTGTGGTCCACAGCTTACAGTTGGTCAAATTCTAGATTTTGATTGTTTTGTCCCACGAAGCAGAGACGATAGTCGGCTGGATCGTGTTCGGGCTGAACCGCATGCAGCTGACCCGGTCGTTATGAGCATCGTCGTCCTGGATGGTGTACTTGCATTCGCCCAAAGTGTTACACAGTTTGATCGAATGGTCACGGGATGCGAACACGAACTGACCGTTGTCGATGGAGAATACAACGGAAAGAACGTCTTTAGTATGGCCGAAGAATCAGCAGGCGGTAAAACCGGTGCCGAGGTCACAGAGGCGGAGCTCGCCGTCCCAGGATCCGGAGAGGGCGAACTGACAGTCGAGTGAGAGGACGACGTCTTGCACGAAGTGGAAGTGGGATTTGGGAGGGCTGTCACGCCCCCCAAAACAGGTATATTAGTGGCGATACATGGTACATAAATTAAATATAATTTAATTATATAATTATCGTGTACAATACGATAAAATATAATTTAAAAATTTTAATAAAAATATTATCTTCTAGATAATATTCACACTCAATACAGTCCTCATTATAATTATTATCGCACTTATTCTATAGACTAGTAATGACTACTAAAGCCACTTATACCGGATCATTATTCTATTCCTTGACTCGTCTTAACAATATTTTCATTTTCTGAAGAGAACAATGAAAGTAAAAGGGTGAGCTCAACTAGCCCAGTAAGAAATATTATGACTAATATAATACAGAATAAATTATCCTTAACCTTCAACAGTATAATAACTGATAGAATATAATAGACAACAAGTTTTAGATCAACAACTACATCGGAATAAACAATCCATTAGAAGAGTCAAGTAGAGCATAAAATCTACTATCTTCTATGATTTAAAAAATTTTTCATCAACTTTATCGCTGAGACTCAGCTTAATAAATAAAATCAAATCATCTCTGCACCACGGTCAAGGATATTCATGTAATCATCAATGGTCATAATTATACCGAATAATCCCTAGTCATAATCATACCAACAACTGTCCATCAATGAACTACAGGTCAATGAGGACTTTCACCACATCATTCGTCACATTACGGTCATGATTATACCGAATAATCCCTAATCATAATCATACCAAGTCCATCTCTGCACGTAAGTCAAAGATGACTTTCATCACAATATAAGTATGAGGATGATGACAATGACATAATAATTCAATAAAACAAGTTCAAGGATAAATTTTTAAAGATTTATAATTTAATTTATCCAGAAATCAATAACGTCCAAATTGTCAACATGATACTGCTTCGTGGAGTAAAATTCAAGAATAATATTCATGTATCAAAAATAATTTGGACAGAAAAGAAATATATTTTTCGGATAAATAGTACCCCGTGAATAGTACCCCATGAATAGTACTTCGGGAATAGTACCTCGTGAATAGTACCTCGACATTAAAAATATTCCAAATACCCGAGTAAATAATATTCGGATGAATAGTAATTCGGGTGAATAATAACTCGTGAATAGTACTCCGACACGAAAAGTGCCCCGAATATCCGAGTGAATAATACTAGAGTGAATAGTAACCGGGTGAATAGTAACCTGTGAATAGTAACTCGTAAAAGAAAAATACCAAAAAATGATATTTCATGACGAGTACAAAAGAAATGATATCTCATACGAGTATAATAGAATATACGAAACTGCAAATAGATTTTTATCTGTCATGCGGTAATTCATGTAGACAGATAATTTCTAACAGAATAATAAAGAATGTAATATCAGAAGAATTCACCATACATGCGATAGATCGCACAGACAGGTTATTCCAACAGAATAATAAAGAATGGAACCAGGTCATGCGTAATTCGCACAGACAGGATATTCCAACAGAATAATAAAGAATGGAATAACAGAAGAATTTCACCATGTATGCGGTACTTCGCATAGACAGGTTATTCTAACATAATAATAAGGAATGGAATAACAGAAGAATTTCACTATGTATGCGGTACTTCGCATAGACATGTTATTCCAATATAATAATAAAGAATGGAATAACATAAGCTCTCTTCATGAATACGAAAAAAATAATACCCCTTACCTTAGAAGAAAACTGGATACTGAAATAGTGAGGTAGCAGACTTATCTTCTTCTTTCTCTCTATAATTTCTCTCTATAATAATTACTCTATAACTTTAGTGAATTGGTGAGAAATGAAGGAAGAATGAACTTCTATTTATAGGAAAATATAGTTTCGATAATTGCACATTTTGGGGCTCGAAATATTACAGTATAATACCTTCCTCTTTTCTTTCATTTTTAATTTAGTCCTGCAAGTATTATCAAACTTGCACCACCTCCCCTAATAGTAAATGAATGTGAATCAATAGTAAATCATGTAACTCAATAGTTCTAAACATTTGAAAAAATTAATTATAGTATAGTACCTTCAACTATACCTCCATTTCTAATTTAGTCATGCAAGTATTATCAATCTTGTACCACCACCTCTAATAGTACAAGAATGTGAATCAATAGTACACACATGTGAATACATAGTTACAAGCATGTGAATTAATAACAATTAATTGCTCATTTATCTGGTTAATTATCCGATTGGTCAATATAACCTCCAAACATCAATTATTATCGAAATAAATGTCGATTTCCACTAACACTAATAATCCCAACATAATGAAACTATCAATTTCATCTTTAATCAATACGAACTTATTCATCATTAATATTATAATTCATAATATTTAACAACCAGGTCGTTCCCAGGAAAGAGGAGGCTTTCCGATAAGGATTTCTCCTTATTGGCGCGCAATTAGATTATCTAACATCTCATTGACAGAACTTCTAGATATTGTCAATATTATAAATAATAATATGAATAAATTTGCCGTCTCAATTATTGATTTAATAATATAACATATTATACAGATGATACTGTGACAATAATTGAATCAATAATATGAGAGATATGATGCAGCAATTATTGTAGCAATAATTGAGTATAACTGAGTGACTTCTTACGTAAGCATCAATAATCAATACCGTGTGCTACTATGCAACCACGCGTATTACTGTATTTTTACTACTGGGTAGTTCAACAGTTTTAACGGTAACACTTTCATCGTTATTTTTATAAAAAGATAATTCTGTCGTTTTCTAACTACGACAATACTTCCGTTATGGTGTCCACCAATGATTGTGCCGTCGTACAGATATTCCCTAACAAAAAGAATATTTCCCGACCAAATGAATATTTTATAACAACTTGCATACTTTGCAAAAATTTTCACATATCACCCTTAACTTTAACCTTTTATCAATTTAACCACTTACGAAATAAAATAATAATTATAAAAAAATTGAATACTTTCATTTCATAAAATTCGGGTCTTACAAGAGCCGCTTCAGTTGTTGGAAGGCTGGGAGGCAAGGGTTTGGTTTTTAATTTTAACTTTTCACTTACGCGCGATTTATTTTAAGCTCCGTGTTTTTGACATAGATAACGTTTTTTTTAAAAATCGTTATCTATTTAAATTCAAAAAGTGTCCTTATAAATAGATAACATTTTTTATATGTATCTACAACGTTTTGTTAAAAAATATTGTGAAAAAAATACCACAATATATTTTATAAAAACGTTGTTGTTTAAGTGTTATCTATTTACTGTTTTATACTAGTGAACTCACACTGGACTACGACACTCTGCACATTCTGCACTGCTGATGGTCACATGGTGTCTAGTCGTTTCGTTAGCGCTGCAACTTGAGCCACTAATGATGTGAATGAGTCAACCTCATATACCCCCGCTGCTCTTCTAGGGGCTTGCCTATCATTCGACCATTGATAATTATTGGCTGTCATTGTTTCCACTAGTTCATACCCTGCTGTGTGATGTTTAGCCATGAAGGCCCCTCCAGACATCAATACTCGAACGGGTAGATCCGGATAGTCCATTATAAAAGGTCTGGATAGGAAGTCATTCAGGCATTCCATGGTGAGGGCATTTTCTCAGAAGATCCTTGAATCGCTCCCATGAGTCATATAAAGATTCTGAGTCGAACTGGATAAATGAGGTAATTTCATGCCTGAGTCTGGCAATTTTGGCGGGCAGAAAGAACTTTACCACAAACTTTTGGGCCAAGTCAGCCCATATGGTGATGGAGCCTGGCGGGAGTGAGTGCAGCCAGCTAAAGTGCCTTGTCCTTCAAGGTGAATGGAAACAACCGGAGTCTAATGACATCGTCAGACACTCCGTTGGTTTTAAACGTATCGCAAATCTCCACAAAGTTTATAAAGTGATCGTTGGGATCATCATTCGGTAGTCCCCCAAACTGAATGTTGGTGCACATTTGAAAGGTGCCCGGCTTTATCTCAAAGTTATTTACTTGGATTGCGGGCCTGAGAATACTTGCCTGGAGATCATTGATTGGAGGCATGACATAATCCCTTAGAGATTTCTGAAGTTCCTTAGCCATTCTGACAAGAGTAGGCCTGTCCAGAGAATTTTCTCTTCGCGTTCGTCTGTATGTTCTATCAACCTCAGGATCGAGAGGTATTATATTCCGTCCCCTTCGGGGTGGCATAAACAGTAAAGACTACCTAAAAAGAAAGTTAAATAGAAGAATCAGTTTAAATTAAGATTGTATTGACTTAATGTTAATATTAAATAACAAATGATACTAAGTCCTCGGCAACGGCGCCAAAAACTTGTTGGTCGATTTAGCTATTTCCAAATCGCTCGCAAGCATACGCGGTCCACAAGTAATATATGAAAGTAGAGTGTCGAACCCACGAGGACAAAGTCTTAAGAGAATACAAATTCTAAGGTAAAGTCGTTACTTATCTTATCTAAACAAGTGAAATAAGATGATTGGTTAAGCTATATGATTAAAACTATAAGAATAAGAGAAGTGGTTGTACTAGAAAGTCAAGCTAGGATTACAATTCTCCTAATGCATCGCCTAATCTCCTAACTCTCCAAATTATAAACGAATCAAGGAATGGTCAACCGAGAACAGTAAATATGCATAAGCTTCTGTCGAAGGTCAAATGCACATCTCTAGCCAGATAAATCACAATATGTCTATTGGTGAAAATAGCTAGGCCAAGGTAATTAGGCTAAGTCTCAAGGTCGCACAAGATAAATAGAGATATGCCTATCCTATTAACAGCTTATGAACACATTCTATTGGCATGGTCATAACAGGTGTTGTTGTATTTAAAGATAGATAAAAACTTCCATTTTTTAATCTCTGTTAAAATCAATACTCATTACTCTATCAAGCAAATAGTCATCAAATACGAAATACAACAACCCATTCCAAAATGATTCATTATGTAAAATAAGAGAGAAAGTTAATTAGGCTAAACAAAAGGTTACATTGCAATCCTAAAAATAGAGTTAGTTCATAACTATGGTACTAACACACATTTGAAATACATTCCACATTATTAGAAATACACAAATAAATGGGAGATTTGGAATAAGAAAACCACTATTTTGGAATGTTCTTGGTCCAAATCTTCTTTCACTGTATAGCTCCTGAGCTCTGTCAGATATAATAACTCTCTTTCCCTTGAAGCACAGCTTCTTTCTCTTCTAGAAATTAAATACTGTAATAACTATTACGAAAGCTGTTTGTAATTTCTATTGCATACACTAAGAAAGCTTGACATCCGTTTTTTAATAAATAAATGACTTTATGTCTTGATATGACAGTGATTGACTTTAATGGTTTGGTTGCTTGAATTCACGTAATAAGTTGGTTAGGAATATGAAAACTAACAACCTTACAAAAACAATCAATTTTGGCATGATGAGTGGTTAACCAATCAATCCCTAAAATCACATCAAATGCAAGTATTTTCAAAGAGATGAGATCACAGGTAATGTGATGGTGCCAACCTGAATCAAGCAAAATTTATAAACAGTGGATGTAACGAAAGTTTCTCCTAATGGAGTTTCAACAAATAAGTCAAAGTTTAATTTCTCAAGAGTCAAGTTCAAAAGTTGAGCACAAGTAGGAGAGATAAAAGAATGGGTAGAACCGATATCTAATAAGGTATAAACTTCGCAAGAATTTATAATTAACTAACCCATGATAACTTCGTTTGGGTTCCTCATATTTTGGAAAATCACGACAAACGCTCTCCCTTGAATCGCTGACTTTGACTTGTCTGGGATAGCCTTTGGTATCATCATCCCAACTGGACTTAACTTTGCTATAGAGTACATTCCACCCTTAATTGCTTCGTTGCAATCCTGATCCATGATTTGAATCATTACTCTCCGATCCGTATCGAATTGGGGTTGACTGCTCTACACAGGATAATTTCGAACTCGATATTGGATTCTCCCAATTGCTGTCCAAAAAGCAAAATCCATTTTGGCCTTATTGGATAAGACGTCTTTTTCTACAATATCAACGCGTGGTGCGGCTTTTACCCATGCATCCTCCATTCTCATTCGTTCAGTTGTTTTTTCTTTCATCAGAACTTTGATCATAGCATTCTCAGATTCCAGCTCTAATATTTTATACTCTGCCAAAGAGTGTTTCTATTCAAGCATCGCACATCGGGTAACACAATTTTGAATTATTGCATCCCTTTGCTCCACGACCGCCTACCGTTCTTTAGCCTGCTCTTCTAACTCATGAATACGATTTTACAATTCTACATTTTGATCATAAAATTTTCCTAATAAATCCTCATCAGGTTCCTCTTCTTCCTCACTCTCAACTGCTACCTCTACGACTAATTAATTCGGGTGCAACTACTAATTCTTCACTCACCACATGGATATCTCTAATTTCTTCTTCGCCTGACATCACATTATTTTAGTTGGTGATTAGAGGTGTCTCAACAGTCTCATTCACTCCATTGTTAACATTTTCAGCTGCCATTCTCAAATACAGCCACAAAACAAGGGTTAATTAAAGAAATTTACATATCACATAATATCCCTATATTCTAACCAATCAACAAATAAGCTTAGGTAGGACACACTAGCGAAGAATTTACTCGTCTCTTCCCATCTAGTTCTATTCCCCGATCTCCGCCAGAGACCATATCCCTAAGCTCTGATACCAACTGTGATGCCCCCAAAATAGGTTTGTTCCACCCAACCCATTCTGAGTCGCCAAATACATGGTACAAAAAATAACTACAACTTTATTATTACAATTGTCGTGCAAAATACGACAACACCTATACTGTGGGTTTAAAATACAAATATTGTCTTCTAGACAATATCCACACTCAAATAAGTTCTCATTACAATTATTGATACACTATTTTACAAAATAGTGAGGACTACTAAGACAATTATTTTGAATCATCACTCCACTCCCCAGCTAGTTTCCGCTATATTCTCACCTCCTGAGAAGAAAAATGGAACAAAAAGAAAAAGGGTGAGCTCAACTAGCCCAGTAAAGAATATTATGACTAAGATAATGTATAAAAAATTATCCTTAGTCCTCAACAGGGAAAAATCTGATAGAATACAATAGACAACAAGTTTTAGATCAACAACTACAACGAAAACAACAATTCATTAGAAGAGTTAAGTAGAGAATGAAATCTACTATCATCTATGAATTTAAAAGTCTATCATCAATATTTTATCCCTATAACATCAATAATGAAATATTCATCTTTGCACTACGGGCCAAAGATATTCATTTGTATCACCAGTTGGTCATGTTCATCTCAACACATGTCCGTCTTTGTACTACGGGCCAAAGATATTCATCAAATAATCATTCATCGTTGCACTACAGGCCAAAGATATTCAGTTATATCACCATTTAGGACTGAGGATGATAAAAATATTTTCAAGAAAACGAATTCAGAGAGATAAAAAGACAAAGATTATGGATTCATACTTCAGTTTATCTAAGTTCAAAAATACTCCATAATAATCAATTGTGGAGAAGAATTCAAATATGAAGATCAAAACATAGATCCAATCAAAGATAAGAACCATAACAGACAATCTTGGACACAAAAAAGAAAATTTAATTTTTCTGTGAATAGTATCGTATTCGTGAATAGTGACGTATACGTGAATAGTGTCGTATACGTGAATAGTAACTCTAGCACTAAAAGGTAGAAATTCCACAAGAAAAATCATCATACTTCGTGAATAGTACTTATGAATAGTAACTCATGAATAGTAACTCGTGAATAGTAACTCATGAATAGTAATCTCGACATGAAAAGGTAAAAATTTTATAGTAAAATTCATACCAATATTTCGGTATAATGATATTGAAAGAAATAATGTCATTTACGAAAAAAAATAATATTCCTTACCTCAAAAGAATAGTACTTCTGGCTGGAATATCAGATATAACGCTGAAAAAAACTTGCACTGTATAGCAACACTCAAAGTATCAAAATACTCATAAAAATACGCTTGATAATATAGAGAGAGAAAATTTCAGATTCTGGTGTGATTTTCAATTCTAACCTAAGCACCCTATTTATAGGAAAATACTTAGAACACCAAAGCAAAAAATTTAATAAAATAATATTATTTTTATTTAAATTTTCTACGCACACCTTACAATCTGAATTCAGCATTTACCACGTGTAAGTGGGGCCCACCAAAATGAAAAACATGTTTTAACCATTTTTTGTAACAAAATCAATTTAGACCCAATATTTCAGAACTTCAATAATTTATAATAAATAACCCTTTTATCAGAAAAATTCGAATCTTATGTCCATTCCATAATTTAATTCTCTACAACTTTATACCTTTAAGTTTTTTCTAAATTCTAAACAAAAATTGACCGAAATCCACATACAGATGATTTTACAGGCTATAATCAAATTTCAGTCAAAATGGGGTCCCCCAACATGTTTACATGTTTTTAGCATTTATTGTAACAAAAATACTCTTCCTCCTCAATTATTCATATATCACACATTCATTGTAAAAATATCACCATTATTATATTATTGTAATATAATAATATATTTAAATGAATTATGTTATCAGAAAAGATAAAATATCAATTTTTAATAATTGTCACTTTTCTTATAATTCTTCCATTTATATCCATATAAATAAATATTTTCCTTATCATATAAATCAATAATTAATTATTCATAAATAATATTACAGAATCACAATAATGACAACCAGGTCGTTCCCAGGAAAGAGGGGGCCTTCCAGTAATGATTTCTCTTTGCTGGCGCGCAATTAAATAACATCTCCTAGACAGAACTTCCTTAGACATTGCCAATAATGCTATCTAATAATATTATTTAATTAATATGAATTATTGATCTGATAATGAGAAATACTGTGTAGTGACAATTATTGATACAATAATAATATAAAATATTAACGTAGCAATTATTGAATCAATAAAATAAAATATTGAACAGTAAATGCTGTAACAATTATTGAGTAGTGCCTTCTTACGTAAAAATTAATAATTGGTGCAATACCGTGTGCTACTGTGCAACACCGCGTAATACTGTGTTTTAACCACCGAGTATTCCAACAGTGTTAACGGTAACAACTACGTTGTTATTTACAAAAATTCATACTTGTCGTTCTCTTCATCCAATCGCTTTCTGTTATGGGGCCCATACAAGGCTGCGCCGTCGTACGAATATTCTCCGATAGTAAGAATATTCCACGACCAAACGAATATTTTTCGACAACAATGAATATTTTACAACCACTTGCTTATTTAAAATATTTACGTATTTTACCCATAACTAACCACATTAATCAAGTCAATCCCTTACTATTTCAAAATAATAAATAGAGAAAATTTGATTTTATTTATAAAAAGTTGGGGTCGTACATTAACATCTGTTTTTCAATAAACGAATGACTTTATAACTTGATATGACAATGATTGACTTTAGTGGTTCGGTTGCTTGAATTCGCATAACAGGTTGGTTAAGAATATGAAAACTAACAACCTTACGAAAATAATCAATTTTGGCATGATTAGTTAACCAATTAATCCCTAAACTCATATCAAATGCAAGTATTTTTAAAGAAATAAGATCGACATGTAATGTGATGGTCCCAACTTGAATCAAGCAAGATTTATAAACCATGGATGTAATGAAGGTTTCTCCAAACGGAGTTTCAACAGATAAGTCAAAGTCTAATTTCTCCGGAGTCAAGTTCAAACATTGAGCACAAGCAGGAGAGATAAAAGAATGGGTAGAACCGGTATCTAATAAGGTATAAACTTCGCAAGAGTTTATGATTAGCTTATCCGTGATCACCTCGTTTGGGTTCCTCGCCTTTTAGAAGTTACGAAAAGTGCTCTCACTTGAACCATCGACTTTGACTTGTCCGGGACTTTTGCTATAGGACATATTCCACCCTCAACTGCTTAATCGTATTCCTGTTTCATGATCTGAATCATTAATCTTCGATCTATATTAAATTGGGGTTGACCGCAATGTACAGGGTAATTCAAAACTCGATGTTGGGTTTCCTAATTGCTGTTCAAAAAGAGAAATACATATCATCTATTTTATCCTTTTTAGATCGAACTTCTTTTTCCACAATATCAACGCGTCGTGCGGCTTTTACCCATGCATCCTTCATTCTCACTCGTTCAATTGTTGCTTCTTTCAGCTGATCGTTGACATTTGAATTCTTAGATTCCAGCTTTATCATCTTATACTCTGCCAAAGAGTGCTTCTGTTCAAGCATCACATATCGGGTAACACAAGCTTGAATTGTTGCATCCTTTTGCTCCACGACTGCCTGCCGTTCTTCAGCCTACTCTTCTAACTCATTAATACGATTTTGCAGTTCTACATTTTGATCATAAAGTTCTCCTAATAAATCCTCCTCAGGTTCCTCTTCTTCCTCACTCTCAGCTGCGACCTCTGCGACTAACACGGGTGCAACTATTAATTCTTCACTCACCATATGGATATCTCTAATTTCTTCTTCGTCTGACATCACATTATCCTGGTTTGTGATTAGAGGTGTCTCAACGGTCACATTCACTCCATTGTTAACATTTCCAACTGCCATTCTCAAATACTTTCACAAAACAAGGGTTAATTAAACAAATTAACATGTCACATATTATCTCTATATTCTGACCGACCAAATAAATACCAAATAAGTTTAGGTAGGATACACTAGCGAAGGATTTATTCGTCACTGCCTTCCTAGTTCTAACTCCAAATCTCCATCAGAGATCATATCCCTAAGCTCTGATACCAACTGTGACGCCCCCCAAAATAGGTCCATACAACCCATTCTGAGTCGCCAAATACATGGTACAAAAATAACTACAATTTCATTATTACAATTCTCGTGTAAAATACGCAACAGATATGCTATGAGTTTAAATACAAATATTATCATCTAAACAGTATTCAAACTCAAATAAGTCCTCATTATAATTATTAATACACTATTTTACAAAATAGTGAGGACTGCTAAAACAACTGTCTGAACCCATCACTCCACACCCCGACTAGTTCCCGCTATATTCTCGCCTCCTGAAAAGAAAAATGGAACAAAAAGTAAAGGGTGAGCTCAACTAGCGCAGTAAAAAATATTATGACTAAGATAATGTGGAAAAAATTATCGTTAGCCTTCAATAAATCAGATAAAATATAATGGACAATAAGTTTTAGATCAATATTCGCAGCGAAAATAATAATTCATTAGAAGAGTTAAGTAGAGAATGAAGTTTACTATCCTCTATGATTTAAAAGTCCATCATCAATATTTTATCCTTATAACATCAATCAATATACATCTTGAATCAAATATTCATCTTTGCGCTACGGGCCAAAGATATTCATCATGTAATCATTCATCTTTGCACTGCAGGCCAAAGATATTTAGTTATATCACCATTTAGGACTGAGGATGATGAAAAATATCTTTAAAAAAATGAATCCAGTGAGATAAAAGGACAAAGATTAGGGATTCGTACTTCAGTTTATCCAAGTTTAAAAATACTCCATAATAATCAATTGTGGAAAAAAATTCAAAAATGAAGATCAAAACATGGATAAAATCAATGATTGTAACCATAATAGACAACTTGGACAAAGAAAATAAAATTTAATTTTTTTGTGAATAGTGTCGTATTCGTGAATAGTGACGTATACGTGAATAGTAATTCTGACACAAAAAGGTAATAATTTCACAATAAAAATCATACTTCGTGAATAGTACTCGAGAATAGTACCGTATTCGTGAATAGTGTCGTATACGTGAATAGTAACCCCGACATAAAAAGGTAAAAATTTCATAATAAAATTCATACCAATATTTTGGCATAATGATATTGAACGAAATAACATCATTTACGAAGAAAATAATATCCCTTACTATCCCTTACCTCAAAAGAACAGTACTTCTGACTGAAATATCAGATATAGTGCTGAAAGAAACTTGCACTGAATATCAACTCTCAAAATATCTAAATACTCAAAAAAATACGCTCGATATTATAGAGAGAGAAAACTTCAGTTTCTGGTGTGATTTTCAATTATAACCTAAGCACCTATTTATAGAAAAATGCTATAAAGCCAAAGCAGACTAAAATAATAAAATATTAATATTCTTTAAAATTTTCCTACGCACACCTTCTTGACCAAATTCAGCACACCACTAGTGGGGCCCACCCATGTTTTTAACAAAAATATTTATTTCTGAAACTTCAATAATTCATAATAAATAGCTCTTTTATCAGAAAAATATAAATTTTATGTCCATTCCATAGGAAATTTAATTCTCTACAACTTTGTAGAATAAAGTTTTTCCAAATTCCAAACAGAAAATGACCAAAATCCACATACAAATGATTTTTAATACCTCTATTCCGATAAAATACTGATAAAACTCCTCAATATTAATTCCTTCATTTATATACACATAAAATAAATATTTCCTTATCATATAAATTAAAATATTATTATTCACAAATAATATTATAGAATCACAATAATGACAACCATGTCGTTTTCAGGAAAGAGGGGGCTTTCCGATAAGAATTTCTACTTACTGGCGTGCAATTAGTTGACCAAACACCTTTTCTAGACAGATCTTCCTTAGACATTGTCAATAATGCTATCTAATAATTTTATTCAAATAATATGAATTATTATTCTAATAATGGAAAATACTATGCAGTAACAATTATTGATCCATCAATAATATAAAATATCAATGTAGCAATTGTTGAATCAATAAAATAAAATATTGAACATAAATTAATATAATAATTATTGAGTAGTGCCATCTACGCCGTTATTTATAAAAACTCAAACTTGTCGTTTTCTTCATCCGACAGTTTTTCGTTATGGGGCCCACAAATAGATGTACCATCGTACGAATATTCCCTGACAGCAAAAATATTCCACGACCAAACGTATATTCCTCGACAACAATGAATATTTTATAACCACTTGCTTATTTTTCAAAATTTGCACATTTCACCCATAACCAAAGCATTGTATCAAATTAACACCTTATTATTCAAAATAATAATTAGATAAAATTTAATTTTATTTATAAAAAGTTGGGGTCTTACACACACACACACACACACACACACACACACACACACACACACACACACACACACACACACACACACATATATATATATATATATATATATATATATATATAGGTTAAGCATGCACATATAGAATACTATATTCTACCCGGATTGATTATGGACTTTATTCTAGTTTGGTTCACTAAAGCTATCCAGTGAATCAAGATGTCAAACCTAGGGTGCAATGATTAAATTTAAATATAACTTTTACATTTAAACCCGGGCTCCATTACAAACGGGTCTTCAAGCACTCATTGCTCCTTGATCTCCAATTCTTCAAAATTAATTCAAACTATTCCTATTACAAAACTATTTAAAATAAATAGAAACCTTGATCAGCAGTCAAGGGAAAGTACATAAGAGAGAGATAGAATTTACATTAAGAAAAATTAGAGAAGACGTGTAACGACCGAGAAATTCGGATTAATTGTAAAATAATTTTATTTGATTAAATAATGAATAAAATTATATTATATGTTATTATTATGTGTTAATAAGATGAAGGTTGTACTATAACCTAAATGTGTCGGAATATCGTAGTATTTTGGTTACGTGAAGGAATTAAAGTGTTTGAATTTCTAAGACGAAAATAAAAGCTTTCCGAGAAATTTTTTGAAAAATACTATTCACCAATTTCTGCTCAAGAATTATTTTTGAACTTTCGAAAAATACGTAACGATAGAATAATAAGGAAAGATGGAATATGTAATAATATTTCAGTTATGACAAACACAATTTTTTGTCTACGTACTAAGTTGATAATGTTAGGGAAAGTAAAGAATGAATGAATGATGATTGTATAATAGCGAGAATTATACGAAGCAAAGAATACGAGTATGATACGAAGTATCGTACAAGTATATACGAAAGATAACATATCGTATATGAAGAATGATTATACAAACTTGTATACGTGTAGAATACGAGAATTTTACGTTAAACGCTTAAATCCTATTTAAATGGACTTGTAGGATTTGTTTAAGAATTGTGCAAGCCCAAATGGAATTATGTTAAACCCCAATTATATGAAATGCAAGCCCAACGTTAGGCCCAAGGTAATTAAACCTAAAGCCTAAAGTAAGAACTGTATCTGTGGATCGAACCGAGGGGTTAAGGATAAGAAAAACCCATGGGGCAACCCATGTGGGCCCCATTGGTGAGTCATGGTTGACCATGTATGGTGAGCAAGTAAGAGATAAGAGTTGTGGGATGCAAGGAATGAATAGTAAAGAGGTGGTTTAAGGAGGTGGGATGGCCTTTTTACTATAATGCCCTCACCTGGGAAATCTATAAATAGAAGCTTTGGATTTTCATTTGTTGCTTGTTCAAAAACACCAACTTCTTAGATTATATTTGAGAGAGAAAAGTAAGAGCTAAACTTGTCATATCAAAAAGAAAGAAGAGGAAACAAGCTTGATTATCAAGGGTAAGAACCTCTAGATTATTAATCTTCCATCTCTTCAATTGTAGTTTGATAGAGAAGTGCTGATTAGTGGAGCATGTATGATAAGAAATGATAAAGATGGCTAATCAATGGACTTAAACCTTAATAAGTCATGTATAAGTAATTCATACTTATTTAAGTTATGGACTAATGAAGAACATGTAAGAATTTGTCATGTAAATGATTTAATGAAATATGTTTGGATAGGATGTTAGAATTATGGAATGAATCCATTTTGAACGATGTAAAAATCTCAAGCAACGAAGTTATGGCGAAATTTACGAGATTAAACGATAATAGTCGAAATAATTAAATTCTCGGAATGAAAGTCAAAAGTTAGCATTTAACTCGAAAACGTTGGTTTTCGATGAAGATTAGTCTCAATTTACATTTTAGAGTTACGGACTCGAAAATGACCAAATTTTGACTTAGAACGGAGAAACGAGCTTTGAACGTTTAACGAACACGCAATAATGAACTAATCGAAGAATTCCGAGTTAAAAGATTCGAAAATGAAATATTTTCTAATGAAATCACAGTGCATGTGATTTATGAGCTAACGGCTTTTGAACGAGCCAATTCGGACTTAGAACGAATAAGTTATGAGGCCGAAAAATTCACAAAGAAAAATCATCTGTCAAAAAAAATTCTGAGGCAGGGCTGGCGCTGCAGTGCGGCCCAAGGAGGGAAAGCCAGTGCCGCAGCGGTAGGCCAGATCCTCAGACACTGAAGAGTGGCGCCGCAGCGCGGCACAGAGAGGAAAGGTTGGCGCCGCAGCGCCAAGGCCGAGCAACACATACTGAAAACCCGCGCTGCAGCGCGAGTTGTATATAGGAAGCTGGCGCCGCAGTGCCAGCACTAGAAAATAACCAATAAAGAATGCTTAAGTATATAAAGGAGGAAGAAGTTAATTAGTAATGAATTGCATACTTAATTGACTTGAAATAACATCATTGAAGATACTTGAAACCTTAAGAGTTATAACTAAAGGTTGATGAGTAAACGTAAATACACTGTAATATGATAAACCGTAACGAATGTTAAACAATCTAAGGCATGATTAGATTGAGAAGAAGGGTAAGATATATTAGTAACCATACTTGATTATATACGATCTAATGTGGTTTGTTATGTGATCATGTATTGTAGAAACCTTAAAGACTCAAAAGGAAAGTGTGTTAAGTATAGAAGACGTTGAAGACAAGTATTCTGACCCTTGTTTATATTCTTTTGGACAAGTGTTGTAATTCATGTATTTTACGCATGACTTGATGTATAATAAAATCGAAGCCAATTCCTTCGACTAGACTTAATGTGTTTTGTGGATTTCCAGTTAACTTATCAAACCATTGTCAATGTTGCTATCTTTTGCCAAACTGTTTTGGTATTGATTTCAAAGAAAGACTGAGTATGACAAACAATTGTTTTGTCATCAAACGATAAGCACGTGAGGTTGCCAAACCTTAAACGTACATACGTTTAAAGAAAGTAGTGTTGTACAACATAGAGTACTATAGGCTGATCACCTAGACGTGCTCGTAAGATATACCGAACTTACAGACTTGGTGTCGGGTTGTACTTTTCAAAGAAAGAATGAAATGCTTAAGGTCTTGGACCAAAATTTATGTTTAATGAATATTGTTCATTGTGAAACATTTTAAGAAAAGAGAAGTGCTATTTTGAATTATCAGTAGTACTTCATAACTATTGATTCAATTATTGATGATATACGATTTATATGATTCAAGCCTCTTGTTTAAATGAAATTGTCATACTTGCTGAGCTAGTTATGCTCACTCTTGCTTGAACCATATGAATGTAGCTAAGACCGAACGGACTGAAGGATCCGATAAAGATAAAGGGAAGGCAAAGGCTAATCAATAGGTTGCCTTTGTTATAGTGTAGGATGAATGTTGTTATTATTCGATATTATGACAAAGAATCTATGTAATGGTTATAAAGAACCTGTGAATGGTAATATTATTTTGGAATATATAGAAGGCATTTTCACTCTTTTGAGATATTTTAATTGAATAAATGTGTGAACTGTAGCATCGTGTAGCTCCATCTGTCAGGTTGGAAGATACCCGAATTTGGGGGCGTCACAAGACGAGTTATGCAGACCCCGTTTAATAAAACTCATACATTCATGCATCCAACTAAAATAAAATCCAATCATATTGGTCAATAGTCTATAATCAATCCAATTTATTATCATACACATCAACATATGTGTCAATAAATAAATTCATCTCATGAATAATAAATCCATTCCATATATGCATCGATATTAATTTAATGGGCAATTTCAAATTTATTAAAATCCAATTTTAAAACAAAAATAAACTCCTTTATTTTAATCAAAATTTAAATCATAATAAATTTCTTTATTTTATTTTATCCAATTTTGAGTAAAAATAAATTCCTTTATTTTTAATCAAATTCCAAATCAAAATAAACTCCTTTATTTTAATTAGTAAGGAATCCAATTTTAAGTACAAAATAAACTTCTTTATTTTCACTTAAAATTGCTGGAAAAATAAAATAAAATATGTTGCATCATATTCTTTATCAAAATTAAACATCTTTAATTTTAGAAAACATGGAATCCTATTCCATATGTGAATAAACTCCTTTATTCTAGGAAACATGAAATCCTATTCCATATTTGAATAAACTCTTTTATTCAGGTGAACGTGGAATCCAATTCCAAATTAATATAAAATTCTTGAATAAAATCTTTTATTCAAACAAACGTGGAATCCAATTCCAAGATAATATACAACTTTTGAATAAACTCTTTTATTCAAACGAACGTGAAATCTAATTCCAAGTTAATATATAAAACTTTTATTTTATTCATATTCCAATTCAAAATAAACATTTTATCTTAATTGAAATAAATACTAAAAATAAAATTTTTAGAATCTGGTGTCGGGTGCAGCTGCGCCCAGAATACACTGGGATACAGCATAGCTGCGCTGCTAGCCCAGAAAACTTTTTCCCGGTTATGGCGCAGCTGCGCTCTAGAATGAACTGGAGACGACGCAGCTGCGTCGCGTCGCAGATATAACAGGAAAAATATTTTGCCCAAAAAATTCGATCAAATCGCATATCATACATACTTAAAATTATCAAGATCGATAATTAGCACAAAGTTTGACTCTAATACCACTGTTGGGTTTGTATATAGCGCAATCATGCAATCAAATTATCTAAAAGGTGCGAAAGCGTAACAAAATAGGAATTTAAAATTTTCATACAAACCAATCACAATGATCATACTTTGTGTACAATGTAAGACCCCAACTTATTAATGAATAAAATTAAATTTTCTGTAAATATTATTATGAATAATAAGGGGTTAATTTGATATAATACTTTGGTTATGGGTGAAATGTGCAAATTTTGCAAAATAAGCAAGTGGTTATAAAATAATCATTTTGTCGGGGAATATTCGTTTGGTCGTGGAATATTCTTGCTGTCGGGGAATATTCGTACGACGGCGCAGCCTTGTGTGGGCCTCATAACGAAAAGCGAATGGATGAAGAAAACGACAAGTATAAGTTGTTTATAAATAACGGCGTAGTGGTTACCGTTAATACTGTTGGAATACCCGGTGGTTAAAATACAGTAGCACACGGTATTGTACCAATTATTGATTCTTACGTAAGAAGGCACTACTCAATAATTGTTACAGTAGTTATTGTTCAATATTTTATTTTATTGATTCAATAATTGTTGCGTTGATATTTTATATTATTGTTGTTTCAATAATTGTTGTTGCACAATATTTTCTATTATCAGATCAATAATTCATATTATTTGAGTAATATTATTAGATAACATTATTGGCAATGTCTAGAAAGTTCTGTCTAAGGAGAGGTTTGGTCATCTAATTGCGCGCCAGTAAGGAGAAATCCTTATTGGAAAGCCCCCTCTTTCCTGGAAACGGCCTGGTTGTCATAAATGTGATTCTGTAATATTATTTGTGAATAATTAATTATTGATTCATATGATAAGGAAATATTTATTTTATGTGGATATAAATGAGGGATATATTTTTGTGGTTAAAAATGAAGGAGTTGATATTGAGATTTTTATCAGTATTTTTGTCGGAATGGAGGTATTAAAAATCAGGGTTTTTGAAATATTTTGCGGGGGTTATAATTTTTAATCCGACCGTTGGATCGTGGTAATTTTTGGATATGTTATACATATATAAGTTGAGTATATGTCCACAAATTTTGAACCGTTAAAAATGAACGTATGATTTATTATGAATTTTACGAGATGACTGGTTCAGAAATTGTTGAATTTTTGGAGTTTATCATTTTGATGAAAAATTTTAAAATTGGTGGGCCCCACTCTTGGTTGGTGAAGAAATGTGCTGAGATTTTTATTCAAATGTGGTGGGTGGGAATAGTAGCAGGTAAAGCCATCAGGTTGCAGGTTAAGTCTGCTTCGGCGTGCTAACATTTTCCTATAAATAGAGGGCTAAGTTAGAATTGAAAATCACACCAGAAACAAGTTTTCTCTCTTTCTCTCTCTAGATTATTGAGTGTATTTTGTGAGTATTTAGATACTTTGAGAGTTTCTATTCATCAGAGCAAGTTTCTTTCAGCCTTATACCGGTATTCCGACTAGAAATACTGATATTTTGAGGTAAGGGATATTATTTTCTTCTTAAATGATATTATTTTCTTCAATATCATTATGCTGAAATATTAACACGAGTTTTTATCAAATTTGAAACTTTTTGTGTCGGGGTTACTATTCACGTATACGGCACTATTCACGAATACGGCACTATTCACCGAAAAATAAAATTTTCCCTTTTTGTCCAAGATGTCTATTATGGTTACTATCTTTGATTGTATCCATGTTTTGATCTTTATTTTTGAATTCTGCTTCACAATTGATTATTATGAAGTATTATTGATCTTGGATAAACTGCTATACGAATCCTTACTATTTGTCCTTCTGTCATACTGGATTCGTTTTCTTTAAGATATTTTTCATCATCCTCAGTCCTAAATAATGATATTACTGAATATCTTTGGCCTGTAGTGCAAAGATGTATGATTACTTGATGAATATCTTTGGCCTGTAGTGCAAAGATGAACAGGTGTTGAGATGAACATGACTGACAGGTGATACAAATGAATATCTTTGGCCTGTAGTGCAAAGATGAATATTTGGTTAAAGATGATTATTAATCGATGTTACAGGGATAAAATATTGATGATGGACTTTTAAATCTTAGAAGATAGTAGAATTCTTTCTCTACTTGACTCTTCTAATGGTTTGCTGTTTCCGCTGCAGTTGTTGATCTAAAACTTGTTGTCGATTATATTCTATCAGATTTTTCCCTGTTGAAGACTAACAATAATTTGTTGTATATTATCTTAGTCATAATATTCTTTACTGGGCTAGTTGAGCTCACCCTTTTTCTTTTTGTTCCATTTTTCTTCTCAGGAGGTGAGAACATAGCAGGATCTAGTCGGGGTATGGAGTGATGGTTCTAGAAAGATGTTTTAGCAGTCCTCACTATTTCTGTAAAATAGTGTTTGAATAATTGTAATGAGGATTTATTTGAATGTGGATATTGTCCAGAAGACAATATTTGTATTTAAACTCACAGTATGTGTTGTCGTATTTTGCACGACAATTGTATTATTGAAGTTGTAGTTTGCTTCTGTACCATGTATTTGGCGACTCAGAATGGTTGTTGTATACCTATTTTGGGGGCGTCACAGTTGGTCTCAGAGCTTAGGGATATGATCCCTGGCTGAGATGTGAGACAAGAACTAGGAGGGGAGAGACGGGGAATTCCTTCGCTAGTATGACCTAACTAAGTTT
This sequence comes from Panax notoginseng, assembly GCA_016801055.1. Taxonomy (NCBI): domain Eukaryota; kingdom Viridiplantae; phylum Streptophyta; class Magnoliopsida; order Apiales; family Araliaceae; genus Panax; species Panax notoginseng. Next base: position 111,945,095 of record CM029013.1, on the reverse strand, counting down.
ATTTGGTATTTATTTGGTCGGTCAAAGTATAGGGATAATATGTGACATGTCAATTAACCATTGTTTTGTGACAGTATTTGAGAATGGCAGCAGAGAACGTTAACAATGAAGTAAATGAGACTGTGGAGACACCTTTAATCACCACCCAGGGGAACGTGCAACAGGAAGACAATATTCCTCCTGTAAACAACGTTATCGAGCAAACGATGAATGATGGAATGCTTAAGAGCTTTTTGCAGTTCATGCAAAATCAGACGAGGGAGACTCGTGTGCAGAATACGGGTGGAAATGATAACAACGCGCGGTTTGTCACAGCTAAGCAGTTCAAAGAATTGGGACCACCAGAATTTAAGGGAAAGCCGGATCCGATCATGACGGAAACGTGGGTCAAGCAAATTACCAAGATATTCGATGTCTTGGGATGCACGGAGGAACAGAAGGTTCCATTCGCCACTTTTATGTTCCGCGGTGAGGCAGACTACTGGTGGGAGTCTGTGAAGCGTACCCAGCCTGACGCACTCAACATGTCCTGGGAAACATTTCAAAAATTGTTCAATGACAAGTACTTTCCTGAAAGTATTCGACATATGAAGGAGGTGGAGTTTATCAAACTGGAACAAAACAACATGACGGTGTCCCAGTACGAGGCGAAGTTTGCAGAGTTATCCAGGTTTGCACCTCATTTGGTCGAAAATGAGGAACGAATGACAAGGATGTTTCTGAGAGGTCTAAAACCCGAGATTCGGCAATATCTTATCTCTCATAAATTTTCTTTATATTCAGATGTTGTAAACATGACTCAATTATTAGAGCGAGATAATGAGTATGTGCAACCGAGGGACCACAACCAGGATCATACCGGTGGCGGCAGTCATCGAAACAATAAAAACCAGCAGGGAGGAAAACATTCGGACAAAAGTGGTAACCACTCTGGTGGTAATCGTGGTCGTGATAATAGAAGAAGCGAGTCGGGAGGAGATTTCAAGAAGAGAAGGTACAACAATGATAACGTGAAGACGTCAGCACAAACATCAACTGTTTCTAGGGGAGGAGAACGACCACCGGTCGTATGTTACAAATGTGGGAAAGAGGGACATATCAGCCCAAACTGCCCACAACAATCCAAGGTATGTTATAACTGTGGAAAGGAAGGACATATCGCTCGAGATTGTACTATAGCGAAACCAAGTCCAGCTGGGACGGTGACACCAAAGGCGGATACGGACAAAATAAAGTCGGCGATTTCTGGAAGAGCGTTTGTCGTGACTGCCCAAAACGCGAGGAACCCGAACGAAGGTATAACGGGTTAGTTAATTATAAATTCTTGCGAAGTTTATACCTTACTAGATACCGGTTCTACCCATTCTTTTATCTCTCCTGCTTGTGCTCAACGTTTAAACTTGACTCCGGAGAAATTAGACTTTGACCTATCTGTGGAGACTCCGTTAGGAGAAACTTTCATTACATCTACAGTTTATAAATTTTACTTAATCCAAGTTGGCACAATCACATTACCTGTTGACCTTATCTCTTTAAAGATACTTGCTTTTGATGTGATTTTAGGAATTGATTGGTTAACTACTCATCATGCCAAAATTGATTATTTTCGTAAGGTTGTTAGTTTTCATATTCCTAACCAACCTGTTAAGCGAACTCAAGCAACCAAACCACTAAAATCAATCACTGTCATACCAAGCCATAAAGCCATTCGTTTATTGAAAAACGGATGTCAAGCTTTCTTAGCCCATGTCATGGACTTGAACAAAAATACGTCAGATTTGAATGATATTTCCGTTGTTAGTGAATTTCCTGACGTATTTCCCGGCTTAACCCAGAGCGTGATATTGAATTTTTGTATTGATCTTCAACCCGATACAAAACCCATTTCTAAAATCTCATATTGAATAGCTCCTATTGAACTTCAGGAGTTAAAAACCCAACTATAGAAGTTGGTACCCGAGCCTCTATCTGGTGACTTCCTTTGTGGAATGCACCAAAGTCAGACTCTCCGTAAGGGACTCTATATCTGTGTGGTGGTAAAACAATAAGTGCCATTGTGACGTGCTATCCAAGATTGGGATATGAATCACAATTGAGAGCAACCGAAGTCGGTGACCGAAGTACGTACCTTTCTGGGCTGAGCTGGTTATTATCGGAGATTTGTGGAAGGATTTTCTCGAATCGCTACTCCGTTAACTCAGCTGACTCGGAAAGATACAAAATTCGTATGGAGTGAGGAATGTGAGAAGAGTTTCCAAGAACTCAAGAGGAGACTCATTTCGGCACCTGTTCTGACAATACCATCTGGTTCGAATGGATTTGTTATCTACAGCGATGCTTCAGGCAAAGGGTTAGGATGTGTTCTCATGCAACATGGGAAAGTCATAGCCTATGCCTCACGACAACTCAAAGAATATGAGAGGAATTATCCTACTCATGATTTGGAGTTAGCAGCAGTCGTTTTTGCGTTGAAGATCTGGAGACACTACCTGTATGGGGAGAAAGTGGAGATCTATACAGATCATAAAAGCCTCAAATATTTCTTCACCCAAAAGGAACTCAACATGCGGCAGCGACGTTGGCTCGAGCTGTTGAAAGATTACGATCATACCATCCAATATCATCCTGGAAAAGCAAACGTAGTAGCTGACGCATTGAGTAGAAGATCATATGCGGGTACGAGTGCAATGTTGTTAACACAAAGGCCCATTTTGTATGACTTGCAAAGGATGGAGATAGAGATGAAGGCTCCAAGTACCCACATGATGATATCAAATATACGAGTAGAACCGACTTTAATCGATAAAGTTAAAGCTGCTCAAGCTACGGACATGGAGCTGATGCGTATAAGAAGAAAGTGCAAGAAGGTGCTATTCCAGAAGCAAGAATCGATGAAGAAGGAATACTTCGAGTCAACTCCAGACTTTGTGTTCCTAACGATTTTGACTTGAAGCATAGAATAATGATGGAGGCACACAACACACCGTTTGCAATCCATCCTGGGAGTACCAAAATGTATCACGATCTTCGACATACATTTTGGTGGAGCAATATGAAAAGAGAGATCGCGGAGTTTATCTCGAGATGTTTAACTTGTCAACGTGTAAAAGCGGAGCATCAAGTACCAAAGGGTCCATTGCAACCACTTGAGATTCTGAAATGGAAGTGGGAACACATTACTATGGATTTTGTTATGGGTCTTCCCAAGGTTTCTCAAGGCATAGATGCGATTTGGGTTATTGTTGATAGATTAACCAAGTCCGCTCATTTCTTACCGATACGTGAGACTTATTCCTTTGAATGTCTTTCTAGTATGTACGTGAACGAGATTGTGAGATTGCATGGCATGCCAGTATCCATCGTTTCGAATCGTGACCCAAGATTCACTTCACATGCAGAAAGCTATGGGCACGAATTTACGATTCAGTTCGGCATACCATCCTCAAACGGACGAACAATCAGAGAGGACTATTCAAACTCTTGAAGATCTATTAAGACTTTGTGTCCTAGATCTCAAAGGGAGTTGGGATAAGTACCTACCATTGGTGGAATTCTCCTACAACAACAGTTATCAGGCGAGCATAGGTGTGGCTCCATTCGAGGCGTTGTATGAAAGAAAATGTCGTTCTCCAGTATGCTGGGACGAGGTGGGTGAAGCAACATTGTTGGGACTAGAGTTGGTACGCATTACTACAGAGAAGATCCAAACGATTCGACAACGTATACAAACGGCACAGGATCGACAAAAGAGTTATGCGGATCTTCATCGAAAGGACGTGGAATTTAATATTGGAGATCATGTATTATTACGTGTTTCACCACGGAAGGGAGTTACAAGATTTGGGAAGAGAGGAAAGCTCAATCCAAGATTTGTTGGTCCATTTGAGATTCTTGAGCGAATAGGAAATGTGGCATATAGACTCGCATTACCTCCAAGCATGTCTCGTGTTCATAATGTTTTTCACATATCTATGCTTCGTAAATATGTTAAAGACCCAAACCACATTATTGAGTTAGAACCAGACGAGATAGCTAAGATTTAACGTACGAGGAGGTACCTATTAAGATTTTGGATAGGAAAGAGCATATCCTACGCACGAAGGTTATACCACAAGTTAAGGTTTTGTGGAGAAACCATGCTATTGAAGAAATGACTTGGGATTTGGAATCAGAAATGAAAGCGAGCTATCCTCACCTTTTTGAAACATCAGGTGCGTACGTCAATTTCGAGGACGAAATTTCATAAGGAGGGGAGGTTGTAAGACCCCAACTTATTAATGAATAAAATCAAATTTTCTCTAAATATTATTGTGAATAATAAGGGGTTAATTTGATATAATACTTTGGTTATGGGTGAAATGTGCAAATTTTGCAAAATAAGCAAGTGGTTATAAAATAATCATTTTGTCGGGGAATATTCGTTTGGTCGTGGAATATTCTTGCTGTCGGGGAATATTCGTACGACGGCGCAGCCTTGTGTGGGCCCCATAACGGAAAGCGATTGGATGAAGAAAACGACAAGTATAAGTTGTTTATAAATAACGGCGTAGTTGTTACCGTTAATACTGTTTGAATACCCGGTGGTTAAAATACAGTAGCACACGGTATTGTACCAATTATTGATTCTTACGTAAGAAGGCACTACTCAATAATTGTTACAGTAGTTATTGTTCAATATTTTATTTTATTGATTCAATAAGTGTTACGTTGATATTTTATATTATTGTTGTTTCAATAATTGTTGCTGCACAGTTTTTTCCATTATCATATCAATAATTCATATTATTTGAGTAATATTATTAGATAACATTATTGGCAATGTCTAGAAAATTCTGTCTAAGGAGAGATTTGATAATCTAATTGCGCGCCAGTAAGGAGAAATCCTTATTGGAAAGCCCGGCATGGTTGTCATAAATGTGATTTTGTAATATTATTTGTGAATAATTATTATTGATTCATATGGTAAGGAAATATTTATTTTATGTGGATATAAATGAGGGATATATTTTTGTGGTTAAAAATGAAGGAGTTAATGTTGAGATTTTTATCAGTATTTTTGTCGGAATGGAGGTATTAAAAATCAGGGTTTTTGAAATATTTTACGGGGGTTATAATTTTTAATCCGACCGTTGGATCGTGGTAATTTTTGGATATGTTATACATATATAAGTTGAGTATATGTCCACAAATTTTGAACTGTTAAAAATGAACGTATGATTTATTATGAATTTTACGAGATGACTGGTTCAGAAATTGTTGAATTTTTGGAGTTTATCATTTTGATGGAAAATTCTAGAATTGGTGTGATTTTTATTCAAATGTGGTGGGTGGGAATAGTAGCAGATAAAGCCATCAGGTTGCAGGTAAAGTCTGCTTCGGCGTGCTAACATTTTCCTATAAATAGAGGGCTAAGTTAGAATTAAAAATCACACCAGAAACAAGATTTCTCTCTTTCTCTCTCTAGATTATTGAGTGTATTTTGTGAGTATTTAGATACTTTGAGAGTTTCTATTCATCAGAGCAAGTTTCTTTAAGCCTTATACCGGTATTCCGACCAGAAGTACTGATATTTTGAGGTAAGGGATATTATTTTCTTCTTAAATGATATTATTTTCTTCAATATCATTATGCTGAAATATTAACACGAGTTTTTATCAAATTTGAAACTTTTTTTGTCGGAGTTACTATTGACGTATACGACATTATTCACGAATACGACACTATTCACCGAAAAATAAAATTTTTCCTTTTGTCCAAGATGTCTATTATAGTTACTATCTTTGATTGTATCCATATTTTGATCTTTATTTTTGAATTCTGCTTCACAATTGATTATTATGAAGTATTATTGATCTTGGATAAACTGTTATACGAATCCTTACTATTTGTCCTTCTGTCTCACTGGATTCGTTTTCTTTAAGATATTTTTTATCATCCTCAGTCCTAAATAATGATATTACTGAATATCTTTGGCCTGTAGTGCAAAGATGTATGATTACTTGATGAATATCTTTGGCCTGTAGTGCAAAGATGAACATGTGTTGAGATGAACATGACTGACATGTGATACAAATGAATATCTTTAGCCTGTAGTGCAAAGATGAATATTTGGTTAAAGATGATTATTAATCGATGTTACAGGGATAAAATATTGATGATGGACTTTTAAATCTTAGAAGATAGTAGAATTCTTTCTCTACTTGACTTTTCTAATGGTTTGCTGTTTCCGCTGCAGTTGTTGATCTAAAACTTGTTGTCGATTATATTCTATCAGATTTTTCTCTGTTGAAGACTAACGATAATTTGTTGTATATTATCTTAGTCATAATATTCTTTACTGGGCTAGTTGAGCTCACCCTTTTCCTTTTTGTTCCATTTTTCTTCTCAGGAGGTGAGAACATAGCAGGATCTAGTCGGGGTATGGAGTGATGGTTCTAGAAAGATGTTTTAGCAGTCCTCACTATTTCTGTAAAATAGTGTTTGAATAATTGTAATGAGGATTTATTTGAGTGTGGATATTGTTCAGAAGACAATATTTGTATTTAAACTCACAGTATGTGTTATCGTATTTTGCACGACAATTGTATTATTGAAGTTGTAGTTTGCTTTCTGTACCATGTATTTGGCGACTCAGAATGGGTGTTGTATACCTATTTTGGGGGCGTCACATACAATTATCAATCAAAAGAAAAGAGATGGAGATTAGATTCATACCCTTGTAGAACTAGCTTTCTCAGGTACAAGTTCACATCCAATCATTTTTGCATTCAACTTAAATCCATCGGGTTAGATTCCTTCCTTTGAGCAACGTTAGCCACCCAAGTGTTTGGCCTCTAGAGGTGATCCATCAAAGAAGAACAAAATATTTAAGAAGATGGGTATTTAGTAAAACCCTAGTTTTCTCACTCTAGAGATTATGTCAGTACTCTCCCAACTCTTGGAATAATTACTCACGTGTTATGAAAAACATCAACCTTCACCCATAATAAGACTCCTCTTATTTATAGATGTAGGTAACCTTCCTTAACAATTAATTAATTGAGTTTTATTTTAATTAATTAAACTTCTTTAATTAATTAGGCTCCCAATCTTATTAGGAATAAATAATTAAACTCTTTTAATTAATTAGCCTCCTAATCTTATTAGGAATATATGAGAGTACTTTTATTAATTAATTCCCAAACTCCTTTAGGAATTAAATAATAATAATAATAATAATAATAATAATAATAATAATAATAATAATAATAATAATAATAATAATAATAATAATAAGACTCCTCTTATTAATTTTTTTAATATTTTTAAAATATTAAATAATAAATATTAAGCTATTTAATTTATTCTATCACCACAGATTAAATTAAATACACTTAACTTATTATTACGATTATGCCATTTGTTTCTTCAATAAATATTTTTCCTTTTGTGGTGTGACCCTTTAGGTTCTCCATATTAAATTGGTTGTGAATAAATCAATTAGAACAATTATAATCTTATTTAAATAAATAAATTAAACTATTAATTTATTTAAATAAATAATATTTATTCTACAATAAGGATAAGCCTCCCTTGCGATTAACGACTTTCCAAATAATATAAATTTTAACATTAATCATAAAAGAACCTTTGAGTAAATAGTTATCGTACAATTTAATCCTTCCACCATACAATGTCCCAATTAAATGTAAGACATGAAATTACTGTTAAGTCTTATTTTATTTAATTCTATGTATTTCGATTCTCAAATGCACAACTCCAAATAATGCAAATTAAAAACTCCTTTCTATAGAAGCCTTGGACAAGGACTACTAGGTTGTCATTTATCTAATCACATAGGATATTTCTCTTCTTTTACTATAAGCAGTAGATTTTTTGTTGATCATACATTATCTCCATGTATAACTTATTATACTCAAGCATACCCTTTGATATACCCTAAGGAAAAAATAAGTCAAAGTATAACTCATCATACACAAGATACTATGATGATCTCAAGTCTAAGGATCACTTGTACTACTATCACTACAGGAATTCCTATTGACATGTAGGTAAAACTCTATTAGGTATTCCTTTGCGAGCCACGTTCAGTGAACTTATTCTCCAATAAGCACCTACATACTTGCTTTAGTGTCTCCACACAAATGATCATGAGGTCAATCATCCTTATCCAATGAGCAAGCAACGTATATACCAATCTATTCGAATTCACTAATCCCCTTTTTAGTAATCCAACGATTGGGAAAAATTTTAGTTTGTGAGCTATCTAAGAATTTTGATCTCACTAGCATGATCATCATCATAATTCTAAAAGTAATGCTCAAAACTCACATATTATAAAACAGCACCATGCAGATAAATTAAAGCCTGTAGTAAATGAATACTTTTATTAATAAACGAATAAGTTTATTTCAAAGTATATGTTTTATCATCAACATGATTGGCTTGTGTGCATATGTGACGCCCCCAAAATAGGTATACAACACCCATTCTGAGTCACCAAATACATGGTACAGAAAGCAAACTACAACTTCAATAATACAATTGTCGTGCAAAATACGACGACACATACTGTGAGTTTGAATACAAATATAGTCTAATAGAGATTATACAAACTCAAAAGGAGTCCTTATTATAATTATTGATATACTATTTTATAAAATAGTGAGGACTACTAATACATTTATCCTGAACCATCACTCCATACCCCGGTTAGTTCCTGCTATGTTCTCACCTCCTGGAAAGAAAAATAGAACAAAAAGGAAAAGGGTGAGCTCAACTAGCCCAGTAAAGAATATTATGACTAAGATAATATACAACAATTTATCATTAGTCTTCAACAGGGAAAAATCTGATAGAATATAATAGACAACAAGTTTTAGATCAACAAATGCAGCGGAAACAACAATCCATTAGAAGAGTCACGTAGAGAATGAGTTCTACTATCTTCTAAGATTTAAAAGTCCATCATCAATATTTTATCCCTGTAACAACAATCAATATTCATCTTTGCACTACAGGCCAAAGATATTCATTTATATCACCAGTCGGTCATGTTCATCTCAACACATGTTCATCTTTGCACTACGGGCCAAAGATATTCATCAGTTAATCATTCATCTTTGCACTACAGGCCAAAGATATTCATTTATATCACCATTTAGAACTGAGGATGATGAAAAATCAAAACATGGATTAAACTTTAAGAATAAGGGTCACAACAGATAATTTGGAAGAAAAAAAATGTATTTTTTTCTTTTGTGAACAGTACCCGTGAACAGTAACCGTGAACAGTACCCGTGAACCCAGTCATGAAAAGTTCTAAATTTGATAAAAAGTTCAGACCAATATTCCTATGAAATGATATTAGATGAAACGAAATTTATAACCATTTCAGGAATTATAGAAGCAATACTTACCATAGTAAGTTCAAATTTAGAGAATATGAAATGAAATAATATCCCTTCCATACTATGGAGTATGAAAGAAAATAATATTTCTTAGGAGTATTGAAATAAAATAATATCCTTTACCTTGGTAAAAACTGGATTTGACTGGAATATCAGATATTATTCTGAGAAAATCTTGCAGAAAAACTTCGCTCAAAAATATTCTTATACTTAAGAAAAATACTCACAATACTATAAAATAAGAATTTCTGAATTTAGAAATGGTGTGATGAGGAAGGAGGGGTTACCCCCTATTTATAGCAGCGGAGGAAGAACAAAAAACAAAGTTTTCTGCCTATTTTTGCCTAACTCATCATATTTTCCTTATGGGTGGGGGCCACCCTTTGAAATCAAGTTTGCAGGAAGAATTTGAAAATGAAAACTCACATTTTATTGGTCCATCACTTTGCTGGAGAATTTATTTTCAATGCCTAACTCAAAATTTTCAATTGTTTGAAGGCCCACCATTTTGGAAACAAGGAAAGGATTTTACAGAATGTCTACCACTCAATAAACATAAGAAGAAAATATGCAACAACTAGCCAACGACTTTGAAAAAACTAACCAAAAGCATACTGCTTTTAAAAACCAAAGAATGGTTTGCAAAAAAGTTTGACAAACAATTTGCAGGAAATTTCTTCACCAACCAACTTAGGAAATAAAAAAAGTATACTGCTTTTGAATAATGAATACGAATACAATTCGATTACTCCATCTTTTAGTCACATGCTTATATATATATATATATATATATATATATATATATATATATATATATATTATAAAATAATTATAATATATGAATGCATATTTATCGAAGAAAATAAGTGCCAACTTTCAACAAATAATTCCTGCAGAATTCCTTCAATTATATCCACATAAAATAAATATTTCCTTATCATTTAAATCAATAAATTAATTATTCACAAATAATATTACAGAATCACAATTATGACAACCAGGCCATTCCCAGGAAAGAGGGGGCTTTCCAATAAGAATTTCTCCTTACTGGCGCGCAATTAGGTGACCAAACCTCTCCTTAAACAGAACTTTCTAGACATTGCCAATAATACTATCTAATAATATTATTCAAATAATATGAATTATTGATCTGATAATGGGAAATATTGTGCAGTGATGATTATTGAAACCACAATAATAAAAAATATCAACGCAGCAATTATTGAAGCAATAAAATAAAATATTGAACAGTAATTATTGTAACAATTATTGAGTAGTGCCTTCTTACGTACGAATCAATAATTCAACAATACTGTGCAATACCGTGTGCTATTGTGCAACCACGCGTATTACTGTATTTTAACCATCAGGTAATCCAACAGTGTTAACGGTAACAACTACGCCGTTATTTATAAAAACTCAAACTTTGTCGTTTTCTTCATCTGACAGTTATTCCGTTATAGGGCCCACAAATGACTGCGCCGTCGTACGGATATTCCCGACAAAAAGAATATTCCACGACCAAACGAATATTCCCCGACAACAATGATTATTTTATAACCACTTGCTTATTTTGTAAAATTTGCACATTTCACCCATAACCAAAGTATTATATCAATTAACACCTTATTATTCACAATAATAAATAGAGGAAATTTGATTTTATTTATAATAAATTGGGGTCTTACAACCTCCCTCCTTATGAAATTTCATCCTCGAAATTAACTTACGTACCTGGTGTTTCGAACAGGTGAGGGTACCTTGCTTTTATTTCCGATTCCAACTCCCAGGTCATTTCTTCAATAGCATGGTTCCTCCACAAAACCTTAACTTGTGGTATAACCTTCGTGCGTAGGACACGCTCTTTCCTATCCAAGATCTTAACGTGTACCTCCTTGTACGTTAAATCTTCGGTTATCTCGTCTGGTTCTAACGCAATAATGTGATTTGGGTCTTTAACATATTTACGAAGCATAGATATGTGAAAAATATTATGAACACGAGACATGCTTGGAGGTAATGTAAGTCTATAGGCCACATTTCCTATTCGGTCAAGAATCTCAAATGGACCAACAAATCGTGGATTGAGCTTTCCTCTCTTCCCAAATCTTGTAACTCCTTTCCGTGGAGCAATACGTAACAGTACATGATCTCCAATATTAAATTCTACGTTCTTTCGATGAAGATCAGCATAACTCTTTTGTCGATCCTGTGTCGTTTGTATACGTTGTCGAATCGTTTGGATCTTCTCTGTAGTTATTCGTACCAACTCTGGTCCCAACAATGTTGCTTCTCCCACCTCGTCCCAGCATACTGGAGAGCGACATTTTCTTTCATACAACGCCTCGAATGGAGCCATGCCTATACTTGCTTGATAACTGTTGTTGTAGGAGAATTCCACCAGTGGTAGGTATTTATCCCAACTCCCTTTGAAATCTAGGACACGGAGTCTTAATAGATCTTCAAGAGTTTGAATAGTCCTCTCTGATTGTCCGTCCGTTTGAGGATGGTATGCTAAACTGAATCGTAAATCCGTGCCCATAGCTTTCTGTAAGCTAACCCAAAATCTTGAAGTGAATCTTGGGTCACGATCCGAAACTATGGATACCGGCATGCCATGCAATCTCACAATCTCATTCACGTATATACGAGCAAGGCGTTCAAGGGAATAAGTCTCACGTATCGGTAAGAAATAAGAAGACTTGGTTAATCTATCAACAATAACCCAAATCGCATCTATACCTTGAGAAACTTTGGGAAGACCTGTAACAAAATCCATGATAATGTGTTCCCACTTCCATTTCGTAATCTCAAGTGGTTGCAATGGACCCTTTGGCACTTGATGCTCCGCCTTTACATGTTGACAGGTTAAACACCTCGAGATAAACTCCGCGATCTCTCTCTTCATATTATTCCACCAAAATTTATGTCGAATATCATGATACATTTTGGTACTCCCATGATGGATTGCAAACGGGGTGTTGTGTGCCTCCATCATGATTCTATGCTTCAAGTCAGAATCGCTAGGAACACAAAGTTTGGAGTTGAATCTAAGTATTCCTTCTTCATCGATTCTTGCTTCCGGAATAGCTCCTTCTTGCACTTTCTTCTTCATACGCATCAACCCCAGGTCCGTAGCTTGAGCAGCTTTAACTTTATCGATTAAAGTCGGTTCTACTCGTATGTTTGATATCATCACGTGGGTATTTGGAGCCTTCATCTCTATCTCCATCCTTTACAAGTCATACAAAATAGGCCTTTGCATTGACAATATCGCACTCGTACTCGCATATGATCTTCTACTCAATGTGTCAGCTACTACGTTCGCTTTTTCAGGATGATATTGAATAGTGTGATCGTAATCTTTCAATAGTTCAAGCCAACGTCGTTGCCGCATATTGAGTTCTTTTTGGGTGAAGAAATATTTGAGGCTTTTATGGTCCGTATAAATCTCCACTTTCTCCCCATACAAGTAGTGTCTCCAAATTTTCAATGCGAATACGACTGCTGCCAACTCCAGATCATGAGTAGGATAATTTCTCACATATTCTAACCCTGAGAAAAGACTGCTACAAACTGTGCAAAAACTAGAGATAACCCCGGGAGGGGCAAAATGTTCATTTTACCAACTCAAATTCGACTCAAATCAAATACACTCATTTAAACTCAAATTAATTTAAAAGAAGTTCCACAAGAACCATATCTTAACTTCCGAGCGCAAACTACGTAAAACGGCTCAACGGACTGCTTGACGAAAACTTTGAAATGCCATTTCGGTCATGGACCCATCTTTCTAAAGTTGAAAAGGGCAAATCCTATGTCATTGCGTAGCTCTCAGAAATAGCTTTCCGAAATGGTATGGCACGCTTCCATCGGACTACCAGAATGAAAGTTATGAAGGTTCGAGTGAACAATGCGTTATCCGAGTGCACATACTTCGAGACAGCAGGACCCACATTGCCCGGGGCACCCCCGACAGCCACAGGTACACCCGCGGCTCCTCCCTCTATAAATAGAGGTCTTGGGGTGGCCATTTTCAAAAAGAAGAAGGCGAGGAAGCCTTGTCCAATTTGCTCAATACACACTATAAATTGAGTGCTTTCTCAATTTAAACACTTGTGAGTTTATATTTGGCTACTTTTTTACCAGTGGAAACCAAGTGTTCATCCATTTAAAGCTATTGAAGTCTTCTTTGGCAGTCCACTGTAAGTCTTCTTACGTTACTTAAAGCCTTTTCTACACTTCTTGCACACACATTTATTCACGTTGAGAGTTGTGTTGTGTGCTTATGCCCAGATTTCGGTCCGTGGCTTTTTATTTTCTTTTGTATATATTTATTTATACCAACATCATCGAGTTATGCCTCGATTGAGCCTGGATTAACATCCGGAGCATTTATTGCTTTATATATATATATATATATATATATATATATATATATATATATATATATATATATATATATATATATATATATATATATATAAACTGTTATCGAACTCTATTCGGTGAGCCTGGATTTACATTCGGAGCGTTTACCAATATATATATATATATATATATATATATATATATATATATATATATATATATATATACATATTTCTGTCAGGCCTGGAGTTTCCTACGTGGCTATTTACTTCTTTTATATATATATATATATATATATATATATATATATATATATTTACATTTACGTCCCGCCTGGAGTTTCCTTCGTGGCGGTTAATCGTCTATATATATATATATATATATATATATATATATATATATATATATATATATATATATATATATATATATCGCTTTTATATATATTTACATTTCTGCCCCGCCTGGAGTTTACTTCGTGGTGGTGGCTTGTTCACACGCACACACACACACACACACACACACACATATATATAACTATTTACAGCTTTCATACAAACTGCTACATCATGTGAGCCTAGGAATCATGTGATCACATATTTAGTCTCCTGAATCTGGATTCGATTCCCGTGATAGACATTTTCAGCTGTACATGGCTTGTAAATTATTCACGATGTTTTAATTTTCTTAGACGGCTTTCATGCCCACAAGGAGTTCGGCACTGCTATGTATCTTATTTTCTCGAAAATGCTTCGCATCTCAAAAAAAAATAAAAGTAATCCAGCCGAACACATAATAAAATAGAAGTATCAAAGGCCTCAATTACTATTGAGCATAAGGGTTTGAAAAACCTCTTTTACAAAACATCATTGCTGTATCTTGTTAAAACTGAACTTTTATACAAAATTCAAACCATTTGTATATAGGTACAAACGAGGCATAACACTACTTCCAGATAATTGTACATTGACCCACACACACACACACACACATTCAGATAACAATTTAATTGAAAAGTGGTGGTCACCGTGGTAACATAGATGTCGGGGGGTGCCTAATTCCTTCCATCCGCATAATCAAGCCCCCGGACCCTAACGAATCTCGGTTTCACAGACCAGTCAAATAGTATCACATCATTTGGTCAATGTGCAAATCTTTTCTCGGTTGAGTTGGTGCAACCATTTAAAAATACCAACTAGTGACTCTTACAGTCCAATCGTCGACATATACATGTCGGACCTTTTCACAACTTGTTTTTTCAAACAAATCTCACTTAACATGAGAACACCAAAAGACAAGAACAGAAAAGGGACAAATAAAAATTCCGACGTCGACATATATATATATATATATATATATATATATATATATATATATATATAACAAAACTGAGATAACTTCTACCGACAGTTTTGAAAAATGGTTAAGTGGGGGTCAAAATATTAAGCAAAATTTACAACAAATACTTCATAAAAATCCCCTCAATATTTTTAACAAAATTTATTTATCAGTAATATAACTTGCAATATTAACAATAGGAAAGAGGGGGCTTTTCGATAAGGATTTCTCCCTATTAACGCGCAATTAGGTGACCAAACCCCTTTCCTCGACAGAACTTTCTAGACATTGTCAATAATACAAATAATAATATGAATAACTAGTCATCTCAATTATTAATTTAATAATATAAAATATTGTGCAGATGATACTGTGACAATAATAAAATCAATAATGTGAGATATTATGCAGCAATTATTGTAGCAATAATTAAGTATAACTGAGTGACTTCTCACGTAAGCATCAAATACCGTGTGCTACTGTGCAACCACGCGTATTACTGTACTTTTATCACCGGATATTTCAACAGATAACGGTAAAACTTTCGCCGTTATTTTTATAAAAAAATATTTTTGTCTTTTTTTAACTCCTACAATAATTCCGTTGTGGGGTCCACCAATGATTGTGCCGTGGTATGAATATTCCCTGTTAAAACGAATATTCCCCGACCAATCGAATATTTTATGACAACTTGCTTACTTTGTGTTGCCTAATTTTTTAATAGCACTTTAACACGCAAGTATACGCGTTCAATTGTAATATTCAGCAAGCAAGGATATCGTTCCCACGAGGAAACATACTAATATTTATCAATTACTAATTTCAATGCGATTAATCCTATTTTAAACTACAAAATATTGTTTATGATTTGAAAATTATACTTAACAAAACTAATAATTAAAATCAGAATTTCACAAGAATAACTGCAGATTTAACAGATTAAGATTACAACTTCCCTTAGTATTTCATTTAAACCAATTTACTTTCCATTTAAATCAATTAATTAATATGAATCATTATCCAAGAATACTATATAGAATTCACACACTTCTTTCAAAACACGTGAACAAATCCTCCTAACTCCAATCCTTAAGACACAGAATTACAAGGAACACCCCAGTTAATCAACTCACTATATTCCTATGTGAATCAAGTTAATTAGGGTTTTATGCACAAATTCTTTCAAAGGATACAAAAGACACATAGGTATATTCCTATCCTACATGCTAATCATATTAACCCTAATCAGATTATATGAACAGATGTTATCATATCCAGATCTCAATCTATACTCCATCTTCCAATTTTATATAGATTATCACAATAATTGTTGGCCAAACAATTAATCAATAAGCAAAAGATATAATAAATAATTCAATAAAAACTAACTTTCATTCAATGGGAAGGTTCAATTTAAACTACATACCAAGTTCCGTTGCAATCTTAATAAAAATTTAGTTCATGATAATAATAAAGAAAAACATCATCCAGATGAATAATCCAAGCATCCCAGATAATTACAAAAGATAAAACTAGAGAAGAAAAGAAGAAACTCTGAATTTGCTCCAATAATCTCTCTTTAATCTTCAACCCTTGCAATTCTCCTTCGTGTTTTCCTTTGTTGTTCTATCTGTAAATCTCTTGAAAAATTGAGTTGTACTCTAAAGTCCTCCCCTATTTGTATTAGATCTGGCCTCTTTTTAGATTCCTTGTTGACTTCAAAAACCCACTTAGCAATAGAAAAACTCTCCTTTTTCCGCACATGAGCGCCTAGGCGCTCAACATAGGCCATTTCCAAGCGCCTAGGCGCTTGCTCAGGACAGCGTAATTACAAAAATGCCACTCAGCTTTAATTTTAATGAATTTAGACCCTTTTCTTCTCCCAAATGACCAATTTGTCCCTCCAGCTCCAACCTACAAGAAATAAACACAAAACACATAAAAAGATACTAAAAAAAAATAATTAAAGATAGCAATAATTAAGTTTAATAATATCGGATTCATAGGTATAAAACCTACTCATCAAATACCCCCAAACTTAACCAATTGCTTGTCCCCAAGCAACAAAACACAATGCAATAACTAAACATGCAATACAAATGCAAATGCAAATATCTACATGCCTAAAATTCCAGCAGCCAAACAGAACAAAATCTATTCATCAAGCCTCAGAGAAATCACAATAAACATGCTAGTACATCATACCAAAACAGATCAATAATTTCCTAGTCAATCATCAAATCTTACCCTGTCATTACTGATATAGTGCGTGTGTGCTCAACAACAATGCTAACTAATATAATGCTAAATACAACACATAATAGATCTCTTTAAAGGCATCATACAGTGTAAACTCACAAAATTCACGAACAAGCTAGATCCAACTAAAGTCAAACATCCACCAAATTCAAGAGTCCAATCTGGGATACTTATGCTTTACTTATCATTACGGGGGCTTTTTGCTCTTTTCCCGTTTTCTCTTCTTCTTTTTTTTTTCAATGATGGATAGTGAGTGTGTTTTATGCTCCATCTCACACCTGTGTTTATGGGGAGTGTATTTCACTCGACCCACCACAGGACTCAATCTATTCAACTCAATATCTTCTTCTTTTTTTTTTCTTTTTTTTTTCAGCTTATATACCCCAAATATTCCCCCAAACTTAAGTTTTTGTCTAAATTCAGTCATCTCCGCCTATTCATGTCTTTCATTAATTCAAACTAGTATTATCCTCAAGAAGTCCATTACGTGCCAATTTAGACTCAATCAGTCAACATAGTTATTTTTACTGTGCTATCCTTATTATATCAGTTTCAAACAAGTAAAGATTCAAATCATGACAGGAAATCACATCAAAGTCTTAACAGTCAATACTATACTTGTCTACTCAATTCCAATCTCATCATTGGCCAAAACAGACTTAAACTATCTAACAGCTGGAAACATGCAAATATTTGAATTTTTCTTTTAAAATATTCGAATGAAAACTAATCGAATGAAAACTAATGAAAAACTATAAAATGAATACTAAATGAATGCAACTGGAACTGGAAAAATGCAATGCACCCCCAAACTTAACCTATGCAATGTCCTCATTGTATATAACAAACAAAACATAAGAAATTAAGCACTGAGGACTTCCCTGAAAGATAGACGCCCTATTCCTCATCAGTATCCTCTTCTTCTTTCTTCATCAACCTCATCCTCAGGAGGTAATCAGCCGGGGGATATGCAGACAAGGGTGGAAATTGGTAGGGAGCGCCTGCTGGATTCATGCGGTCGAACATCTCTAGGAATGCTGCGCTACAGTTCTGATACATCTCTGATTGTCGCTGAGCCAAGCTATCCTGATTTCTTTCCACCCGGTTCAATCCATACTGAACTCGATTAGCCACCATGTCAATCCTTCTAGTTTGATTTCTTAATTCTTGACGAATGTCTTCAAAAAAATTTGGTGGTGGCCCAGAACTTCCAGCCGCAGTAGTAGGATTGTCATGTGACTGTTGATTAGGCTCGTCTGCAGGCTCGGGAGGCACAATAATGAAACCTAACCCTCTCGGGTGTGGTGTTCCCCCTCCCCATACCTTGTACTTTTTTATCACTGAGTGGTCAATTGCGGCTAAAGGAGGTTGTGTAGCTTCTTCGGCATCCCATTTTACTCCAGCTTGTCGACATAGTCCAGTAATCAAAGATGGATGAGGTAGTCCACCTGAGGTCCCTCCTTTAATTGCTCTGTCAATTGAATCATGAATAACCTGACCTACATCTATAGATTTTCCTTGTGCAATACAGAAAAGCAATGCTGCCCGTCGATTTATAACATCACTTGTATGTCTACACGGCATCAACTTGGCACAAATAAAGGCATGCCATGCCTTCCCGTAACTACTTAGTGCGGATGTAGGGAACAAAACAGCTTCTTGTTGATCTGTTAATTTCCATTGTGTTCCAGGTACACACAAGGCTTGAATGACTTCACTGTAGTCCAGCTCGTGATCTAAATATTGAGTGAAGCCATTATTAGGTATTGTGTTCAAGCCGTAGTAAGCATTTATTGACCTGAAACTGACTTCCACTGATTTTCCGCGAACCCAAATCATGTTACCAATATGATCTTTTGCATTGGCGTAGAATTCCTTAACAATTCCAAACATCATCCATATGAATAATCCAAACATCCCAGATAATTACAAAAGATAAAACTAGAGAAGAAAAGAAGAAACTCTGAATTTGCTCCAATAATCTCTCTTTAATCTTCAACCCTTGCAATTCTCCTTCGTGTTTTCCTTTGTTGTTCTCTCTGTAAATCTCTTGAAAAATTGAGTTGTACGTCTTCTCTAAAGTCCTCCCCTATTTGTATTAGATCTGGTCTCTTTTTAGATTCCTTGTAGACTTCAAAAACCCACTTAGCAATAGAAAAACTCTCCTTTTTCCGCACATGAGCGCCTAGGCGCTCAACATAGGCCATTTCCAAGCGCCTAGGCGCTTGCTCAGGACAGCGTAATTACAAAAATGCCACTCAGCTTTAATTTTAATGAATTTAGACCTTTTTCTTCTCCTAAATGACCAATTTGTCCCTCCAGCTCCAACCTACAAGAAATAAACACAAAACACATAAAAAGATACTAAAAAAATTAATTAAAGATAGCAATAATTAAGTTTAATAATATCGGATTCATAGGTATAAAACCTACTCATCACTTTGCAAAATTAATAAATATTACCCACAACTATAACATTATATCAAATCCACACAATAATATTCAAAAATATATTTTGAGAAAAATTAATCTTTATTCATGAAAGTTGGGGTCTTACAACCTCCCCTTCTTATGAAATTTTATCCTTAAAATTGGTGTACGTACCTGGTATGACGAAGAGGTGAGGATACCTTGATTTCATTTTTGATTCTAACTCTCATGTCATTTCCTCAACATCGTGGTTTCTCCACAAAACTTTGACTTAAGATATAACCTTGGAGCGTATAATATGTTCCTTCTTATCCAAGATTTTATAATGTACCTTTTCACACGTTAAATCTTCCGCTATCTCTTCTAGTTCTAACTCAATAACGTGGTTTCCACATATTTACGTAACATAGATATGTGAAAAACGTAATAAACACGAGACATACTTAGCGGTGAAGCGAGTCTATAGGCCACCGTTCCTACTCGGTCGAGGATTTCAAATGGGCCAATGAATCGAGGATTGAGCTTTCCTCTCTTTCCAAATCTTGTAACTCCTTTCCATGGAGCAACACGTAAGAACACATGATTTCCAACATTAAATTCCACGTCCTTTCGATGAAGATAAGCATACCTCTTTTGTCGATCTTATGAGATTTTTATACGTTGTCAGATCATTTGAATCTTTTCCGCGTACCAATTTTGGTCCCAACAACATTGCTTCACCCACCTCATCCCAGCATACTGGCAAACAACACTTGCATCCATACAACGCCTCGAATGGAGCCATGCCATTTTTGACCAGCATAATATTGTGTCGAATAATTTTTCCCAGAAATTGACAGTCAGCAGTGAAAAAATCAAGACCAACTTTGCATGGATAGTCAAATAAGTTTGCAGGTACAAGTTGATCAGTAGTAACAACTAAATTATGTTTAATAGTGAGACTGTCACTGATAGATACCCATATAGGGTGAGTGTATTCATTAATTTTTTGGAAAATCTAACATGCAATTTTTGAGATGTAAAACGTATAGAATGAGTAGTTCATCAATGACATAATCCTGACCTTGTATGCAAGTGTGAATGCAAGTCAAGAGACCAGTTAAATCTCAAACAAAAGTCATATGGGCATAAAACTCAGCAATCAGACTTGGAAAGATTTGTCTATCTTGAAAAGTAATTAGACAGTCCCATCCTATAGTGGTTATTTTTTCTAGAAAGTGTGGAAAGCTATTGAAAGAGGCACCTACTTCAAGATTGAGAATATGTCTCATATGATTATATTTAGCTTTAGAAGTAAGAGTGAGCATCATAGGTGCATATACATCAGGATGAGATTCATTGTGTAATGCAAGTTTGTTTTTTTTAAACAAGTAGGCTGGATTCATTTTGAAAGTACAATGTATGCAGAAAGAGAGAAGGTACAAGACATAGAGATTGCAGATAGATAAAGTTAGGCATATATGCAGGCAGTTTGTACAATGTCCTTTTATAGAAAAAGTGTAAGGTTAATACTATTGGTTTAAACAATGACTCATAAGTAGATGATATGACTTGCTTGTCAAAACACACAGTTCTCAAGTAGACATGTAGTAAATGGTCACAGAGATAAGTAAGAAAGTAAGTCATACTTATTATTGTAGTAGGTTTAAAATCAAATCATAGTAATGAGTAGAAAAGTTCAGACTTTGATAATTGGACCAATAAAAAATGTTGTATATATATTTTTTTAAGTATACAGAGATATATCAGGTAGGTAAGAATGATTGACTAGACTAACTCAGTTCCATTCGAATCTTATATCAGTGTTGTAACCAAACGGAAAGGGGTGAACCAGATGCCCAATCATAAGATATAAATATTTCAGAGAGATGCAGTTTATAGACAGAGCATGTATGTTCTAATGTCAGTAAAGAGATATGTTACCATTACTCTAGTTTATATCAGAAGATTTTAAACTAAAATAGTGACTCAACAAACTTAGTGTTATACGCAATACATCAGTGCATACAAGTTTAAAGAATAAGAAGAAGGGCACAGATGTTTCCTGACTGATAGTCCAAATATAGTAAAGCATAGAGATATTAAAATCAAACAGAATAAGAGAGTATCTCTTTCAACTAAGCTCTTCACAACAAATGGATAATATCAATATTAAAAAAGGGAAAGATATTAGCTGAGTAGAAGCTAAATGATATTCGCAAGACCAAGCCATTAATCTTTATTTGCTCCATAGCTTCAGTAGACCAAGTAAAGAAGCATTCCTTTGCTTTTCATTTACAGTAAACATATATATATATATATATATATATATATATATATATATATAATGTTAATAAATTTTTGGTAACAATAGATCTAGGGGATTTAAAAAAAAAGATCTATGGTTTTGAAATACAGATCTAGGGTTTAAAGTTATCAAAAGAACAGTTAGTACCCATAGACATACTAGATCAGACGGAATACATAAGAATAGTTAAATAACTTAGTGGATCTAGGATTTTAAGATCAGAATAGTTTAAAAACAATAGATCTAAGTTTTATCAAATTAAAATCGTAGGAATGGTTTAAAAGTACAATAGATCTAGGGTTTCATAAAGTAAATCTAAGGTTTCAAAAATCATTTGATTAAGAAAAATAGAACAGATTAAGTATATAGACACAATAGATCTGACCGAACACATCAGAACATTTCACAAACTCAGTAGATCTAAGGTTTTAAAATTAGATCAAAAATACGAGAATTATTTTAAAACAAATACTAGATCTAGGGTTTTAAAATATGTTAAGAATAGATCGAACAACAGATCTAGGGCTTGTAAACATAAGCACAGTTTAAAAACAACCGATCTAAGGTTTCTGAAAAATCAAAAATGTAAGAACATTTTAGAAAAACTTATAGATCTAAGGTTTTAAAATATGTTAAGAACAGATCGAACAACAGATCTAGGGTTAGATCAGTTTTTAAACATAAACACAATTTGAAAACAATAGATGTAAGACCCCAACTTTTATAAATAAAGACGAATTTTCTATAAATATCATTTTTGAATATTATGGAGTTAATTTGATATAATGTTATAGTTGTGGGTAATATTTATAAATTTTGCAAAGTACGCAAGCTGTTATATAATATTCGATTGGTCGGGGAATATTCGTTTTAACAGGGAATATTCGTACAACGGCACAATCATTGGTGGACCCCACAACGGAATTATTGTCGGATTGAGAAAACGACAAAAATATTTTATTAAAAATAACGGCGAAAGTTTTACCATTGATACTGTTGAACTACTCGGTAGTAAAAGTACAGTAATACGTGTGGTTGCATAGTAGCACACGGTATTGATTATTAATGCTTATGTGAGAAGTCACTCAGTTTGATTCCATTATTGTCAGTTAATAATATGAATTATTTAGTGATAATGACGTTTTGTTTTATTCGTATTATTAACGTAATAAAACAGAAACATCTTTTTATATAAAACAAAATACTTTATTAAAGTTATTCTATAAATAGAATATATTATATTTTATTTAAAAGATTTTTCTTTAAATATGGACCGTCAGATTAAAGTAATCAATCTGGACCGTTCATGGATTAGTTACTATGCATTCTATTTTTTTATAAATAGAAGCTCATTCCTTCATTATTTCTTACGAATTCACTGAACTCTAGAGAGAGAAACTATAGAGAGAAACTATAGAGAGAGAGAAGAAGAGTATTCTACTACTTAACTACTTCCTTATTTCAGCTCTTCTTTAAAACGGTAAGGAGTATTATTATTTCTTATTCATGAAGAGAACTGTTGTTATTCCATTTCTTATTATTCTATTAGAATAACCTGTATACGTGGTCTACCCTATACTTGGTGACATTCTTCTATTATTCTGTTGGAACATCCTGTCTGTGTATTTTACACCGGACCTGGTTCTGTTTTTATTATTATTCTGTTGGAACATCCTGTCTGCGTGTTTTACACCGGACCTGGTTTCATTTTTATTATTATTCTGTTGGAACATCCTGTCTGTGTGTTTTACACCGGACCTGGTTCCGTATTGTTATTATTCTGTTGGAATATCCTGTCTGTGTGTTTTACACCGGACCTGGTTCCATTATTTATTATTCTGTCGGAATATCCTGTCTGTGCGTTTACGCCGGACCTGATTCCATTTTTTATTATTCTGTTGGAATAATCTGTCTGTGCGGTTTATCGCATGCCGGGTGATTTTTTTTGTTATTCCATTCTTTATTATACTCAGTTGGTTAAGTTTTGACTTCTATACTCCATGAAATTAGTGGAATATCCTTGATAATTGCGGTTCATCCAGTATCTTTTCATGAAAATATTCTTCTAAGTATTCTTGAATTTTACTCCACAAAGCAGTATCATGTTGACAATTTGGACGTTGTTAATTCTTGGATAAATTAATTCTTGAACTTGTTTTATTGAATTCTTATATCATTGTCATCATCCTCATGTTTATAAAATGTTGAAAGTCATCTGTGGTGCATAGATGGACTTGGTATGATTATGACCAGGGATTATTCGGTATAATCATGACCGTAATGTTACAAATGATGTGGTAAAAGTCCTCATTGGCCCGTAGTGCGTTGATGGACAGTTGTTGGCATGATCATGACCATTAATGAATACACGAATATCCTTGACTGTAGTGCAGGGGTGATTCAATGATGTGAATTATTTTATTAAGCTGAGTCCCAGCGAACACAGTGTTGAAAAACCTTTTAAATCATAAAAGATAGTAGAGTTTATTTTCTACTTGACTCTTTTAATGGATTGCTTGTTCCGCTTCAGTTAAACTTGATGTCTATTATATTTTATCAGTTTAACATTGTTGAAGGCTAATGATAATTTATTCTGCATTATCTTAGTCATAATATTTCTTACTGGGCTAGTTGAGCTCACCCTTTCTTTCACTGTTCTCTTCAGGAAATTAGAACGGAGTGATGGTCCGAATGATAGTATTAGTTAGTAGTCCTCACTATTCTATGTAATAGTGTGTTAATAAATGTAATGAGGACTTTTTTTGAGTATGAATACTCTCTAGAAGATAATATTTGTATTCAAACTCACAGTTTATGTTTTGTCGTATTGTACACGACAGTTGTATTAGTAAGTTGTATTTGTATTCTGTACTTTGTATCTGACGACCCAAGATGGGTGATGTATACCTAATTTTGGGGGCGTCACAGTTGGTATCAGAGCTTAGGGATATGAGAGATGGGGAATTTCTTCGCTAGTATGCCCTACCTAAGTTTATTTGCATGGTATTTAATTGGTCGGTCATAATATAAGGATAATATATGACATATCAATTAACTTTTATTTTGTGGCAGTATCTGAAAATGGCATCTGAGAATGTTGAGAATAGCAATGGAGCACAGGCGACTGTTAATTCACCACATATCAATAATCAGGATAATGTGCATCAGGAAGGTGACAATCCTAATGCAAACAACAACACTGACCAGATAATGAATGATGGAATGTTCAGAAACTTTATGCAGCTCATGCAACAGCAGGCGAGAGCGGCTCTTGTCCAAAATATAGGTGGAAACACTGAAAACTCTCGGACGGTCACCGCTAAACAGTTCAAGGAGCTGGGACCACCAGAGTTTAAGGGAGAGCCAAAACCACTTATAGCAGAAACATGGATAAAGCAGATTACCAAGATATTTGATGTCTTGGGATGCTCCGATGAGCAAAAGGTTCCCTTTGCCGCCTTTATCTTGCGAGGAGAGGCAGATTACTGGTAGGAATCGATTAAGCGTACTCAACCTGCCGCACTGAAGATGTCTTGGGAGAAGTTCCAAGAGCTGTTCAATGACAAATACTTTCCCGAAAGTGTTCGTCACATGAAGGAGGTGGAGTTCATCAAATTGGAGCGGAATAATATGACCGTATCGCAGTATGAGGCTAAATTTGCTGAGTTGTCCTGGTTTGCGTCCCACTTGGTGGATAATGAAGAGCGAATGACGCGAATGTTTTTGCGAGGTTTGAAACCTGAGATACGTCAACATCTTATTTCTCATAAACTGTGTTTGTATTCAGATGTTGTGAATAGGGCACAGTTAGTGGAGCGCGATAACGAGTCAACGCAACCAAAACAGAGCATTCGGCAAAATAATAATACTAGTGAGAGCAGTCATTGAAGCGGTGACAACAAGCGTGGAGGGAATCAACAGGCCAGAAATGGTAACCACTTCGGTGGTAATCAGGGCCAAAATAATATGAATGGTCATTTCAAGAAGAGAAGATTCAATAATGATGGAAAGACGTCAGTACCAGCACCCGTTGTTAAGGAAGGAGAACGACCACCTATCATATGTTTCAAATGCGGAGGGGAGGGGCACATCAGTCCAAACTGCACGATGCCGTCTAAATCATGTTATAATTGTGGAAGAGAAGGTCATTTAGCTCGATTTTATCGTTTACCAAAAACAAGTTCAGCCAAGATGGAGACACCAAAGGCCGTCCCAGAAAAGTCAAAATCGGTAGTGCAAGGGACAGCGTTT
The DNA here is from genome assembly GCA_016801055.1 of Panax notoginseng. NCBI lineage: Eukaryota > Viridiplantae > Streptophyta > Magnoliopsida > Apiales > Araliaceae > Panax > Panax notoginseng. The sequence goes on along the minus strand of CM029013.1, from coordinate 111,918,749 downwards.
GTTGTGACCTCCCAGAAAGCAAGGAACCCGAATGAGGTCATCACGGGTAAGCTTATCATAAACTCTAACGAAGTCTATATTTTATTTGATATCGGTTCTACCCATTCTTTTATTTCTCCTACTTGCGCTCATCGATTAAATTTGATTCCGGAGAAATTAGACTTTGACTTATCTGTTGAAACTCCATTGGGAGAAACCTTCATTACATCTACGGTTTATAAGTCTTGTTTGGTTCAATTTGGTACCCACACATTACCTGTCGATCTTATTTCATTAAAAATACTTGCATTTGACGTGATTCTAGGGATTGATTGGTTAACTACTCATCATGCAAAAATTGATTGTTTTCGTAAGGTTGTTAGCTTTCATATTCCTAATCGACCTATTATGCGAATTCAAGCAACCAAACCATTAAAATCAATCGCTGTTATCTCAAGCCATAAAGCTATTCGTTTATTGAAAAACGGATGTCAAGCTTTCTTAGCTCATGTCACGGATCTAAACAAAAATACGTCAGTTTTGAATGATATTTCTATTGTTAATAAATTCCCTGACGTATTCCCTGAAGAACTTCCTGGCCTACCCCCAGAGCGTGAAATTGAATTTTGTATCGACCTTGAACCCGGTACAAAACCCATTTCCAAAGCCCCATATCGAATGGCTCCTATTGAACTTCAGGAGTTAAAGATCCAACTGCAGGAATTGTTAGACATTGGCTTTATTCGTCCTAGTACTTCTCCTTGGGGTGCTCCTGTTCTATTCGTGAAGAAGAAAGATGGAAGTATGCGACTTTGTATTGATTATCGGGAGTTGAATCATGTCACCATCAAAAATAGGTACCCATTGCCACGTATTGATGACCTGTTTGACCAGTTGCAAGGAGCACAATTCTTTTCAAAGATCGATCTTCGTTCTGGATATCATCAGCTGAAGGTTAGAACTGAGGATATTCCAAAGACGGCTTTTAGAACTCGGTATGGGCATTATGAATTCCTAGTCATGTCCTTTGGATTGACTAATGCTCCTGCTGCCTTCATGGATATGATGAACCGGGTATTCAAGGAATATTTGGATCACTTTGTGGTCGTCTTTATCGATGACATCCTTGTTTATTCCAAAAGCCGTGAAAATCATGAGCAACACTTGAGGCTGGTACTCCAAAAGCTTCGTGAATACAAGCTTTATGCCAAGTAAATGCGAGTTCTGGTTGGAGGAGGTAGCATTCCTTGGGCACGTAGTATCAAGTCGTGGAATATCGGTTGACCCGGCAAAGATTGAAGCTATTCAAAGCTGGGAGAAACCTAAATCAGTGACCGAAGTACGTAGCTTTCTTGGTTTAGCTGGTTATTATCGGAGATTCGTGGAAGGATTTTCTCGAATCGCTACTCCATTAACTCAGCTGACTCGGAAAGATACAAAGTTCGGCTGGAGCGAAGAATGTGAGCAGAGTTTTTAAGAACTCAAGAGGAGACTCATTTCAGCATCTGTTCTAACAATACCATCTGGCTCGGAGGGATTTGTCATCTACAGTGATGCTTCGAGCAAAGGGTTGGGATGCGTTCTCATGCAATATGGAAAGTCATAGCCTATGCATCAAGACAACTCAAGGAATATGAGAGGAATTATCCTACTCATGATCTAGAGTTGGCAGCTGTTGTCTTTGCACTTAAAATTTGGAGGCATTACTTGTATGGGGAGAAGGTGGAGATCTTTACGGATCATAAAAGCCTCAAATATTTCTTCACTCAAAAGGAACTCAACATGCGACAACGATGTTGGCTTGAACTGTTGAAAGATTATGATCATACCATTCAATACCATCCTGAAAAAGCGAACGTGGTAGCTGACACATTGAGTAGAAGATCATATGCAAGTACGAGTGCGATATTGTCAACACAAAGACCCATTTTGTGTGACTTGCAAAGGATGGAGATAGAGTTAAAGACTCCAGGGACCTATGTGATGATGGCGAATATACGAGTAGAACCAACTTTAATCGATAGAGTTAAAGTTGCTCAAGCTACAGATCTGGAGCTGATGCGTATGAGGAAGAAAGTGTAAGAAGGTGCTATGCCGGAAGCAAGAATCGATGAATAAGGAATACTTCGAGTCAACTCCAGACTTTGTGTTCCTAACAACCCTGATTTAAAGTATGAAATCATGATGGAGGCGCACAACACACTGTTTGCAATCCATCCTGGAAGTACCAAAATGTATCATGATCTTCGTCATACATTTTGGTGGAGCAATATGAAGAGAGAGATAGCGCTGTTTATCTCAAGGTGTCTAACTTGTCAACGAGTCAAAGCGGAGCATCAAGTACCAAAAGGTCCATTGCAACCACTTGAAATTCCAGAATGGAAGTGGGAGCACATTACCATGGATTTCGTTACTGGTCTTCCTAAGGTTTCTCAAGGTATAGATGCGATTTGGGTCATTGTTGATAGATTGACCAAGTCTGCTCATTTCTTACCTATGCGAGAAACTTATACACTTGAACGTCTTGCTCGTATGTACATAAACGAGATTGTAAGACTGCATGGTATGCCAGTATCCATAGTTTCTGATCGAGACCCAAGATTCACTTCACGATTTTAGGTTAGTTTACAAAAAGCTATGGGCACAGATTTACGATTTAGTTGGGCATATCATCCTCAGACGGACGGACAATCAGAGATGACTATTCAAACTCTAGAAGATTTATTAAGACTCTGTGTCTTTGACTTTAAGGTAAGTTGGGACAAGTTCTTACCATTGGTAGAGTTTTTCTACAACAACAGTTATCAAGCAAGTATTGGCATGGCTCCATTCGAAGCATTGTATGGAAGAAAATGTCGTTCTCCAGTATGCTGGGATGAGGTGGGTGAAGCAACGCTGTTGGGACCGGAGTTGGTACGTATGACTACAGAAAAGATTCAAACGATCCGACAACGTATAAAAACCTCACAAGATCGACAAAAGAGTTATGCTGATCTTCATCGAAAGGACGTGGAATTTGATGTAGGAGATCATGTGTTCTTACGTGTTGCTCCATGGAAAGGAGTTACGAGATTTGGAAAAAGAGGAAAGCTCAATCCTCGATTCATCGGTCCATTTTTAATCCTCGATCAAGTAGGAACTGTGGCTTATAGACTCGCTTTACCGCCAAGTATGTCTCGTGTTCATAACGTTTTTCACATATCCATGTTACGCAAATATGTGGAAGACCCGAACCACATTATTGAGTTAGAACCGGACAAAATAGCGGAGGATTTGACGTATGAAGAAGTTTCTGTTCAAATCTTGGATAAGAAGGAACATATTCTACGCTCCAAGGTTATACCTCAAGTCAAAGTTTTGTGCAGAAACCACGATGTTGAGGAAATGACTTGGGAGTTAGAATCTGAAATGAAATCAAGGTATCCTTACCTCTTCGACATACCAGGTACGTATCCTAATTTCGAGGGCGAAATTTCATAAGAAGGGGAGGTTGTAAGACCCCAACTTTTATAAATAAAGACGAATTTTCTATAAATATCATTTTTGAATATTATGGAGTTAATTTGATATAATGTTATAGTTGTGGGTAATATTTATAAATTTTGCAAAGTACGCAAGCTGTTATATAATATTCGATTGGTCGGGGAATATTCGTTTTAACAGGGAATATTCGTACAACGGCACAATCATTGGTGGACCCCACAACGGAATTATTGTCGGATTGAGAAAACGAAAAAAATATTTTATTAAAAATAACGGCGGAAGTTTTACCATTGATACTGTTGAACTACTCGGTAGTAAAAGTACAGTAATACGTGTGGTTGCATAGTAGCACACGGTATTGATTATTAATGCTTATGTGAGAAGTCACTCAGTTTGATTCCAATATTGTCAGTTAATAATATGAATTATTTAGTGATAATGACGTTTTGTTTTATTCGTATTATTAACGTAATAAAACAGAAACATCTTTTTATATAAAACAAAATACTTTATTAAAGTTATTCTATAAATAGAATATATTATATTTTATTTAAAAGATTTTTCTTTAAATATGGACCGTCAGATTAAAGTAATCAATCTGGACCGTTCATAGATTAGTTACTATGCATTCTATTTTTCTATAAATAGCAGCTCATTCCTTCATTATTTCTTACGAATTCACTGAACTCTAGAGAGAGAAACTATAGAAAGAGAGAGAAGAAGAGTATTCTACTACTTAACTACTTCTTTATTTCAGCTCTTCTGTAAAACGGTAAGGAGTGTTATTCTTTCTTATTCATGAAGAGAACTATTGTTATTCCATTTCTTATTATTCTGTTGGAATAACCTGTATACGCGGTCTACCCTATACTTGGTGACATTCTTCTATTATTCTGTTGGAACATCCTGTCTGTGTGTTTTACACCGGACCTGGTTCCGTTTTTATTATTATTCTGTTGGAACATCCTGTCTGCGTGTTTTACACCGGACCTGGTTCCATTTTTATTATTATTCTGTTGGAACATCCTGTCTGTGTGTTTTACACCGGACCTGGTTCCGTATTGTTATTATTCTGTTGGAACATCATGTCTGTGTGTTTTACACCGGACCTGATTCCATTATTTATTATTCTGTCGGAATATCCTGTCTGTGCGTTTACGCCGGACCTGGTTCCATTATTTATTATTCTGTTGGAATAACCTATCTGTGCGGTCTATCGCATGCCGGGTGATTTCTTTTGTTATTCCATTCTTTATTATACTCAGTTGGTTAAGTTTTGACTTATATACTCCATGAAATTAGTGGAATATCCTTGATTGCGGTTCATCCAGTATCTTTTCATGAAAATATTCTTCTAAGTATTCTTGAATTTTACTCCACAAAGCAGTATCATGTTGACAATTTGGACGTTGTTAATTCTTGGATAAATTAATTCTTGAACTTGTTTTATTGAATTCTTATATCATTGTCATCATCCTCATGTTTATAAAATGTTGAAAGTCATCTGTGGCCTGTAGTGCATAGATGGACTTGGTATGATTATGACCAGGGATTATTTGGTATAATCATGACCGTAATGTTACAAATGATGTGGTAAAAGTCCTCATTGGCCCGTAGTGCGTTGATGGACAGTTGTTGGCATGATCATGACCATTAATGAATACACGAATATCCTTGACCGTAGTGCAGGAGTGATTCAATGATGTGGATTATTTTATTAAGCTGAGTCCCAGTGAACACAGTGTTGAAAAACCTTTTAAATCATAAAAGATAGTAGAGTTTATTTTCTACTTGACTCTTTTAATGGATTGCTTATTCTGCTTCAGTTAAACTTGATGTCTATTATATTTTATCATTTTAACATTGTTGAAGGCTAATGATAATTTATTCTGCATTATGTTAGTCATAATATTTCTTACTGGGCTAGTTGAGCTCACCCTTTCTTTTACTGTTCTCTTCAGGAAGTGAGAACGTAGCTGGGGCAAGTCGGGGAACGGAGTGATGGTCCGAATGATAGTATTAGTTAGTAGTCCTCACTATTCTATATAATAGTGTGTTAATAAATGTAATGAGGACTCCTTTTGAGTATGAATACTCTCTAGAAGATAATATTTGTATTCAAACTTACAGTTTATGTTTTGTCGTATTGTACACGACAGTTGTATTAGTAAGTTGTATTTGTATTCTGTACTTTGTATCTGACGACCCAAGATGGGTGTTGTATACCTAATTTTGGGGGCGTCACAATAGATCTAGGGTGTAACGCACCCAAAATATGGATCCCTTGAACCTTGGACCTGGTGCATCACGATACATCATCTTCTTGCACATTCTATAACTAACGCGAAATATATAAACATATATTGTTCATTACACAATGGGTCTAAAACATTTCCCCAAATGGTCTATCAACCTTAACTTAATACATACCTTTAATAACTCAAAAGGTTTACATAATAAAACCATATAAGATAACAAAATAGTTAACACATATTAAGCTACTCTTGAACTTTTTCCCTTGTCTTTGTCCTTTTTAAAGCACTCGGGCATAACTGAAATATTATCATGATATAGCAATAATGAGCAACTAATTTGCTCAGCAAGTTAAAATACAAGAATGATATATCATGATTGAAAAAAAATAAGCTTTCGAATTTTCAACAATATATAATAATTGTGAAAGAATGAGAATCAAATTTCAATAAATGAATTTCTGTTAACTCGAATTTTTAAACATCTTGGAATTTACGTTTATAATCAAAAGGCTCAATTGGTAAAGAATAACAATATTGTATCACATCTGAATCTTCCTCCTAAACCTTTAATCATCTTCAAACCCAACGATGCTAAGCATATTGAATCTCATCTAAATATTCTGTCTCAAATTGATGCATTGAATAGTATGAATCAACTTTCTTTGAAAATTAAAAATGCTATGATGAATCAAATAAAGGCTTTAAAATTATCTGTGCATCATCTTCAAGATATATTATGTGTGTTGATGGAACATCAAAAGGTCTCCATTCTTCCTTATCACTTCACAGCTACAACAAGCTCATCACAGATTGATCAAACTGATCAAACCCCTCCAGATATACCTTTTCCAACTCTGGGTTTGCATTTCTCCCCTGTTTCTTTAATGAAATCTAACTATTTGGGAGGATTGTAACTATATATATATATATATATATATATATATATAATATATAAACTAACTATTTAGGATGAATGAACCTATATACTAACCTAACCACTATTACTTAGCTTTATCTATTTTATTTGCTTCTTATTCTAACTCTGCAGGAAGTATACTTTATGCTTTAACTAACTATTGATGCAGGTGTTTGGAAACAATATTTCTTTACCCCTCCCATTTTTATAATGACAAAGAGGAATGTTGACTTGATCATACTTCATCCTTATGTTTTGATGATGACCTTCTTATTGCACTAAACATGTCTTATGCAATTTCAGGGCTTTTGATGAAAGAAAGAGAATCCTCAGTGAGTCAATCATAAAAAATTGAGGAGTTGAAGGCTCGAAGGCTAAAATGTGTATCTAGGAGATTATGTAAGATCTTAGCATTAATTTCTTCTCAATTCAAGGCTCTAGGATATTGCATTGCATCACGAAATTAATTAATTAATTAATTAATTGAGTTTCTAAAATTCTAAAAGATAATATTAAAATACTTTTTTAATACCCAGCCCGATTGGTTGAAATTAGTAACATTGTCATTTCAAAATTAGAATTTCCCATATTTAAGATGTCCAAAGGGTCTGATTGGTAAGTATTTTGTTTTGACCAAAATTATTATTTTATGGAAACATTGATATATATATATATATATATATATATATATATATATATATATATATATATATATATATATATATATATCCTCCTTAATTGAAGTAGTATGATATCCGGTAGTGGAAGAGATCTACTTGGGGTTTGACGATAATATATTATTTCCATAACAGTAATAAAGCATGATTTAATCATTATTGATTGTGCGTGCAACTGGAATATCTAATCAAAAAGCAGGATTTTAGGTCATTCATAGTTCTGTTGAAAAAGAAATCAAATCAAGCCATCGGTGTATTACTTAGCAATCACGTCCTTAATTGAATGCATGTTATAATTAATCAGTTTGATTTCGTGACTAAAAGATTGAGGAAATCATCAAACACTTATTCTGATTTTCAAAACTGAGATAATTAGTATCAATCTTCAAATCATCTAGATTATCATTACCCATAACATAAATTGATTGGGAAAATGGCTATAATATGCTAAAAACACTAGACTGCTTATGCAACGGCTATGACTGTCTAACCTATAAAAGGAAATGAATTGATTTCGATAAAAGCAGCCAAAGCACAAAAAATTAATACAATACAAACAGTTCCTACAGCCTTGTTAATCTTCGAACTACTCTTCTTTATACACCCTTCAAACGATCACGTTCTATTTTGAAGAAGTGAGCTAAGTGTGCAAAAGAATTCTTGACGGTTTTTCAGCTTTCAGTTTTGAAGTATTACTGGTAATATATTTTTATAATTGATCATTGCATATTTAATAGAGCCTTGCATCGAGAATTGATTATTTACTTTGATCGTAGACCTCTATATTTGTAATCTCATTTTAAGTGGACTAGTTGTAGTCTAAAGGTATCTAATCAAGTGTGGATTAGGGATTTTACAAACAGGTTCAAGGAAGCATAGTTGCTTAAGGGTGCATAGGTGTACAAAGAGCAAAAGTACTCAAGTGTTTGGAACTTAATTTGTAAAAGAGTCAAATTGTAATTGAAGTAAAATAATAAAAGAGAGTCTCCAATACAAGTTGGTATTTAACGTGGATTAGGCTACTATTATAGAGGATAGTAGTTGAACCACGTAAAAATTCTTGGAGTTGGTGTGATTGCTTATCGTAGTCTTGATTAAGTCGTAATCTTCTAAACTAAGGTTAAACAAACTCAAGAAGTGGTTAATTCTAAGTAAATAGATAATTCCATAAGCACAGACACTAAGTTCAGCTTCTTGCATTCATACATTGTTAATCCAGTAAGCACACATATTTAATTTAGCATTCTGCATTCTTACACAAATAATTCTGCAAGCATAAATATTTAATCCAGCATACTGTATTCATACACTGATAATTTGGTAAGCATAATATTTCATCCAGCATCCTATATTCATTAAAAGAAAGTTTTTAAGTTACAAAAGTTTGACATCGTCTGTTCCCACACTTATTTAAACCCCCCTTCTAAGTGTGCCTATTTAAATTTCATTTGGTATCAAAGCGTAGCTCTACTTATCTTGGTCTTAAAGGTAACTTGTAGGGAAAGATTCTAACATGGCACAGTTCGGGAACAATTATTAACATGCGCAATCAACCAATTGACCTCCACTACTGTATGGAACTGAAAATTATAACTTGTGGAAATATTGAATGAGGATCTACCTTAAAAGAGATCCTTGGGAATGGTGGGTGGTGGAGAATGGACCGGTTATTCCAAGAAAAGGTGATGGTACTCCAAAGACTCTACTAGAGATGAACTCAACAGAAACCTACATGATGTCTTATGATTCAAATGCTATGAACACACTTCTTTGCGGCATGGTACAATCCGAGATAGACAAAGTCTCTTCATGCAACACAACTGACGAGATATAGGATACTTTAGTAGTGAGCCATGAAGGCACATCCAAAGTATGAGAAGTCAAGCTAAGCATGCTCATGCATGACTATGAAATGTTCAAACTTGAAAAAGAAGGAACCATCAAAATGGCTCAAACACAATTCCTAGTCCTTGTAAATTCCCTAAAGCTTTTTAACAAATCAATTCCTCAAAGTGAGATCAATCGTAAAATACTTCGGGATATGCCCAAGAGTTTTGCATCTAAAATTACTACTCTTTAAGATTCTGCTAGTATTTCATTTATGGATACTTTAACCCTTTTTGTGAATTACAAGAATATGAACATCAATTAAAAAGATATGATGATGAGGAGGAACCCCCTCAAAAGAAAGTGCTAGGTCTTAATGCAGGAAATGAAGAGTAACTTGAAAATGATTAAGATGATGAAATATCTATGATTTCAAGGAGACTCAAAGGACTACTACAAAGAAAGAATGCCTTCAACCTAAACAAGTTCAAGGGTAAGCAAATCGAAGAGACATGCTTCGAGTGTGGATGTCCAGGTCACTTCAAGAAGGACTGTTTTCAGTTGAAGAACAAAGGAAAAATAGACTCAAAAGACTACAAAAAGAATAGAGTTTTAGCAACTTGGAGTGATGATGAAGAATCCGAAGTAGAGATCGATGCAAATGACGAAATAGCTTAAGTGTGCTTCATAGGACTTGAATGTGAATCTAGTGAGGTATCTCTTTATGATTACAATTTCTTAAAACTTAGTGAATACATTAATGGGTGAAATTGAATTGCTAATAGATGAAAAGAAAGAAATAGAAAAATAGGTCATGTTAGGTAAACAAAGACCTAGTTATGAGAAACAAGGAATCGGCTATAATCCAACACATAAAAAGAAGGAAGTAAAAATGCTTAAATCCAAATCACAATTTAAATTAAATTATTTTTCACCCTTCACTACATGCAAAAATTGTGGTACTAATGGTCACTTAGATGTTAACTGTTCAAAGAAGGAAAAAATGATGTGGATTAAGAAAAGTGACTTGTTCTTGACTAACATAAGTGAACCCAAAAAGATATGGGTACCAAAAAGATGAATTGCATTTTCTCTTAACAAGTATGTTTCAAGGCAAGGGTTCCTTCTCAAAAGTGGATTCTTGATAGTGGATGTTCTCGTCACATGACCGGTGACAAATCAAAGTTTGTGGAGCTAAATCGTAGAGAGAAAAATGGAACAGTACCATTTAGAGATAATCGAACTTGTGAAATAGTAGGAAAAGGTAAAATCGGCAATGGTAAGGTTAATATTAATAATGTTCATCTTGTAAATGGTCTTGAATTTAATCTTATATGTGTTAGCCAATTAATGGATAAAGGTCATCATGTGACGCCCCCAAATTTAGATACTTATATCTCGAATTCGGTGTTTCACGATCTAACTCTAATAACATATTAAAATCTCAAACAACAGAATAATAGAATAGTTTACATTGTTATAATATAAATATTCTCATCCTAATGTCTCGCAACCATTACTAGCATAATACATAACTTAAATCCAAATACAACTTGATACCAAATACTCATAAGTTTGATGACAACATAATAAATAAGCTTCTAGCATAGGGAACTAAAGCTATTCCATAGCCTTGCCTTTTCCCTTATCTTTTCATGAGGTACTAACATGTTCCGCCTTAACTAAAATGTTTAACGAAAGTAAGAATGAGCAATAAATTTTTCCAGCAAGTAATATAACAAAAAGGGTGAATAGGTATAATATAAGTTCATAAGTTCAAGGGTATATCAGTAATTGATAGCTTAGGAATTCAAAAGAATGATGTTGTAAACAAAGAACATTCAACATTTCTCAATTCTGTCCTTTGAATTGAAATAAGAGTCACTAAGGACTGAAAGATTATTAACAGAATTCAAAGGTTTCAACTTTTCAATTTAAAGAATATTGAATACTGAGCAGTTACTATGGACCAAGAACTCCTGCTAGAATTAACTGTATTTAACTGAAAATTCAATATAAATAAGTTCAACAGGTGATCAGCCTATAGTATCCTACGTTATGCATAACATTTAAACATGTTGTTTGTACGCACGTCGGTTTCCTGATAATATAATATTTCCCCTTCTAAGAGGGTTGTTTATCTCAGCAATTATAAAAATTCGCACCAAGTCAATTGGTTTGGATAGCTTTTCAAATTCATAGATAATGGTCTAGCCAAATCAAATGGCTTAGAAACCTTTTTTCAATACACTTTAGAATGATTCACCAGTTCAAGGTATACAACATGATTTCAAGAATATAATTGTGATTTCATTTCAAAAGCATGAATAATAACTTCCAAGAATTTTGATAACATAAGAGTTATTCAATAAAATGATTATACAATCAATAAAGGTATTTGCCCAAATATGTAGTTGATATAACAACAATTTAAACTTACACAATATCTAAAGTTGTGTAAGTAAGGGAACTTGCCTTTCACGTAGATAACAAGTCTATAGCTTAATGTCACTGCAAAGTCTTATATTATCCTATATATATATATATATATATATATATATATATATATACACACACACACACACACACACACACACACACATACATTAGTAATACAAGTTCGATAGGTAAACCAACTATCTTACAATTCTACGATACACAAGTGCAATCACAGATGTTAAACATATTTTCAGTCCTATCTTAGTTACACAATCAGATCATATGGTTACCACATCAACGTTGTTTTACTTTACTTAGAAAAATTGTAAAACTTTTAGATTCTTGATTCTATATCACCATTACAAGTTAGAACACTTAAGATCATTCTAATCATGTATTACATCTTAAGACATTTAATGTACACATGTTGCAAGGTTCTATTCGCAAATAAAATAGTCAAACTGCTCTGGCATGTAGCGCGGTCGCGCTACATTTTAACCTGGGAGTGGCGCGGCCGCGCTGCTCCCTGGTCAGACCAGAATTTAGTTTTTCATTTTCCAGCTTACTTCTCATCATACCAAAATGCTAATATATATCAGAGACACTTGTTCAAGGGGTCTTGGACTAGGTTTTATGTTCCTTATGCTCATTTAATGATTACATTCAAACCATGTAGTTTTATTTGAAAAATTTCCATTCTACAAGGCTAAGAGAGTTCATTTTGCAAAAGATTGACCCTATTACCCATTATAACACATAATGATGCTAAACAATCCTTACTACGCATGCTTGCATGTATTTAGTTCGTTCACACATAGCTAGTATAGTCCTCTACTTGAAAACTCATTTTAAATCATGCATGAATAGTCTATATTACGCCTAACCAACATATTAGTCACGTGTTAAGGCATAAAAGAGTTTGATATGTTTGTACATAAGGTCAGAATGTGAGTATTACCTTTTTCAACAAAGTTGGTTTTCAAACCTCTAAGTTTTTCTTGAAAATCTCATGTTAAACCAAACTAAACATGCAAAGAAACTTTTAATCCACATTTCATACTCATTTTTATACACAACTAGGCCACATATACATGCTAACAAGATCAGAAATCAAAGGCATAAGGTTTATCAAGTTTAGTTCTTGACTTCTAAATTTTCTTTCAAAAATGCTACTAAACCAAGCTTTAAGTAAACTAAATTAACTCATGTCATGCAAAGGAAACTTAATTCATATGTAATACCTATTTATATTCATGTTAATGTCAACCAAACATGCTCAAAATATCAGAAGCAAACAAAAATTGGTTTTCAAGACTGACAAATGGTGCGGCCGCGCTGAACTTGTATTAGGAAGTGGCGCGGCAGTGCCACTTTGGCACCAACCCAGACTTGGCCTCTGCTTCAATAGAATTCAGACCATACAACCTATATACTTAATTTAGCATGCTCAGACCAACCATACATTATCCATAACATACATACAAACTCATATAACATCATGATAGCAGCTCACAAACCAATTATCAAGAATTACATGAAATTTCCAAGAGTTATAGAAATTTGAAATCAAGAACATATACATGGACATTACCTTCTTTGAAGCTTAAAATCACTAAATCTTGCTTCAAATTTCAGATTGCTCTCCAGTTTAACAACATTCACACTCTAATTTGAACTTTACAGAGAAATTAACAACTCCAATTGAGAAGGGGGAGCTTCCAATTTATAGCCAAGCTATTACCCAAATTCTAGTTTTTGCCTTAGAAATTAAACCAAGAGAAAGAAGGAAAAGCCATTGGGCAAGAAGAATTTGGTGAAAAGTATTCACCAACTCTTCCTCCTCTATTCTTCTAACCATCATTAGCAGCTATCTAGCCTTTTTGTTTCTCAGCAATGTAGAGATAGGCCATTGGACTATACACGACTTGTTAAATGAAATGGGACTATGAATATGGGACAAACAATTTAGATACTCAGCATTAGCAAAATGGTACTAGCATACTTAGGTTTATTTCCTTTTTGGGTTCAAAAGTTTGCATCTGATGACTTAATCTTATTACATAGGTTTAGTTATGGACACATGTAACGACCCCAAAATCTATACAATTTAAATCCCGACTTCGGTCGTTAACCATACATTCAACCTCTAAATAATACATCATTATTCGATGTTAAACTTAATAAAATTGCGGAATATTTAAAACTTTTATACATTTCCTTCTTTTTTGCCCTGAATCGCAACCATTACATTGCATCTCTTTGATTCAATCTTATATCATGAATCGTTACAACAAAATGACTATACAAAGTCTTACATCATAACTAAATATCCATATACATTGGATAGCTCAACTTACATTTCAACAACATGTTACGTTCAAAATATGAAATACATTTCTCATAAAACATAAGTAATCTTCGTGAATATAGATCTCTATAACTCACATAACACGTATCTTTACCTTAAAATCTTAACCTGCAAAAGTGGTTATTTGCAAGAGTGAGCTCGACAGCCCAGCAAAGTCTAACAGTTTTCATGCATCACATAGCACATAATAACATGCTCGACATACATCTCATTAAAGTAACATGGCATACATGCTTTTAATTCACATAACAAATATAAAGATTGAGTTCCTTACTCAATCATCATTACTTAGCCAAAATAATGCAGTCATATATTGACTTTAACATTTCATGATTTCAACATGCATAACATATCATGCAATTTAAAACAGTTCATCAAGTCCACGTAAAAAATAGGAACCGAAAGACTTGCCATGATCGTTGTTTACCAATAATAGCTTAACAGCTTACAGTTATCTGCACTTCACGTGCCCTACACAATTATATAACCATACACATCAACTATTAGTCACATAACAATACATAGCAATTGTAATGTAAACTCTACTATACGTCTCATAACCCTTCCTATCATAAATACACAATGTTCAATTTAATTGTGTTAACTTTCAACTTATATCTCACTGTATTTCATATTTGCAGTTCATTCAAGTGCTTAAGTCTTGCTAGGACTACTTATTGGTTTTATATTAAACACATTCCATATCTTATAATATCTATTTCAATTGAATTAAAACACATTTTAAGTTCATTAACACTTGGCACGGCGTTTCGACGTTCATTCGTCACACGCCCGATTTGCCTATCTTGTGTAAGCTTACTATACTTCTATAACTCATCTAATACATCATGTATTAATGTTAAGCATCATTATAATTACTAATATTCATATTTTATAACTTAGGACATCATCTTTTATGGTCTGGAGTACTACACATGCATATGTGCATGCCCGACACCCTCCGATTGCCTCCGAAAACACAATAGTCCTAAAGATGACCATTTTGACCCATCCTAATGGCCTCAAATTGAAACACTTAGAGAACAAAAGTTGTAGGTCTACTTGTCCTCGTTCCGGATCATCTTTAATCACCTCAATCGGAGTTGGTATGCGAAAGTTATGGCTATTTTACTATAGGAGGTCAAAACTGTCCAAGTCAGACCACAAATCCGGCGCTGGGGCGCAGATCAGTGGGGTCAGGGAGCGAGTACCAGCGCCGGGGTGCGAGTTACAGCACTGGAGCGTGAGCTTTAGCGCTGGGGAGCGAATTATAAGCTAGCCAGTGGCGCTGGGTCGCGAAATTTGGCGTTGGGGCTCAAATTTTGGCGCTGGGGCGCCGAAACTTGCAGAACCCAACCACGAAGAACATAACAAAGCTACTGTCTTTATTTTTAAAGACAATTAACCCCAATTAACATGCATAACTTCATTGTAAGCTACATATAAACGTTAATAATCATCCATAGACTAGTTACTAACCACTGAACAACGATTTCAGAAAACTTAATTATTTGAAAACACTGTTTTAAAACCAAAACTCCATAGTTGATATATTTTAACACCGTAAACACTGTAAATTCTAATAACAACCAATTCGTTTACTTTAACTACGATTCTCTGAACTTCTTAACAACAGAATTAACATGTTCACAGTTTTAATTTCCCAATTAGCTATCAACAATTTACTGATTTTGATCCTCTTAACAACCAAACTAATGAATATTTTGACTGTTAATAGCCATGTACCGAAACATATACTGCAAAATAGTTTCCTTCCTTTTAAACGAAATTAACATAACCTTTCATGTACTTCCAACATCATACAACCATAAAAACACCATAGTTCAGTTATATAATAACTACTACAGAGTTTTGTAAAAACTTTATATTTACAATGAAATAGAAGAACGCAGAGACGTAAAAACATATATATATTAAGGTTTTAAAACATACCTTTTGTTGTTAAGAAATTCTTGTTAACCCTTGCTAGTCACAGACAACCTTGCAACTTCAGACACCTTTTCCTCTCAATTTACTCTATCTCTCTCAATTTCTGCAATCTTCCTTTTCTTTTCTCTTGAGCCAAAACCCAAATACTCCTTACGTAAAAACAAAATAAAACCAACGCACGCCCGTTTAAACAAAACCGACGCCTACTCAATACCCCTATTCAATTTATCAGTTACCAAATTAATATATATATATATATATATATATATATATATATATATATATATATATTTTATTTATTAAAATTCAAAATTTAAAAAACAACAAAAGCCATAGGGTTATGTTTGGCAAAACACTTTAAAATTAAGGAATTTATATCCTTAAGCATTGTTTGGGTAAAACCAAATCAAAACTACTTTAATTTATTTTAATAACTAATTATAATATAGTTATTTGCCACACTTCTTTTAATTAAGTTTTCATACTTAACTAATTAATTCTAATAACAATTCATTGCAAAATATAATAATTTATTTGATCATTATAAACTCTCTAACTTAATTATTAAATTAAATTAGATTACTATTTCAAAATAATTACTTTCCTTAACTCATTAATTATTTATTAAACAAATAAATAATCAAATCACATCAAATCAATTAAACAAATACTTATTCAACGATAAACACATCCATTAAATATTTATATAATTCAATAAATATTTAAATATTATAATAAAAATCTGGATTGTTACATCATTCCGTCCTTACAAGGATTCTGTCCTCAGAATCACAACTCAAGCCATTCATTCGTTACAATCTTCCCTACTTACAAAGATTCTGTCCCCAGAATCGAAGACACAAATTACACAAATAACTCAGAGAAATCTTTCATCATTTTATCTAAATATAGATTTTATATTTCCTACTACATTTGTAAGACCCCAACTTTTATAAATAAAGATGAATTTTCTATAAATATCATTTTTGAATATTATGGAGTTAATTTGATATAATGTTATAGTTGTGGGTAATATTTATAAATTTTGCAAAGTAAGCAAGTTGTTTTAAAATATTCGTTTGGTCGGGGAATATTCTTTTTGTCGGGGAATATTCATACGACGGCACAATCATTGGTGGACCCCACAACGGAATTATTGTCGGATGGAGAAAACGACAAAAATATTTTATTAAAAATAACGGCGGAAGTTTTACCATTGTTACTGTTGAACTACTCGGTAGTAAAAGTACAGTAATACGTGTGGTTGCATAGTAGCACACGGTATTGATTATTAATGCTTATGTGAGAAGTCACTCAGTTTGATTCAATTATTGTCAGTTAATAATATGAATTATTTAGCGATAATGACGTTTTGTTTTATTCGTATTATTAACGTAATAAAACAGAAACATCTTTTTATATAAAACAGAATACTTTATTAAAGT
The DNA here is from genome assembly GCA_016801055.1 of Panax notoginseng. Taxonomy (NCBI): domain Eukaryota; kingdom Viridiplantae; phylum Streptophyta; class Magnoliopsida; order Apiales; family Araliaceae; genus Panax; species Panax notoginseng. Next base: position 111,901,410 of record CM029013.1, on the reverse strand, counting down.
TATTCTATAAATAGAATATATTATATTTTATTTAAAAGATTTTTCTTTAAATATGGACCGTCAGATTAAAGTAATCAATCTGGACCGTTCATGGATCAGTTACTATGCATTCTATTTTTCTATAAATAGCTGCTCATTCCTTCATTATTTCTTACGAATTCACTGAACTCTAGAGAGAGGTTTATAGAGAGAAACTATAGAGAGAGAGAAGAAGAGTATTCTGCTACTTAACTATTTCCGCTCATCTTTAAAACGGTAAGGGGTGTTATTCTTTCTTATTCATGAAGAGAACTGTTGTTATTCCATTTCTTATTATTCTGTTGGAATAACCTGTATACGCGGTCTACCCTATACTTGGTGACATTCTTCTATTATTCTGTTGGAACATCCTGTCTGTGTGTTTTACACCAGACCTGGTTCCGTTTTTATTATTATTCTGTTGGAACATCCTGTCTGTGTGTCTGTGTGTTTTACACCAGACCTGGTTCCGTTTTTATTATTATTCTGTTGGAACATCCTGTCTGTGTGTTTTACACCGGACCTGGTTCCGTCTTGTTATTATTCTGTTGGAATATCCTGTCTGTGTGTTTTACACCGGACCTGGTTCCATTATTTATTATTCTGTCGGAATATCCTGTCTGTGCGTTTACGCCGGACCTGGTTCCGTCTTGTTATTATTCTGTTGGAATATCCTGTCTGTGTGTTTTACACCGGACCTGGTTCCATTATTTATTATTCTGTCGGAATATCCTGTCTGTGCGTTTACGCCGGACCTAGTTCCATTATTTATTATTCTGTTAGAATAACCTGTCTGTGCGGTCTATCGCATGCATGGTGATTTCTTTTGTTATTCCATTCTTTATTATACTCAGTTGGTTAAGTTTTGACTTCTATACTCCATGAAATTTGTGGAATATCCTTGACATTTGCGCTTCATCTAGTATCTATTCATGAAAATATTCTCCTGATCATTCTTGAATTTTACTCCACAAAGTAGTATCATGTTGACAATTTGGACGTTGTTAATTCTTGGATAAATTAATTCTTGAACTTGTTTTATTGAATTCTTATATCATTGTCATCATCCTCATGTTTATATTCTGTTGAAAGTCATCTGTGGCCTGTAGTGCATAGATGGACTTGGTATGATTATGACCAGGAATTATTCGGTGTAATCATGACCGTAATGTTACGAATGATGTGGTAAAAGTCCTCATTGGCCCGTAGTGCATTGATGGACAGTTGTTGGCATGATCATGACCATTAATGAATATACGAATATCCTTGGCCGTAGTGCAGGGGTGATTCGATGATGTGAATTATTTTATTAAGCTGAGTCTCAGCGATCACAGTGTTGGAAAATCTTTTAAATCATAAAAGATAGTAGAGTTTATTTTCTACTTGACTCTTTTAATGGATTGCTTGTTCCGCTGCAGTTAAACTTGATGTCTATTATATTTTATCAGTTTAACATTGTTGAAGGCTAATGATAATTTATTCTGCATTATCTTAGTCATGATATTTCTTACTGGGCTAGTTGAGCTCACCCTTTCTTTCACTGTTCTCTTCAGGAAATGAGAAGCTGGGGCAAGTCGGGGAACGGAGTGATGGTCCGAATGATAGTATTAGTTAGTAGTCCTCACTATTCTATGTAATGGTGTGTTAATAAATGTAATGATCACTCCTTTTGAGTATGAATACTCTCTAGAAGATAATATTTGTATTCAAACTCACAGTTTATGTTTTGTCGTATTGTACACGACAGTTGTATTAGTAAGTTGTATTTGTATTTTGTACTATGCATCTGACGACCCAAGATGGGTGATGTATACCTAATTTTGGGTCGTCACAGTTGGTATCAGAGCTTAGGGATATGATCCCTGGCTAAGATGTGAGAATATAACTAGGAGGGGAGAGACGGGGAATTCCTTCGCTAGTATGACCTACCTAAGTTTATTTGCATGGTATTTAATTGGTCGGTCATAATATAAGGATAATATATGACATATCAATTAACTTTTATTTTGTGGCAGTATCTGAAAATGGCATCTGAGAATGTTGAGAATAGCAATGGAGCACAGACGATTATTGATTCACCACATATCAATAATCAGGATAATGTTCATCAGGAAGGTGACAATCCTCATGCAAACAACAACACTGACCAGATGATGAATGATGGAATGTTCAGAGAAGCAATTCATGCAACAACAGATGAAAGCGACTCCTGTCCACAACGTAGGTGGAAATACTGGAAACTCTCTGGCGGTCACCGCTAAACAGTTTAAGGAGCTGGGACCACCGGAGTTTAAAGGAGAACCCAAACCACTTGTAGCTGAAACATGGATAAAGCAGATCACCAAGATATTTGATGTCTTGGGTTGCTCCGAGGAGCAAAAGGTTCCCTTTGCCGCCTTTATGTTGCGAGGAGAGGCAGATTACTGGTGGGAATCGATAAAGCGTACTCAACCTGCCGCACTGAAGATGTCTTGGGAGAAGTTCCAAGAGCTGTTTAACGACAAATACTTTTCCAAGAGTATTCGTCACACATGAAGGAGGTGGAGTTCATCAAATTGGAGCAGAATAATATGACCGTGTCGCAGTACGAGGCAAAATTTGCGGAGTTATCCCGGTTTGCGTCCCACCTAGTGGATAATGAAGAAAGAATGACGCGGATGTTTTTAAGAGGTTTGAAGCCGGAGATACGTCAACATCTTGTTTCTCATAAATTGTGTTTGTATTCAGATGTTGTAAATAGGGCTCAGTTGGTGGAGCGCGATAACGAGACAACGCAACCAAAAGAGAGCAGCCGACAAAATGATAATACTAGTGAAAGCAGTCATCGAAGCGGTGACAACAAGCGTGGAGGGAATCAACAGGCCAGAAATGGTAACCACTTCGGTGGTAATCAGGGCCAAAATAATAAGAATGGGCATTTCAAGAAGAGGAGATTCAACAATGATGGAAAGACGTCAGCACCAGCACCTGTCGTTAAGGAAGGAGAACGACCACCTATCATATGTTTCAAATGCGGAGGGGAGGGGCACATCAGTCCAAACTGCGCGATGCCGTCCAAAGCATGTTATAATTGTGGAAGAGAAGGTCATTTAGCCCGATTTTGTCGTTTACCGAAGACAAATTCAGCTAGGATGGAGGCACCAAAGGCCATCCCAAAAAAGTCAAAACCGGTTGTGCAAGGGAGAGCGTTTGTTGTGAACTCCCAGAAAGCAAAGAACCCGAATGAGGTCATCACGGGTAAGCTTATCATAAACTCTAACGAAGTCTATACTTTATTTGATACCGGTTCTACCCATTCTTTATTTCTCCTACTTGCGCTCATCGATTAAATTTGATTCCGGAGAAATTAGACTTTGACTTAGCAGTTGAAACTCCATTGGGAGAAACCTTCATTACATCAACGGTTTATAAGTCTTGTTTGGTTCAAGTTGGTACCCACACATTACCTGTCGATCTTATTTCATTAAAAATACTTGCATTTGACGTGATTCTAGGGATTGATTGGTTAACTACTCATCATGCAAAAATTGATTGTTTTCGTAAGGTTGTTAGCTTTCATATTCCTAATCGACCTATTATGCGAATTCAAGCAACCAAACCATTAAAATCAATCGCTGTTATCTCAAGCCATAAAGCTATTCATTTATTGAAAAACGGATGTCAAGCTTTCTTAGCTCATGTCACAGATCTAAACAAAAATACGTCAGCTTTGAATGATATTTCTGTTGTTAATAAATTTCCTGACGTATTTCCCGAAGAACTTCCTGGCCTACCCCCAGAGCGTGAAATTGAATTTTGTATCGACCTTGAACCCGGTACAAAACCCATTTCTAAAGCCCCATATCGAATGGCTCCTATTGAACTTCAGGAGTTAAAGACTCAACTGCAGGAATTGTTAGACATTGGTTTTATTCGTCCTAGTACTTCTCCTTGGGGTGCTCCTGTTCTGTTCGTGAAGAAGAAAGATGGGAGTATGCGACTTTGTATTGATTATCGGGAGTTGAATCATGTCACCATCAAAAATAGGTACCCATTGCCACGTATTGATGACCTGTTTGACCAGTTGCAAGGAGCACAATTCTTTTCAAAGATCGATCTTCATTCTGGATATCATCAGCTGAAGGTTAGAACTGAGGATATTCCAAAGACTGCTTTCAGAACTCGGTATGGGCATTATGAATTCTTAGTTATGTCTTTTGGATTGACTAATGCTCCTGCTGCCTTCATGGATATGATGAACATGGTATTTAAGGAATATTTGGATCACTTTGTGGTCGTCTTTATCGATGACATCCTTGTTTATTCCAAAAGCCGTGAAAATCATGAGCAACACTTGAGGCTGGTACTCCAAAAGCTTCGTGAATACAAACTTTATGCCAAGTTGAAGAAATGCGAGTTCTGGCTGGAAGAGGTAGCATTCCTTGGGCACGTAGTATCAAGTCGTGGAATATCTGTTGACCCGGCAAAGATTGAAGCTATTCAAAGCTGGGAGCAACCTAAATCAGTAACCGAAGTACGTAGCTTTCTCGGTCTAGCTGGTTATTATCGGAGATTCGTGGAAGGATTTTCTCGAATCGCTACTCCATTAACTCAGCTGACTCGAAAAGATACAAAGTTCGGCTGGAGCGAAGAATGTGAGCAGAGTTTTCAAGAACTCAAGAGGAGACTCATTTCAGCATCTGTTCTAACAATACCATCTGGCTCGGAGGGATTTGTCATCTACAGTGATGCTTCGAGCAAAGGGTTGGGATGCGTTCTCATGCAATATGGAAAAGTCATAGCCTATGCATCAAGACAACTCAAGGAATATGAGAGGAATTATCCTACTCATGATCTAGAGTTGGCAGTTGTTGTCTTTGCACTTAAAATTTGGAGGCATTACTTGTATGGGGAGAAGGTGGAGATCTTTACGGATCATAAAAGCCTCAAATATTTCTTCACTCAAAAGGAACTCAACATGCGACAACGACGTTGGCTTGAACTGTTGAAAGATTATGATCATACCATTCAATATCATCCTGGAAAAGCGAACGTGGTAGCTGACGCATTGAGTAGAAGATCATATGCAAGTACGAGTGAGATATTGTCAACACAAAGACCCATTTTGTGTGATTTGCAAAGGATGGAGATAGAGTTAAAGACTCCAGGGACCCATGTGATGATGACGAATATACGAGTAGAACCGACTTTAATCAATAAAGTTAAAGCTGCTCAAGCTACAGACCTGGAGCTGATGCGTATGAGGAAGAAAGTGCAAGAAGGTGCTATGCCGGAAGCAAGAATCGATGAAGAAGGAATACTTCGAGTCAACTCCAGACTTTGTGTTCCTAACAACCCTGATTTAAAGTATGAAATCATGATGAAGGCGCACAACACACCGTTTGCAATCCATCCTGGAAGTACCAAAATGTATCATGATCTTCGTCATACATTTTGGTGGAGCAATATGAAGAGAGAGATAGCGTTGTTTATCTCAAGGTGTCTAACTTGTCAACGAGTCAAAGCGGAGCATCAAATACCAAAAGGTCCATTGCAACCACTTGAAATTCCAGAATGGAAGTGGGAGCACATTACCATGGATTTCGTTACCGGTCTTCCTAAGGTTTCTCAAGGTATAGATGCGATTTGGGTCATTGTTGATAGATTGACCAAGTCTGCTCATTTCTTACCGATACGAGAAACTTATACACTTGAACGTCTTGCTCGTATGTACATAAACGAGATTGTAAGACTGCATGGTATGCAAGTATCCATAGTTTCTGATCGAGACCCAAGATTCACTTCACGATTTTGGGTTAGTTTACAAAAAGCTATGAGCACAGATTTACGATTTAGTTCGGCATATCATCCTCAGACGGACGGACAATCAGAGAGGACTATTCAAACTCTAGAAGATTTATTGACTTCAAGGGAAGTTGGGACAAGTTCTTGCCATTGGTGGAGTTTTCCTACAACAACAGTTATCAAGCAAGTATTGGCATGGCTCCATTCGAAGCATTGTATGGAAGAAAATGTTGTTCTCCAGTATGCTGGGATGAGGTGGGTGAAGCAACGTTGTTGGGACCGGAGTTGGTACGTATGACTACAGAAAAGATTCAAACGATCCGACAACGTATAAAAACCTCACAAGATCGACAAAAGAGTTATGCTGATCTTCATCGAAAGGACGTGGAATTTGATGTAGGAGATCATGTGTTCTTACGTGTTGCTCCATGGAAAGGAGTTACGAGATTTGGAAAGAGAGGAAAGCTCAATCCTCGATTCATCGGTCCATTTTTAATCCTCGATCGAGTAGGAACTGTGGCTTATAGACTCGCTTTACCGCCAAGTATGTCTCGTGTTCATAACGTTTTTCACATATCCATGTTACGCAAATATGTGGAAGACCCGAACCACATTATTGAGTTAGAACCGGACGAAATAGCGGAGGATTTGACGTATGAAGAAGTTCCTGTTCAAATCTTGGATAAGAAGGAACATATTCTACGCTCCAAGGTTATACCTCAAGTCAAAGTTTTGTGGAGAAACCACGATGTTGAGGAAATGACTTGGGAGTTAGAATCTGAAATGAAATCAAGGTATCCTTACCTCTTCGACATACCAGGTATGTACCCTAATTTCGAGGGCGAAATTTCATAAGAAGGGGAGGTTGTAAGACCCCAACTTTTATAAATAAAGATGAATTTTCTATAAATATCATTTTTGAATATTATGGAGTTAATTTGATATAATGTTATAGTTGTGGGTAATATTTATAAATTTTGCAAAGTAAGCAAGTTGCTTTAAAATATTCGTTTGGTTGGGGAATATTCTTTTTGTCGGGGAATATTCGTACGACGGCACAATCATTGGTGGACCCCACAACGAAATTATTGTCGGATGGAGAAAACGACAAAAATATTTTATTAAAAATAACGGCAGAAGTTTTACCATTGTTACTGTTGAACTACTCGGTAGTAAAAGTACAGTAATACGTGTGGTTGCATAGTAGCACACGGTATTGATTATTAATGCTTATGTGAGAAGTCACTCAGTTTGATTCAATTATTGTCAGCTAATAATATGAATTATTTAGCGATAATGACGTTTTGTTTTATTCGTATTATTAACGTAATAAAACAGAAACATCTTTTTATATAAAACAGAATACTTTATTAAAGTTATTCTATAAATAGAATATATTATATTTTATTTAAAAGATTTTTCTTTAAATATGGACCGTCAGATTAAAGTAATCAATCTGGACCGTTCATGGATTAGTTACTATGCATTCTATTTTTCTATAAATAGCAGCTCATTCCTTCATTATTTCTTACGAATTCACTGAACTCTAGAGAGAGGTTTATAGAGAGAAACTATAGAGAGAGAGAAGAAGAGTATTCTGCTACTTAACTATTTCCGCTCATCTTTAAAACGGTAAGGGGTGTTATTCTTTCTTATTCATGAAGAGAACTGTTGTTATTCCATTTCTTATTATTCTGTTGGAATAACCTGTATACGCGGTCTACCCTATACTTGGTGACATTCTTCTATTATTCTGTTGGAACATCCTGTCTGTGTGTTTTACACCAGACCTGGTTCCGTTTTTATTATTATTCTGTTGGAACATCCTGTCTGTGTGTCTGTGTGTTTTACACCAGACCTGGTTCCGTTTTTATTATTATTCTGTTGGAACATCCTGTCTGTGTGTTTTACACCGGACCTGGTTCCGTCTTGTTATTATTCTGTTGGAATATCCTGTCTGTGTGTTTTACACCGGACCTGGTTCCATTATTTATTATTCTGTCGGAATATCCTGTCTGTGCGTTTACGCCGGACCTGGTTCCGTCTTGTTATTATTCTGTTGGAATATCCTGTCTGTGTGTTTTACACCGGACCTGGTTCCATTATTTATTATTCTGTCGGAATATCCTGTCTGTGCGTTTACGCCGGACCTGGTTCCATTATTTATTATTCTGTTAGAATAACCTGTCTGTGCGATCTATCGCATGCATGGTGATTTCTTTTGTTATTCCATTCTTTATTATACTCAGTTGGTTAAGTTTTGACTTCTATACTCCATGAAATTTGTGGAATATCCTTGACATTTGCGCTTCATCTAGTATCTATTCATGAAAATATTCTCCTGATCATTCTTGAATTTTACTCCACAAAGTAGTATCATGTTGACAATTTGGACGTTGTTAATTCTTGGATAAATTAATTCTTGAACTTGTTTTATTGAATTCTTATATCATTGTCATCATCCTCATGTTTATATTCTGTTGAAAGTCATCTGTGGCCTGTAGTGCATAGATGGACTTGGTATGATTATGACCAGGGATTATTCGGTGTAATCATGACCGTAATGTTACGAATGATGTGGTAAAAGTCCTCATTGGCCGTAGTGCATTGATGGACAGTTGTTGGCATGATCATGACCATTAATGAATATACGAATATCCTTGGCCGTAGTGCAGGGGTGATTCGATGATGTGAATTATTTTATTAAGCTGAGTCTCAGCGATCACAGTGTTGGAAAATCTTTTAAATCATAAAAGATAGTAGAGTTTATTTTCTACTTGACTCTTTTAATGGATTGCTTGTTCCGCTGCAGTTAAACTTGATGTCTATTATATTTTATCAGTTTAACATTGTTGAAGGCTAATGATAATTTATTCTGCATTATCTTAGTCATGATATTTCTTACTGGGCTAGTTGAGCTCACCCTTTCTTTCACTGTTCTCTTCAGGAAATGAGAAGCTGGGGCAAGTCGGGGAACGGAGTGATGGTCCGAATGATAGTATTAGTTAGTAGTCCTCACTATTCTATGTAATGGTGTGTTAATAAATGTAATGAGGACTCCTTTTGAGTATGAATACTCTCTAGAAGATAATATTTGTATTCAAACTCACAGTTTATGTTTTGTCGTATTGTACACGACATTTGTATTAGTAAGTTGTATTTGTATTTTGTACTATGTATCTGACGACCCAAGATGGGTGATGTATACCTAATTTTGGGGGCGTCACAACATTCATTACCTAACAAATTCTAGGTTTCATTTCATAACTTTCATTTGAACTCAATTATATTTTGTGTATTATATATCTTTTAACCCATTCATTTCCTTTTCTAAGGATCGTTATCATAAACACTCAGGAATCGCTATCATAAACACTCGGGATATTACATTCACCCTTTCTTCTAAGAATTTCATCCTCGAAATTTTATTTATTAATTTTTATTCATTCATTCTATCAAAGTAGATTTTACATCACTACTTCATTCATTCTATAACCACTTTCTTTCCACAAAGATCATTCTATAATTATTAACTTTTCTATTAAAAGTTTCACAAATTTCTTTGATAACTCATCCCCTTCTCATTTCAAAATCTCTTTTCTCACTTAATCAACACATTCATCATTCAGTGTTGCATTCTACGACTTACTTCTTTCTAAGGAATATTTTCCTTTTTCACTTCAATCTTGCAGAATAACAAGAATCTTCCACAATTGTTCAATAATTGGGAAGTAGTTTGAATAATTAGGAATTTAAAAGATTCCAAATCATGCTGAGGGTCATAAGACCACGAACTATGTCCACAGTTGCAAGTAATCTTTCAACTTCAACTTTAACAGTCATAAGACTATAAGGACCCCCGTACTTAGGGTGTTAAGCCCTTCGTACGATGTATTGTGCACAAACATTTAAACGCTATACATATGTCCATAGTTATAAGTAATCTTTCAACTTAAACTTTAACAGTCATAAGACTATAGGGACTCCTCGTACTTAGGGTGATCAGCCCTTCGTACAATGTATTGTGCACAAACATCTCAACGCCTCCGCGTAATCCCCTATAAAAGGGTTGTTCATCTCAGCCTTTCAACATCTGAATCCGCACCAAAATAATTTGGTTTGGCATAACTTCTCAAGAAACTCTTGAATTTCATGAACATCTTTCAATATTTGTCTAGCTGAATCAAATAGCATAGACCTCTACAATAACTCGGATATTAACCGAAATATACATATACATACATACATATGTATTCTCATATCTTAAAGAAATCTCAAAAATCTTTTTATGACGTCATGATACCGCACTGTATTTACAGTCCGTTGAGGATTCCGTCATTTGGTGACTTTATCATACTACATCATACCATAGTGGGCTGACGATCCTTAGATCACATCCAACACTAGGTAATACTGCATTGATGACTCCATCATTTTTATCATCTTTACACCAGGTTACATGATGCATTAATGATATAAAATACATTTTGATATATTGCAAATCATTTTTGTCTAGCCGAAGTAATTAGCATAGACATACGAATAACTGTATTGTTGTTAAAACTCATTGGTTCCATCATTTGATCCAATGTTTTTCAAGAAAATAAAAGTGTAAACATCAGCACGAAGTCAATAAATTTCGAAAGTCTAGCATAGCTAGTAGATTTAGAATACCTATGCTTCCACCATCAACTCTGCTTTCTATAATGATCCATTGCTTAGGTCTATCTATTCCTATCATCCTCAATACTCCATTTACACTTATCTATACCCAGTTCGTCAAACTTACCACACGTTATGAGTTAAGGAACTTACCACAATCATATGAGTTTAAGAACTTATCCTAGTCAGACCATAGGCGTCCATTCCCTGAGGGGTTCAAAAACATACCATATAATTATGAGTCACGAACCTACCATAAGTATGAGTTTTAAGAACTCGCACTTAACCTTATGATATTCTCTAACTAAACTCTACCTATCTGTTATACACATGAGAAAAGAATCACCTTCTCATCAAGCACATAGCAAATAGCGCGACACAAACATTCCAATGATTATCAATATGATAAACTGAGTGCAAGCACAAAACCCTCGCCCATACAAAGGTTTGTACAACTCAGCCATCACATGAGTTCTCAATTGAAATTCCACCTTTCTTTTAACTTGCTCTTTGCTCGATACGAATTTCTCGTATCACATTATCTATAACTCCTCATGAGTTATCTCGTACTATTTTATAGTACACCATCTTCATAGCATTAAGCTATAATCATTTAAACATTACAGACCATCTTTCTTTTATAACTTAAACAGATCACGTCGTGACCTTATTCTATAATCATCTCTCTTAAAATTCTTTTGTTAACTCGTGATCGTTTTGTTTTACGATCCTCATTCTTTCTCTTTTCATCATTTACGACATTATTCGTTATCTTGGCTATTGGAGTTAGGAAACTCCCATTTCTTATCTTTATATCTCTTCAAGATTCTTCTTTGAATCTTCTTGTTTATATAATAATTCTTCTTTTAAGAATTTCTAACTTCATTTACATCACTCAAAATTTCATTCGAGTTACACACTTGGTACACATCGAGTCTCTAATAGTTTCAATATGGTACGCTGAGTGGTTTCCCACAAACAACCAACAAACTAGGTTCCGAGTTGCTATTTCGTATATACCTCCGCTCCATGAAGGAATCGTTTAGCCCAGATACCATACATCAAATACTAAAGAGTACAATTGCACCATACTTAGATATAACTCTCTATTCTTAACTTCTTTATCATTCTCTTTTTATAGACATTGTCTATTTATTATCACCTTACATACTTTGAATCCTTTCATGCAAGTTTAAATCCCCTCTTTATAAATTGCTTAAATTACTTCTTATTGTTCAAACTCTATTTGAGCTTATTCTTTCATTATCTTCACCTCTCTTCTCTAAGGTTATAGCCTACGGTACTCCTACCTAAGGTTTATAACCTACAGCTTTGATGCCAACTGTAACGACCCCAAAATCTATAAAATTTAAATCCCGACTTCGGTCGTCGTTAATCATACATTCAACCTCTAAATAATACATCATTATTCGATGTTAAACTTAATAAAATTGCGGAATATTTAAAACTTTTATACATTTCCTTCTTTCTTGCCCTGAATCGCAACCATTACATTGCATCTCTTTGATTCAATCTTATATCATGAATCGTTACAACAAAATGATTATACAAAGTCTTACATCATAACTAAATATCCATATACATTGGATAGCTCAACTTACATTTCAACAACATGTTACGTTCAAAATATGAAATACATTTCTCATAAAACATAAGTAATCTTCGTGAATATAGATCTCTATAACTCACATAACACGTATCTTTACCTTAAAATCTTGACCTGCAAAAGTGGTTATTTGCAAGAGTGAGCTCGACAGCCCAGCAAAGTCTAACAGTTTTCATGCATCACATAGCACATAATAACATGCTCGACATACATCTCATTAAAGTAACATGGCATACATGCTTTTAATTCACATAACAAATATAAAGATTGAGTTTCTTACTCAATCATCATTACTTAGCCAAAACAATGCAGTCATATATTGACTTTAACATTTCATGATTTCAACATGCATAACATATCATGCAATTTAAAACAGTTCATCAAGTCCACGTAGAAAATAGGAACCGAAAAACTTGCCTTGATCGTTGTTTACCAATAATAGCTTAACAGCTTACAGTTATCTGCACTTCACGTGCCCTACACAATTATATAATCATACACATCAACTATTAGTCATATAACAACACATAGCAATTGTAATGTAAACTCAACTCTACGTCTCATAACCCTTCCTATCATAAATACACAATGTTCAATTTAATTGTGTTAACTTTCAACTTATATCTCACTATATTTCATATTTGCAGTTCATTCAAGTGCTTAAGTTTTGTTAGGACTACTTATTGGTTTTATATTAAACACATTCCATATCTTATAATATCTATTTCAATTGAATTGAAACACTTTTTAAGTTCATTAACACTTGGCACGGCGTTTCGACGTTCATTCGTCACACGCCCGATTTGCCTCTCTTGTGTAAGCTTACTATGCTTCTATAACTCATCTAATACATCATGTATTAATGTTAAGCATCATTATAATTACTAATATTTATGTTTTATAACTTAGGACATCATCTTTTATTGTCTGGAGCACTACACATGCATATGTGCATGCCCGACACCCTCCGATTGCCTCCGAAAACACAATAGTCCTAAAGATGACCATTTTGACCCATCCTAATGACCTCAAATTGAAAAACTTAAAGAACAAAAGTTGTAGGTCTACTCGTCCTCGTTCCGGATCATCTTGAATCACCTCAATCGGAGTTGGTATGAGGAAATTATGGCTATTTTACTATAGGAGGTCAAAACTGTCCAAGTCAGACCACAAATTCGGCGCTGGGGCACGGATCAGTGGCGCCGGGGAGCGAGTACCAGCGCTGGGGCGCGAGTTGCAGCGCTGGGGCGCGAGCTCTAGCACTGGGGCGCGAATTATAAGCTAGCCAGTGGCGCTGGGTCGCGAAATTTGGCGTTGGGGCTCAAATTTTGGCGCTGGGGCGTCGAAACTTGCAGAACCCAACCACGAAGAACATAACAAAGCTACTGTCTTTATTTTTAAAGACAATTAACCTCAATTAACATGCATAACTTCATTGTAAACTACATATAAATGTTAATAATCATCCATAGACTAGTTACTAACCACTGAACATCGATTTCAGAAAACTTAATTATTTGAAAATACTGATTTAAAACCAAAACTCCATAGTTGATATATTTTAACACAGTAAACACTGTAAATTCTAATAACAACCAATTCGTTTACTTTAACAACGATTCTCTGAACTTCTTAACAACAGAATTAACATGTTCACAGTTTTAATTTCCCAATTAGCTATCAACAATTTACTAATTTTGATCCTCTTAACAACCAAACTAATGAATATTTTGACTGTTAATAGCCATGTACCGAAACATATACTGCAAAATAGTTTCCTTCCTTTTAAACGAAATTAACATAACTTTTCATGTACTTCCAACATCATACACCCATAAAAACACCATAGTTCAGTTATATAATAACTACTACAGAGTTTTGTAAAAACTTTATATTTACAATGAAATAGAAGAACGCAGAGACGTAAAAACATATATATATTAAGGTTTTAAAACATATCTTTTGTTGTTAAGAAATTCTTGTTAACCCTTGCTATTCACAGACAACCTTGCAACTTCAGACACCTTTTCTTCTCAATTTACTCTATTCTCTCTCAATTTCTGCAATCTTCCTTTTCTTTTCTCTTGAGCCAAAACCCAAATACTCCTTACGTAAAAACAAAATAAAACCAACGCACGCCCGTTTAAACAAAACCGACGCCTACTCAATACCCCTATTCAATTTATCAGTTACCAAATTAATATATATATATATATATATATATATATATATATATATATATATATATTATTTATTAAAATTCAAAATTTAAAAAAAAACAAAAGCCATAGGGTTTTGTTTGGCAAAACACTTTAAAATTAAGGAATTTATATCCTTAAACATTGTTTGGGTAAAACCAAATCAAAACTACTTTAATTTATTTTAATAACTAATTATAATATAGTAATTTGCCACACTTCTTTTAATTAAGTTTTCATACTTAACTAATTAATTCTAATAACAATTCATTGCAAAATATAATAATTTATTTGATCATTATAAACTCTCTAACTTAATTACTAAATTAAATTAGATTACTATTTCAAAATAATTACTTTCCTTAACTCATTAATTATTTATTAAACAAATAAATAATCAAATCACATCACATCAAATCAATTAAACAAATACTTATTCAACGATAAACACATCCATTAAATATTTATATAATTCAATAAATATTTAAATATTATAATAAAAATCTGGATTGTTCCATCATTCCCTCCTTACAAGGATTCTGTCCTCAGAATCACAACTCAAGCCATTCATTCGTTACAACACATATACACATAATCATATAATTCATGTATATTGGGTTAGTCCAAATAATATTTGAATTGGGCTAAAATATAAATTAGTAGAATATTAATAACCTATTATTTCCCATAAACTTATTATCCCAATTACACATAAATATGAAAATAAATAGTTAGTAAAAAATATTTATTTACTTAGATTTATCTTCTCCCATACATTTAAAATACACATTTAATTCAATTCGAATTAAATTATCACAATTCATACCACATAATATATATATATATATATATATATATATATATATATATATATATATATATATATATATATATATATATATATATATATATATATATTTATATTCAAATAATTATTCAAACATTTTATTTCCACTATTAATTATTTATAAAATTCACGGGTATTCCACATCAAGTAAAGTTTGAAAAAGATAAATGTACAATAATTCATGGTACTAAAAATGTTACCCTAGTTACCCAAATAGAAGGAAATATATATACTCTTGATTTTGAGCAATAGGATGATGAACTATGTCTTGCTACAATACACAAGGAGGCTAACTTGTGTTATACAAGGATGGGACATGTTCATATGAATTTGATCAAGAAGCTGTCCTCGAAAAATCTTGTAAAAGGATTGCCAAAGATCAACTTTGAAAAGAAAAGGATATGTGATCCATGTCAACTTGGAAAACAAGTGTGAACATCATTTACAACAAAGAATATGGTATCAACTTCTTCTCCCTTGCAATTACTTCATCTTGATTTATTTGGACCCGAGAGACATGTTAGTCATAATGGAAAATTCTATGCATTTGTAATAGTTGATGCTTTTCTAGATATACATAGGTAATGTTTCTTAGAACTAAAGATGAAGCATTCAAAGAATTTGAAAAATTATTAAGAAATTTAGAAACAAAATATAATATCAAATTAATAAAAATTAGAAGTGATCATGACATCGAATTTCAAAAAGACTTCAAAATATTTTGTGATCAAAAAGGAATTAGTCATGAATTTTCAGCACCAAGAACTCCTCAAGAAAATGGGGTGGTAGAAAGAAAAAATAGAACATTACAAGAAACAGCTAGAACGTTACTCCAAGAGAGTAAGCTTCCAAAGAAATTTTGGACCGAGGTGGTAAACACATCATGCTATGTTTTAAATAGAATACTCATTCGTCCAATTATTTTGAAAATACCTTATGAACTGTTAAATAATAAACTCCATAATATAAGTTATTTTAAAGTATTTGGATCTAAATATTTTATTCTTAATACTAGTGATAATTTGGGAAATTTTGATGCTAGATCTTATGAAGGAATTTTCATTGGATATTATATATTAAAGAATCTGTACATATTCACTAGTACAAAATCATAAAAAGACAACACTTAAAAGATGACGTTTTTATAAAAAACGTTGTGACTTTTTTTTATAACATTTTTTAACAAAATGTTGTAGATACGTATGAAAAAACGTTATGTATTTATAAAGATAATTTTTGGTTTTAAATAGATAACGTTTTTTTACCGTTATCTATGTAAAAAACACGAAGCAAAAAAAAAGAAGGCAGAAATGAAAATTTGAAATTACAACGAGGATTCGAAACAATGGGCACAATTATTCTGTTTCCTTTTCGAAACCTTCGGCTACCACTGTATTATGTTTCCTCCCAGCTATTCTTTCTTCTAAAGCCCTAAACCCCCATTCACCAGATTGGACTAGAACCACTATTGGAAATTTTTACTTTACAAGTCCTGTAATATGAAATTTCGTGCCTGTTACTTTCTTTCAGGAGGTTGGCAGTTGTGCTATAGAATGGAGTTGAATACTGTTAAGGATGCATTTGATCGAGTAGCTAAGAAACAAAAGTTATCTTCTTCTAAATCACAAGAAGTTCCTCTATGTTTGTTAATTAGTCTTGTGTGATCGTTTGAGCATTGGGGAATACCGAAAGAATATTTTTTGGTGATATCAGAGCAGAAGCAGATCTTTTAGCTGCCAGGATGAAGTTCATAAAACTTGGATCCAAACCTGATTCCTTTCAGACTGATGGGAACAATGTCAGGTATGATCTTTTCAAGGGCTTGAATAATTTTGCTTCCTTCTCAACTTGGTGATGCATACAAGTTTGCTAAGTGGAATCCTGTTACTAATCTTTTTAAGGGCTTGAATAATTTTGCTTCCTTCTCAACTTGGTGATGCATACAAGTTTTCTTCTATTTTGAAAATAACTTTGGTGTTGCCTGTTTCGAAGATCCTCAAATCTTGATTAAGATTTTAGGACTTTGTTTGCGGACTTTATGCTCAAGAGTCTTAGAATTCTGGAAGAATACTGCTACTGTATTGCATTGATAGCACTAATCAGTCACATCATATGTTTTCCTTGATTGGTAACTCAAAGAAATTCAGAGGAAAGAATATACTTGCAAAATTTTCAAATCCTAAATACTTTACAATTAGGAAAAACTCTGGTATGCACTTTGAAGTCATTTACGTTGTATACTGTTTCTATAATTTTCCGATCATTACTAGAATTGTCGGTAGTTTCTTAAAGGCTAAAATCAAATGTCCTCAATAATGCTCTGTAAGCTCTTTCTAGGAGAACAACTTATTATGAAAATAGATAGCTGGTTTGTATCTTACCCAAAGGTTACATCTTGATGCAGGAGAGTTGGCAACAGCAAGTGCAGCATCAGCTGCTGGCACAATCATGGTTAGTTTCTCACCTTTATATATTTTATTTCTATTTTGTTTATGATCTCAGAATTTTCTATCCATAAGATTGGTATCAAGTCTGAAGCTATGTGTACTTGTGGCAATCAGCAGTCTTACTGTAACACCCCCTTTCCGAAATAGAAAGAGAGGTTACCCAAAACATAACCAAAACTAATAAATTTAATAGCAAGGCTCAAAGCCATAAAAGAATAGTCTTAATAACTGATAAATACCACAAGTCAACCATAATAAATCTCCAACTGTCTCAAACCACAATTTAAAATAATTATTACAATTCCAAGTAAACTGACACATCACGTCTAAACAGAATATTTCTAAATCATTGGAATGAATGGAGCTCTCATCACACTTGTCCTTGATTCCCCTGATTACCTGCCGGAAGAAAACACAGCATGAGCCAAATGCTCAGTACGGATATAGAATAAAAGAATGATGAAACGAAATAACTAACACAATTTAATGAACTGAACTGAAACGAACAAAACTAACACAACGAAATAATAGGTTGAATCGAATGGCTGGGTGTTATTTCATACCGAGCTCAAAAATATACCTTGCCACACAGACAAGTCAAAATAATGCCACACAGGCAAGTCAACTAATGCCACACAGGCAAGTCACACACATTGGACCGCGAATCCAATATATGTAAAATCGGAAGGTGTGTTTGGCACAAACATCACCAAACCGCAGAACAGAACAGAACAGAAAGCTAGGGTCGACCCGCCACGGAAGGTGTCATGCCTCGATGCCAAGAGGACATGCCTGTGGTACCCCCACAGGTGGTTATAGCTCAGGTATACCCTACCGTATTCTAACAAAATATAATGTCACAACACATGCGACAAAATATCAACACAAAGGGGTTCTAACATGTACATGTTAAACTGGAACGAGATATCAACACAAAGTCTCCAAAATATTAACATGCACATTACTACAATATCAAAATAAATTTAGATATGTTGTACTAGTCTACAGAGTACAAATATGAGTTCCAACTATGAACGCCAAACGAAACTATTACAATGAATTTGACAAGATATAATCATGAGAGGCAATACTAATTTTCAAAACGCATAACGAAACGAACAAATTAAAACAAAAGAGTCTCGCTGAAAGAGTACGGAATCCGTACCTGGTTTAAGCAATGTAATACCCAAAGTTTATACTCCAAATTTGACTCGTTTAGACTCTCTCCGTTCAATCTAAATAGTTTAATAAAATTTTATTACAATCAATTCATTAATAACATAATAATATTAATTTATTATTAAAACTTTTACAACTATGTCAACAAAATTAATTAATTTAAATTAGTATACATAACTTTTAATTTGATTCGCTAATTCTGTTTATACATTTTATGACCAAATAATTATTGAAATCTATATATAAAAAAATAATAATAAAAAAAAATGCCGCCTGCGATTTCCTGCAAGCCTGAAATCAACTATATATATAATCTTTTATATTACAAATCAATCATATATATATATATATATATATATATATATATATATATATATATATATATATATATATATATATAATCCAATGACTTCCATTCCAGACAAGATCAACTGAAACGAAAATAAAATAAAATAAAAAGATTCCACATGTTTTTACTAAGAAATCACAGATACTACATGTAAGAGAAAAAGAAAATTCAGTTTCTGATCTTTGGTCTTAGTTTCGCCTCTTGCGCCGTTTCTTCTCCACAATTCGTAAAAAGAGTATTGGAGTTAAATTAGGTTTAGTTATTTTGTTCACTAAAAAAATAGATTTTATTTATTAATATATTTATTAACTCTCCAAATTTTAAAAGTATTTTAAAATTACACAGTTAAAAATTAGACCTACTTAGTTTAAATCCCAATTTTACCTCTTTAATTTACCCAACACTTATTAATACATTAGCTCACCAAAAAATTAAATAACTAGTTTGACCCAAATAAATGACAAAGTCCAATTATTATGTTTTAAAACAAAGAAATTTTTTTATTATTTAATATTATTTTTTTTTCTCGGGTATTACATCACCTATCCCTTAAAAGAATTCCGTCCCCGGAATCAAAAGAATAGAATGTACCTAATTTTCGAATAGATGCGGATACTCCGCTCGAATAGACTCCTCAAGCTCCCAAGTAGCTTCCCGCTCCGAATGGTTCCTCCACAGGACCTTAACAAACGGAATAGTCTTCCTCCTCATAATCCTTTCTTGACGATCCAAAATCGCCTCAGCTTTCTCCTCACAAGTAAGATCCTCCTGAATCTTATCGAATGGATATTGCACCACATGCAACGGATGATAATGATAACTTCTCAACACCGACACATGAAATACATTGTGCACATGAGCTAGCTGTGGAGGCAAAGCTAACCGATATGCAACCTCACCAACCCTCTCCAAAATCTCAAATGGGCCGATATAACGTGGACTAAGCTTCCCTTTCAACCCAAATCGCCGAATGCCCTTCCAAGGAGAAACTTTTAGAAACAAATGCTCACCAGGTTCAAACTCCAAAGTCCTCCTATGTTTATCAGCATAACACTTCTGTCGTGATCGAGCCGACTTCAATTTCTCCTTAGCCACCGCTACCTTCTCTATAGTGATTTGGACCAACTCAGGCCCTTCTATGGCCCTTTCGCCAACCTCATCCCAACAAGTTGGTGCCCGACACTTCCTACCATACAGTGCCTCAAAAGGAGCCATTCCAATACTTGCATGCCAGCTGTTATTGTAAGCAAACTCAACTAGGCTCAAGTAATCATCCCAATTACCCGACCACTCAAGTGCACAAGACCTCAACATGTCCTCCAACGTTTGAATAGTCCGTTCGGATTGCCCATCAGTTTGCGGATGAAAAGAAGTACTGAAGTTCAGCCGCGTGCCCCAAGCTCGTTGAAACCCTTTCCAGAATCGTGAAGTAAACCGTGGGTCCCGATCTGAAATAATAGACACCGGAGTACCATGAAGTCTAACAATCTCCTGCTGAAAGATATGTGCCAACTTATCCACCGGGTAACCCTCATGGATAGCCAAAAAGTGTGCCGATTTGGTCAACCGGTCCACTACTACCCATATGGCATCATTTTTCCTGAAAGTCTTCGGCAAACCAGTCACAAAATCCATCGTGATATCCTCCCACTTCCACACTGGAATGTCTAACTGTTGTAGCAAACCACTAGCTCGTTGATGTTCTATCTTTACTTGTTGACAAGTAAGACACTTCCCAACATATTCAGCCACGTCTCGTTTCATCCCATTCCACCAAAAATTCTTCTTCAAATCCCTATACATCTTTGTAGAACCTGGATGAATAGAAAATGGCGAACTATGAGACTCAGCCATCACCGCCTCCCGAATGATTGGATCGGACGATACACACAACCGCTCACCCAACCAAATCACACTATGGTCATCAATACGAAACTCGGATTGCTTACCCTCCTCTAGATTCTGCGTCATACTCCACAACTCCCCATCTTCCTTTTGAGCTTCTTTGATCCGCGAGATAAGAGAGGGCTCCACTCTCATACCTGCCAAATGCCCATCCGAACCTCGTACATACAACTCCAACTCGATCCGCTCCATATCCGAAATAAGCTGAGGTTATGTAATAAGGGCTGCTACACCCCCTGAACTCTTCCGGCTAAGAGCATCTGCAACCACATTTGCCTTCCCCGGGTGATACTGAATCCTAGCATCATAGTCTTTTAGAAGCTCCAACCAACGCCTCTGCCTCATGTTGAGCTCCTTCTGAGTAAATATGTATTTAAGACTTTTATGATCGGTGAAGATATCACAAGTCTCTCCATACAAATAGTGCCTCTAAATCTTTAAGGCAAAGATCACCGCTGCCAACTCCAAATCATGTGTGGGGTAGTTCACCTCATAAGGTAGCTACCTAGAAGCATAAGCAATCACCTTACCGTATTGCATCAAAACACACCCCAAGCCCTTCTTAGAAGCATCACTATAAATCTGGTAACCTCCAGTCCCCGACGGTAATGCAAGTATAGGAGCTGTCACAAGTCGTTTCTTCAACTCCTCGAAACTCTTCTCACGCTCCTCATTCCACACAAACTTCACGCCCTTTCTCATCAACTGAGTCAATGGTAAGGCAAGCAAGGAAAACCCTTCCACAAATCGCCTATAGTACCCTGCCAAACCCAAGAAACTCCTAATCTCTGTCACTGTAGTAGGTCTCGGCCATTTAGTGATAGCCTCAACCTTCGCAGGATCCACCTTAACGCCTTCAGCCGAAACAATGTGGCCCAAAAATGCAACCTGCTCCAACCAAAACTCGCATTTAGAGAATTTAGCATATAATTTCTCTTTCTACAAAATTCCCAACACTGTGCGAAGATGCTCCTCATGTTCTTCCTTAGACTTGGAGTAAACCAAAATATCATCAATAAAGACAATGACAAATTGGTCCAAGTACTCCCTGAACACCCGATTCATTAAATCCATAAACACCGCCGGAGCATTAGTCAACCCGAATGGCATCACCAAAAACTCATAATGCCCATAGCGAGTACGAAAGGCCGTCTTAGGGATATCCTCATCCCTCACCCTCAACTGATGATAACCTGACCTCAAGTCTATCTTCGAAAAATACTTTGCTCCCTGAAGT
Organism: Panax notoginseng; assembly: GCA_016801055.1. Classification (NCBI taxonomy): domain Eukaryota; kingdom Viridiplantae; phylum Streptophyta; class Magnoliopsida; order Apiales; family Araliaceae; genus Panax; species Panax notoginseng. The sequence goes on along the minus strand of CM029013.1, from coordinate 111,879,157 downwards.
TGGTCAAACAAGTCATCAATCCTCGGCAATGGATACCGATTCCTGATGGTGATCTTGTTCAACTCCCTGTAGTCTATACACAGCCTCATAGACCCATCCTTCTTCTTCACAAACAAAACTGGAGCACCCCACGGTGAAACACTCGGCCGAATTACACCACGATCTAACAACTCCTGCAACTGCTCCTTTAGCTCTTGCAACTCCAACGGTGCCATCCGATACTATGCCTTAGAGATAGGCTCCGCACCAAGAATAAGCTCAATAGCAAACTCTACTTCTCGCTGTGGTGGCAACCCTGACAACTCCTCAGGAAACACATCAGAAAAATCACGAACAATTGGAACATCTTCAATACGAGACTCACCCTTAGAGGTATCTTTCACAAATGCCAAATACCCCTCATAACCCTTTGCCACCAACTTTCCAGCCTTCAAAGCTGAAATCAATTTCACCACCCTACTCGGTAGTGAACCCTGAAACACGAATTCTGGAGACTTCACATCTCCAAATATAACCTTCTTCGCCTGACAGTCGATAGTGGCCTGGTGCTTATCCAACCAGTCCATCCCAAGAATGACATCGAAATCGTACATACTCATCGGAAGAAGATTAACGCTACGGATCTTATCCCCAAAACTTATCGGACACCCTCGATATAAATCAGAAATAACAACAGAAATCCCCATCGGGGTAGAAATGGACATAACATAATCTAATAACTGAGATGGCACACCTAGGTGCCAAACAAAAGACTGAGCAACAACAGAATGAGTAGCACCCGTATCAAACAAAATAGACGCCTCACGATTGCCAACTAAAAGAGTACCAGAAACAGTACCTAGTGCACCTGCCGCCTGGTTATATGTCAAGGCGAACACTCGACCACCCTGACGCTGACCTCCATTGCCACCATTATCACCACCTCCACCATTTCCACGTGGCCCGGTACAATCTCTAGCCATATGACCCATCTGTCCACACAAGAAGCATGCACCGGTGAGTCTATGACACTGTCTCCCCGGATGACTAGCCCCACTAGTAGCACAAGGAGCTATCGGAATAAGATTTGGGTTACCCCCACCAGCTGGTCCTGGATAACGACCCTGACTCTGTCCCTTCTGACGATTCTGCCCTTGCTGACGATTCTGACCATTCCAAGGTAACTGAAGCTGACGATTTTACCCTTGCTGAGGCATCTGCTGATAACCCCTGTTCTGATTCTGGCCACACCACTGCCCCTGTTGGCCACCACGATTCCTATTAAACTGACCACCCTGATTTCTCCCATGCTGAACTGAGGATTGACCCTGCTGGTCATCTCTGTCCCTCTTTCGACTCCCTTCCGGTTTAGAAGACCGAAAGTCCTGTCGCTCCATCTCAATATTCTTTGCTGCATTGGCCACTGCTGACACGTCTGCAAACTTGTTGTTAATGAGATGCTGCCGATACCTGTAATGAATCCTCCACTTAAACTTCTCTGCCTGTTCTGTTGCAGTCCCTGCTGAGGTTCCCGCAAAGCCTACCAACCTGGTGAACCTCGTCATGAAATCTGTGATGGACTCATCATCTTTCTGTCGAATCGACAGATACTCTCTGGCATAGGCCTCTTTATCAGCAGCTGGGAAGTACTGCTGATAAAAGACCTCACAAAATTCTGCCCAGCTAAGTGTCCCAACATATCCATCACCTTTTGTTACTTTCATCGCTTTCCACCACCTCTGTGCATCCCCTTCCAGCTTGTAAGCAGCAAGCAGCACTCTCTGATTATCTGAACACCCTAACACATCAAAAATCTTCTCCAGGTGGGCAATCCAATTCTCTGCCTCAATTGGAGTTGGTGCTGAACTGAATGATTGTGGTTTCTGCTTCTGAAACCTTTCCAACCATACATACATTGCAACCCCTTGCTGATCATGACCATCCGCATTCCCTTCCTCAATATTTACATGCTGACCATTATTTTTCGCATTTTCTTATTCAGGAATTTCTGGTGGCGGCTGCTGCATTGCCTGTACAACCTGTGCCACTAACTGAGGTAAGGCCTGATTCACTGCCTGATTCACCAAGTTAGCCAGTTGAGCATTCATCTGATCATTAGGTTGCTCATTAGTCCGACCTTCACCTCTTCCCCTATTGTTACCTCGCCTCCCAGCAACTCTAGCTGATCTTCGAGCCATCTAAGAAAGAGATCACGAATATAAACAAAGTAGATTAGAGACAAATTCGAATATAGCTGATATGATAGCTGAACAGAAAATCAAACAGAATAAAAACCTAACCCAGAAGTCTGCCCATAACTCACAGGTGAAACCTAAATAGGTTTTCTACAAGAAAGAACCTGGCTCTGATACCAACTCTGTAACACCCCCTTTCCGAAATAGAAAGAGAGGTTACCCAAAACATAACCTAATAAATTTAATAGCAAGGCTCAAAGCCACAAAAGAATAGTCTTAATAACTGATAAATACCACAAGTCAACCATAATAAATCTCCAACTGTCTCAAACCACAATCTAAAATAATTATTACAATTCTAAGTAAACTGACACATCACGTCTAAACAGAATATTTCTAAATCATTGGAATGAATGGAGCTCTCATCACACTTGCCCTTGATTCCCCTGATTACCTGCCAGAAGAAAACACAGCATGAGCCAAATGCCCAGTACGGATATAGAATAAAAGAATGATGAAACGAAATAACTAACACAATTTAATGAACTGAACTGAAACGAACAAAACTAACACAACGAAATAATAGGCTGAATCAAATGGCTGGGTGTTATTTCATACCGAGCTCAAAAATATACATTGCCACACAGACAAGTCAAAATAATGCCACACAGGCAAGTCAAATAATGCCACACAGGCAAGTCACACACATTGGATCGCGAATCCAATATATGTAAAATCGGAAGGTGTGTTTGGCACAAACATCACCAAACCGCAGAACAGAACAGAACAGAAAGCTAGGGTCGACCCATACGCCTCCCACAACAAAACACCAAATGGCCAACTCCCAACGGAGCACAAAACGGAGACGCCGTGGACTGATCACACCGCCACGGAAGGTGTCATGCCTCGATGCCAAGAGGACATGCCTGTGGTACCCCCACAGGTGGTTATAGCTCAGGTATACCCTACCGTATTCTAACAAAATATAATGTCACAACACATGCGACAAAATATCAACACAAAGGGGTTCTAACATGTACATGTTAAACTGGAACGAGATATCAACACAAAGTCTCCAAAATATTAACATGCACATTACTACAATATCAAAATAAATTTAGATATGTTGTACTAGTCTACAGAGTACAAATATGAGTTCCAACTATGAACGCCAAACGAAACTATTACAATGAATTTGACAAGATATAATCATGAGAGGCAATACTAATTTTCAAAACGCATAACGAAACGAACAAATTAAAACAAAAGAGTCTCGCTGAAAGAGTACGGAATCCGTACCTGGTTTAAGCAATGTAATACCCAAAGTTTATACTCCAAATTTGACTCGTTTAGACTCTCTCCGTTCAATCTAAATAGTTTAATAAAATTTTATTACAATCAATTCATTAATAACATAATAATATTAATTTATTATTAAAACTTTTACAACTATGTCAACAAAATTAATTAATTTAAATTAGTATACATAACTTTTAATTTGATTCGCTAATTCTGTTTATACATTTTATGACCAAATAATTATTGAAATCTATATATAAAAAAAAAATAAAAAAAAAAATGCCGCCTGCGATTTCCTACAAGCCTGAAATCAACTATATATATAATCTTTTATATTACAAATCAATATATATATATATATATATATATATATATATATATATATATATATATATATATATATATATATATATATATATATAATCCAATGACTTCCATTCCAGACAAGATCAACTGAAACGAAAAAAAAATAAAATAAAAAGATTCCATATGTTTTTACTAAGAAATCACAGATACTTACATGTAAGAGAAAAAGAAAATTCAGTTTCTGATCTTTGGTCTTAGTTTCGCCTCTTGCGCCGTTTCTTCTCCACAATTCGTAAAAAGAGTATTGGAGTTAAATTAGGTTTAGTTATTTTGTTCACTAAAAAAATAGATTTTATTTATTAATATATTTATTAACTCTCCAAATTTTAAAAGTATTTTAAAATTACACAATTAAAAATTAGACATACTTAGTTTAAATCCCAATTTTACCTCTTTAATTTACCCAACACTTATTAATACATTAGCTCACCAAAAAATTAAATAACTAGTTTGACCCAAATAAATGACAAAGTCTAATTATTATGTTTTAAAACAAAGAAATTTTTTTATTGTTTAATATTTTTTTCCTCGGGTATTACACTTACTTTTAAACACTATTTTATCTGTATTTGGTATTTGCTTATGCCTACAAGCTTCTTTCAGACACTGTCTTCCTGGGCTACTTCCAGTATTGAAGAGGTAGATTCAACCGGACCTGGCATTCGCTTTTTCCAGCTCTATGTGAGTTTGAGAGTCGTCTAAATCCTTTAGTTGTTCATGGCAGTTGATCTTTTGAAAGTATTAAAACATTTTTTTTTAAATTTTTCTAAGGACAAGTTGTGTTATGCACTACACAAGTGATCCCAAATAATAGGAGCACAGTCACCGATGACGCACACAACTGCTAATAATCTCTAAAGCTTATTGAACCATCAATAATCTGGGCATTGCCTCCCCAACAAATGCTTCCCCTACTCATAGCCACCTCAACTTTTATATTTCCCTTCAAACTTTCCCTAAACTGTTTTTATTGCTCAAATGAGCTTCTCTTTCTATCACCTATCTCTGATCATGACTATTCTTCTTACCATTCAGGTGTACAAAGACAGGAATGTTGTTATACAGCTAGTAAAACGAGCTGAAAGGGCTTCAAGGCAATTGCCCTTACTGTGGATACTCCTAGGCTTGGGAGAAGGGAAGCTGATATCAAAAACAGGTGAAGTGGGACAAACAAACATACATGAAAGACTTTGCTAAGTTATTTTGCTACTCGATATTTGCATTGGTAAAATCCTTTTTTTTGTTGACAAGTTCCTTGGTAGAATCCTGTCGTTATTTGAAGTTTAACCCTTTTTCTACTTTAAAATAAACTTTTTAATGGGATGAATTATCAGATTTACTTTGCCACCATATTTGACACTAAAGAACTTTGAGGGATTAGTGGAATCAATAAGTCTGTTACCATTTTTTGCATTGTGATTAAAAGATTCTTTTCGGCAGTTTCTTCCATGTTAGACTTGGTGACACCTATGACCTATACAGTTGTACTCATTCAGCCTGATAATCTTTTAAGTTGAACTGTTGCTTCAATATCTATGAAGTAATTATTGAGTAATATATCTTCCAGAATTTGATATGGTATCTTGAGTTACTTACAACTCGGTGCAAAAGCAGGGAGACAACAATATAGGATAACCTGTTCAGCATGAACCAACCCTCGATTTTGAAAGTGCTAATGATTCAAGTGTAAAACTTAGCATGGTTCACTCTGATTAGTGCTTAAAATATATTTAGATATATTAAACAGGTAAACATTAACTTACTAAGAAATTATAGATTATTAATTCTAAAACAACATGTATTATTTCATTTCATGCATTGATGAATGCTAGTTTCAAGTAAACCATTAATGAGATGGGAAGGAAAGTCAAACTGTATTGGTCCCTAGGTAAAATTCAAGTTGCAATCTCAAACAAAGAAAGATCGACTTACATACTAGCTGATTTTCTATATTTGTTCTCATGATGAGCATAGTCTTCAGTGCTGAACTGCTGACGGACTGAAATATTGGTTTTGCAGTTTCCTCTCTTGTCTAAGAGTGCCTGCTTGCAAAAGTTGGTTATGAATTCAAATGAAGGGAACTGAGGAACTGAAGTTACCTTTCAGACTACAAATTCTTTGTTACCTTTGTCTGAGGAACTGAAGTTGGTCAGCCACTGCATTAATTTTATAGCTTCGAAAGCCTCTATGTATTAGCAGCTTAATTTTATGGGTAGTTTGGTTTGTTTTGTGGATGTAATCAAATTCACAATTCAATATAGTAGTAATTTATATTGAAAAGTGAATTTGAGATGTATATATGGATAGTTTGGTATATATTTTGTGGATGTAGTAATTTGAAACTGTAAACAAATGGTATTATTGGAATGTATTTTGAATGATTGATACATTTTGACTTTAAATTTAAATGAGAATTTAGACCTTTTTAGCTATATATCATGGCATTAGCAGATTGCAGGTGCACTGGTAATATAGGTGAACGTTATATAAATTTGTCTAAATAGATGACACATTCTAAACGTTGTGTAAATGTATCTAAATGTTGTCTGATATATTAAACTACAACATTTTTAGCCAGAAAACGTTGTGGAATCATACCATCTACAACGTTTTCAAGCATCTAATAATTTTTTGACAACAAATCTACAACGTTTTTTTAGAAAAAAAGGTTGTATAATGTGTCAAACTACAACGTTTTAAAAACGTTGTATAAAGGGTGTCAAATAGATGACACCCTTAACCACGGCGTTTCTGGGATAGCCACAACATTTTTTACGCGTTATCTATTTACTATTTTGTAGTAGTGATTACATTTAATGAGACTAATAATGATCTTCCAAAAGAAAGAGAAGAGGATGCAGGAAATTTAGAGACTGCCGCAAATCTAACATATCATAAAGAACAAAACAACATGTCAAAGGAACCTATTCAGCAGGCTGGATTAGACAAACAATAAGAACATGAACTAGATTTTTCTCCAAATTTGGAGGAACCAATTCAGGATGGTAACATTCAGCAAGAAGAAACAATCCATGGCATTCAAATGCCGAAAATAGCTAGATATATCAAAAATCATCCTCTCAAGAATATTATTAGTGATATAAACAAAGGGATTGCCACAAGGAGAAGAGCACAAAACCTTTGTGCATTTTAAGCACTCCTATCACGAATTAAACCAAAGAGTGCTAAAGAAGTCGTTCTTGATGAAAATTGGCTATTATCAATGCAAGAAGAGTTACAATAATTTGAAAGATGCCAAGTATGAGAATTAAGGCCTCTTCCAAAAAATGTATCCATTATTGGAACAAAATAAGTGTTCAAAAACAAGCTTGATGAGTATGGAATAATTATTAGAAATAAAGCTAGGCTAGTGGCTCAAGGATATAACCAACAAGAAGGAATAGACTACGAAGAAATATTTGCCCCTATAGAAAGGTTTGAATCTATTCGAATATTGCTAGCCTTTGCATGTTACAGAAAATTCAACTTTATCAAATGGATGTAAAAAATGCCTTCCACAACGGATACATAAATGAAGAGGAGTATGTAAAATAACCTCCTAGATTCGAGCATGAAAAGTACCCACATCATGTTTACAAACTAAAGAAGGCTCTCTATGGACTCAAACAAGCTCCAAGAGCTTGGTATGAAAGGTTAAGTAAGTATCTTATATCAAAAGGATTTACAAGAGGTAAAATTTATTCTACATTATTTATTAAACATCAAAATAAAGATATTATTCTTGTACAAATATACGTAGATGACAAAATATTTGGTGCTACTAATGATTTTCTTTGTGAGTAGTTTTCCAAATGCATGCACAAGGAATTTAATATGAGTTTACTGGAGAAATCAACTATTTTTTGGGACTCCAAATCAAGCAAACAAAGAAAGGAATCTATATTCATCAAACCAAATATATAAGAGAACTACTCAAAAGATTTGGTTTTGATAAATCAAATTCAAAAGCTACACCAATAAGAACATCAATAAAGCTCATAGCAGATGATAAAGGTATAGATGTAGAATTGACGAAATATCGAGGTATGATTGGCTCGTTACTATACTTAATTACATCTAGACCTGACATAATGTATAGTGTATGTTTATGTGCTCGTTTTCAAGAAAAACCAAAAGAGTCTCACTTACAAGCTATTAAAAGGATATTTAAATATTTAAGTGGCACTACAAATTGAGGTTTATTTTATCCAATATGCAATAATTTTGACCTAATGGGCTACTCAGATGCTGACTGTGCAGGGTTTCTAATAGATAGAAAAAGAACAAGCGGTGCTTTCACATTTTTAGGACAAAGTCTTGTCTCTTGGCATAGTAAGAAGCAAACATTAGTTACCTTGTCAACCACTGAGGGTGAATATTTAGCCACAGGGAGTTGTTACTCTCAAATTTTATGGATGCATCAAATCTTATGTGACTTTGATATTTTGTGTGATGTTGTGCCCATATACTGTGATAATACTACTATTTATATTTCTAAAAATCCAGTTTTACACTCACGCACAAAACACATAGAGGTGAGGCATCATTTCCTTAGGGATAATGTGTCAAAAGGCCTAATAAAATTAATATTTATTCCCACCAAACATCAGTTAGCAGATATTTTCACAAAACCTTTGGGTGAAGAAATATTTTGTACACTAAGGAGTGAACTTGGTATTTGTATAATATAAGTATGGTGTTAGACCCCAACTTTTATGAATAAAGATTAATTTTCTCTAAATATCATTTGAAGTAATAAGGTGTGAATTTCATATAATGTTATAGTTGTGGGTAATATTTACAAATTTTACAAAGTAAGCAAGTTGTCATAAAATATTCGTTTGGTCGGGAAATATTCGTTTTATCAGGGAATATTCGTACGACGGTACAATCATTGGTGGACCCCACAACAGAATTACAGTCGGACTTAGAAAATGACAGAAAGAACTTTTTATAAAAATAACGGCAAAAATTTTACCGTTAAACTATCGAAATACCCGGTGATAAAAGTACAGTAAAACGCGTGGTTGCATAGTAGTACACGGTATTGCATAGTATCTCTAAATTATTGATGCTTACGTGAGAAGTCACTTAGTTTTATTACATTATTGCCACAGTAATTGCTGCATAGTATCTCATATTATTGATTTAATTATTGTCAAAGTATCATCTGCACAATATTTTATATTATTAAATCAATAATTGAGACGATAAAGTTATTCATATTATTATTTGCATTATTGACGATGTCTAGAAAATTTTGTCGGGAAAAAGGGTTTGGTCACCTAATTGCGCGCCAATAAAGAGAAGTCCTTATCGGAAAGCCCCCTCTTTCCTAGGAATGATCTGGTTATTAATATTGCGAGTTATAATATTAATGATGAATAAATGATATTAAAAATGTATTTTGTGAAGCCAAGTGAATTGAGATAAATACAAGGGTTTTTTTATGAAGTATTTGTTGTAAATTTGACTTATTATATGGATCCTCACTTACCCATTTTTTAAAATCTTCGGTAGAAAGTTATCTCAATTTTTCTTATTACTTATATATATATATATATATATATATATATTATATAAGTTTTATTTTTTTATATAAAATAGAATATATTATATTTTATTATTACATAGTACTGTATAGTGTTTGCATAGTACTGCATAGTGCTGTATAGTAAAATCAAAAATTTTCAAACGAATTCGCCGTCTGCGCCCATGATATTTTTCCTGTGCAGTCCGAGATTTTCTAAATTCAAATAGTATTATGTCATTATCCTATAAATAGGATACTTAATTTAGAAATAAAAATCACACCAGAATCAGAGAATTCTTCTTCTATAATATTGAGCGTATTTCTTTTGAGTTTAAGGAAGCTTTGAGTGTAGAAAACAGTACAAGTTTTTTTAGGAATATCCCCGCTATACTATTCAGAAGTACTCTTCTTTTAAGGTAAGTGATATTATTTTATTCAGTATTCGTAAGAAATAATATTTTCTTCCATACTCTGTAGTATGTAAGTAATATTATTTCATTTTATATTCCTAATTCTACACTCATTTTGATAAGTATTGCTTCTATACTCCTTAAAATTAGTAGAATATCCTTAAAATTTGCGCTTCATCTAGTATCGTTTCACAAGGATATTTTTCTAAACATTCTTGTTAAATTTTAATCTTTTTATGTCGGGGTACTATTCACGGGATACTATTCACTCAGGTACTATTCACCCGGGGTACTATTCATGATAAAAATTATTTTTTTTTCTGTCCAAATTATTTTTGATACATGAATATTATTCTTGAATTTTACTCCACCAAGCAGTTATCATGTTGACAATTTGGACATTCTTGAACTCTGAATAAATTGAATTATAAATCTTTAAAATTTATCCTTGCTTTCACTTAATTGAATTCTTATATCATTGTCATCATCCTCATGCTTATATTATGATGAAGTCATCTTTAGCCCGTAGTGCATAGATGGACTATTGATTCGTATGATTATTATAAGGAATTATGTATCAGTATAATCATGACCCGTAATGTTACAAATGATGTGGTAAAAGTCCTCATTGGCCCGTAGTGCATTAATAGATCGTTGTTGGCATGATCATGACCATTGGTGATAATAACGAATATCCTTGGCCCGTAGTGCTTGGATAATTCGTGGATGTGATACTAATGAATATCCTTGACCCGTAGTGCATGGATAATTCAGTGATGTGGATTATTTATTGATCTATGTTACAACGATAAAATATCGACGATGAACTTTTAAATCATAGAAGATAGTAGATATCATGCTCTACTTGACTCTTCTAATGGATTGTTTGTTCCGCTGCAGTTAAACTTGTTTTCTATTGTATTATATCAATTTAACACTGTTGAAGGCTAATGATAATTTATTCTACATTATCTTAGTCATAATATTCTTTACTGAGCTAGTTGAGCTCACTCTTTGCTTTCATTGTTCTCTTCAAGAAATGAGAATATAGCTGGGACTAGTCGGGGAATGGAGTGACGGTTCGAGATGGTAGTTGTAGTAGTCCTCACTATTTTATAAAATAGTGTGATAATAATTATAATGAGGACTCCATTTGAGTTTGGATATTTTCTACGAGACAATATTCATATTAAAACTCTCATCTTATGTTTTGTTCGTATTTTACACGATAGTTGTATAATTAAGTTTGTATATGAATTCTGTATCATGTATTTGACAACTCAGAATGGGTTGTGTATACCTATTTTTGGGGCATCACAGTTGGTATAAAAGCTTAGGGATATGATCTCTGGCTGAGATGTGAGGCTAGAACTAGGAGGGGAGAGACGGGTAAATCCTTCGCTAGTATGACCTAGCTAAGCTTATTTGTTATTTAATTGGTCGGTCAGAATATAGGGATAATATGTGGCATGTCAATTAACCCTTATTTTGTGGCAGTGTTTGAAAATGGCATATGAAAATGTTGAGATAAGCAATGGAGCACATGAGACCGTTGAGTCACCGATGATCAATAACTAGGATAATGTGCATCATAAAGGCAATAATCCTCATGTAAACAACAACACCGACCAAATGATGAACGATGGAATATTTAGAAGCTTTCTGCAAGTCATGCAACATCAGGCGAGAGAGACTCATGTTCAAAATATAGGTGGAAACAATGGCAACTCTCGGTTGGATACTGCTAAGCAATTCATGGAGCTGGGACTACATGAGTTTTTGGGAAAGCAAGAACCACTTAACACAGAGACGTTGATTAAGCAGATAACCAAGATATTTGATGTCTTGGGATGCTCCGAGAAGCAAAAGGTTCCCTTTGCCACCTTCATATTACGAGGAGAGGCAGATTACTAGTGGGAATTTATAAAACGTACTCAACCTGCCGCACTAAAGATGTCTTGGGAGAAGTTCTAAGAATTATTCAACGACAAGTACTTTCCCCAAAGTATTCGTCACATGAAGGAGGTGGAATTCATTAAGCTGGAGCAAAACAATATGACCGTGTCGCAGTACGAGGCTAAGTTTGCCGAGTTGTCCTGATTTGCATCCCATTTGGTTGATAATGAGGAGCAAATGACGCGAATGTATCTGCGAGATTTGAAACCCGGAGTACGTCAATACCTGATTTCTCACAATCTTTGCTTATATTCAGATGTTGTGAATAGGGTTCAGTTATTGGAGTGCGATAATGAGTCGACCCAACCAAGAGATAGCAGTCGACAAAATGATAATACCAGTGGTAGTAGTCATCGAAGCGGTGATAACAAACGTGGAGAAAATCATCATGCCAGAAATGGTAACCACTTCGGTGGTAACCCTGGCCAAGATTGTAACACCCCAGTCCCACATCGAAAGATAGGGGAAAAATTTATCTGTATATGAGGATTTAAGTAACTACAAATAGTACCTTTAAGTCGTGACCTTTTGGGAGCCTGTGGTGGGCTAAGATGACCCAAGGAGATACTATTGGGCCAGTAGTTTGAGGCCTTATTTTGATAGATTTGATTCGATTCGGACTCAGGATTTGACCCGAGATTTGTTCCGGACTCGAGATTTGACTCGGGTTGTTTCATATGGTATCAGAGCCGACTCTCGAAAGCTCAGGTCGGGTCATCCGATCGGGTTACCGGAGGTGGGGACACGAAGGCTGGTGGTATTATCCCACAATGAAGAGATGGAGGTCCGGAGGTGAGGAGACGAAGCCAGCCGGTATTATCCCACAATGGCTAGAGAGGCATCTTTGGACCGTGTGTGTGATCGGTTCTGACGGGGGCGTCAGAAATTTAAGTGGGGGAGTTTGTAACACCCCAGTCCCACATCGAAAGATAGGAGAAAAATTTGTCTGTATATGAGGAATTAAGTAACTACCAATAGTACCTTCAAGTCATGACCTTTTGGGAGCCTGTGGTGGGCTAAGATGACCTAAGAAGATACTATTGGGCTAGTAGTTTGAGGCCTTATTTTGATAGATTTGATTCGATTCGGACTCGGGATTTTACCCGATATTTGTTCCGGACTCGAGATTTGACTCGGGTTGTTTCAAAGATAATAGAAGAAATGAGTCAAGTGGAAATTTCAAGAAGAGAAGGTTCAATAATGATGGAAAGACAACATCACCAGCACTCATTTTCAAGGAAGGAGAAAGACCATAGGTCTTATGCTACAAATGTAGAGGGGAAGGACAGATCAGTCCAAACTGTACACATCAACATAAAGCGTGTTACAATTACGGAAGAGAAGGTCCCCTAGCTCGATTTTGTCATGTACTGAAGTTAAGTCCAGCTGAGATGGAGACACCAAAGGTCGTCCTAGACAAGTCAATGTCGGTAGTTCAAGGGAGAGCGTTTATCGTGACCTCCCAAAAAGTGAGGAACCCGAATGAAGTTATCACGAGTAAGCTAATTATAAACTCTTGCGAAGTCTATATGTAAGACCCCAACTTATTAATGAATAAAATCAAATTTTCTTTAAATATTATTGTGAATAAAAAGGTGTTAATTTGATATAATACTTTGGTTATGGGTGAAATGTGCAAATTTTGCAAAATAAGTAAGTGGCTATAAAATATTCATTGTTGTCGGGGAATATTCATTTGGTCGTGGAATATTCTTTCTGTTGGGGAATATTCGTATAACGGTGCAGTCATTTGTGGGCCCCATAACAGAATAACTGTCGGATGAAGAAAACGACAAAATTGAGTTTTTATAAATAACGGCGTAGTTGTTACCGTTAACACTGTTGGAATACCTGGTGGTTAAAATACAGTAATACGCGTGGTTACACAGTAGCACACGATTTTGTACAGTATTTTTGAATTATTGATCCTTATGTAAGAAGACACTACTCAATAATTGTTATAGTAGTTACTGTTCAATATTTTATTTTATTGATTCAATAATTGCTGCGTTGATATTTTATATTATTGTTGTTCCAATAATTGTTGATGCACAATATTTTCTATTATCAGATCAATAATTCATATTATTTGAATAATATTATTAGATAGCATTATTGGCAATGTCTAGAAAGTTCTGTCTAAGGTGAGGTTTGGTCATCTAATTGCGCGCCAATAAGGATAAATTCTTATTGGAAAGCCCCCTCTTTCATGGGAACGACCTGGTTGTCATAATTGTGATTCTGTAATATTATTTGTGAATAATTAATTATTGATTTATATGATAAGAAAATATTTATTTGATGTGGATATAAATGATGGATTTATTTATGTGGTTATTATTGAAGGAATTAATGTTGAGGTGTTTTATCAGTATTTCTGTCAGAATGGAGGTATTAAAAATCAAATCAGTAATTTTCAGATATATTGCGTGAGTTATAATTTTTAATCCGACTGTTAGATCATTGTGATTTTTGGATATATTATACATATATAAGTTGAGCTTGACTGTTGGATCATTGTGATTTGTCGTATACTCTCAGCTTATGTTTTGTCGTATTTTAAACGACAGTTGTATAATTAAGTTTGTATTTAAATTCTGTATCATGTATTTAACGACTCAGAATAAGTTATATATCACATATGGTATGCATGTTTTCTTTTTTTAAGGAATTTTGCTATCAATCACACGCATATTTTTTCTCTTACCAAACATTATGTGCAAATTTTTTGGAAATATCGTGGTACATGCATGATGTCTAATTGATTTGGTGCTCTAAATAAATTTGGGAAACAAAATCGATTAAGTTTCATCAATGGTGCAATTACCAAACACGACTTCACTTTTCCCAAGACCTCGGTACCATGCACGCCTCTTCAAAACATTAGGACTGATCATTCGGTTATAACCGAACCGAATAGGCTATTCAGTTATAACCGAAAACCGAAATTTGTTCATTTTTGATATCCGAACAAATAACCGAATTACCCATTAACTGAATAACCGAATTACCGAATAACCGAATTTACAATCCAGTTATTCGGGTAATAACCGAAATTAAGAGATATATTTACAAGTTGATTTTATTTACCTGTCAAAATTAGAAAAAAAAAATGGAAAGAAGCTCATTTTTAATCCCCTATCCACAGCAGCAATACCAAGAGCCAAGAACTCATATCATCTCACTTTTAAGTACTCCACACCTAAATACATAATAAGCCAGATGATGGTGTTTACAATGATATTGAAGCTACTCCTGTGGGTTTTGCTACTATTCAGAATTTCAGATGCACAAATTCTTCATCACATCCCAACAGCTCTAATGGGTTGCCGATAACTAGTTCTGAAGAAGCCTACGGGCAATGGGTTAAGCAAATGGGCTCATTCAATCACTCCCTCCTCTTCCAGAAAGCAAAAACCAAGTTCAAGCCATGTTTAAAACTCAAAGTACATAAAAACCCAAGAAAAGACACAAAATTCGTCACAAAATCAAACGAAATTCGTCACACATACCAAACCCGAATGACTGAGATTTGGGGGACAACGAGGAGGCTAGAGAGTAGAGAGGCCCAAGGCATCGGATTATGGAGGAGTAATCTGGTGCGATTCGTGGGATCTGAAGTCGTTGCCTCGCTGGTGGTCTCCCTCTGTAACGACGGCGTCGCCCTCTGTAACGACGGCGAGAGATCGAAAGGCCAAAGCGGAAGTGACCGCCCTTTGGCCTCTGTAACGACGGCGTCGACTGAGACTGAGAGAGTTAGAGACTGAGAGAGTTTGGAGAGTTCGACCGAGAGTTTGAGTTGAGAGATCTGAGACTGAGAGAGTTGGAGACAGAGAGTTTGGAGACTTTGATAGATCTGAGAGAGGTTGGGCTAGTGGGATGACTACTACTGTACTAGTGTGCTACTGCTAAGTCAAGATTAGAGGAGTCACTGAGTCGGTCAAGAGTCATACTCATATTAGTAAAGTAGAAATGATTTTATTCGGTTATTCGGTTTAACCGAATAACTCAAAAATGATACCCGTACAAGCTAACCGAAAATCGTAAAATAATTCGGATATAACCGAAATATTAAAAATAACCGAATTTTCAGAAAATTTCGGTTATATTATTTCGGTTCGGTTCGGTAATTCGGTTATACCCGTTTTTTGCTCAGTCCTACAAAACACCCACTTCCTTTATTTTTCTACTAAACACAAAACACTTTACCTTTTTCAAACTATCTCCATTCAAACTGTTTCTACCCTTCTCTCTCTCTCTCTTCAATCTCTCTGCAATAATGAGAACCCGCCTTGCCAAACGTCTAAGAGATGAATCTAAGCATGAATTACAAGTCTCACAACTCCCCTCAAAGTTTCCAACCGCTTCAACACGAAAATTAAAGAGAAAACAACAAATGGTGACCACTATCTTCGGCGACTCGTCATTTTCCAATGAAACCAACACAAGCCCTCCATCCTTACCACCCATCGGTACGTCTCGTGCATAGAAGCAATGCCGAACAAAAGAATCAGGACCGATATCTCCTCCATCTTTGGTAACTCCTCTGTCCTTCTCTTTACAGGATATTCCTAAAAATTTCTTTAGAGGTCATAACTTTGAAGTCCGTTTTAAGTCTTCTATTGTTCAAAACCATTTGTTTACGAGAAAACCATCGACATGTTTTACTACCAAAATTCTCCTTTAATTAAATCTTGTGGTCTGTCATCTATGATATTCCCGCCATCTACTGCTTATCCTAAATTGGTACAACACTTTTATACAAATCTTGAGCATAATGGTGATTGTTATACCTCTTTTTGTCAAAGGGAAGTCCTTATTCTTCACTGTGATGGATTTCAGAAGTTTCATGTCTATTCCCTTTACTGGGGATTGTCCTTTCACACTTGAAGGTGCAGTTCTTACCCGCTATACCCCTCTTGAATAACTTCAAATCGTTAAAGATGACCCCACTCTGTCTGTTGTGAATCTTCCAAAAACAGTCGATGTGTCACCCACTGCTATGGTCCTACACAAAGTACTGAGGTATAACCTTTTACCTCGTATTAGTGGTGGGGCTGACTTCACTTATCAGGATTTAATATTGATTGCTATGCTTTTAAAAGGAAATCCTTTTAGGGGTGTATTCAATTAAGATTTTTAAAAACTTTTTTTATGTGACAGATTTTTATAGAATTTGTGAGATTTTAACGACTTTCACAGACTTTAAAGATTTTTTTAAAATGACTTTTATAGACCCCATGAAATAAGGAACAGACTTTTATAAACTTTTTATCAAGACTGATAGACTTTTGTATACTTCTAATATATCTTGTAACTTATATTAATTGTTAATTAGCTCATGTGTACAATCTCTCCCTCTTTTTTCATAAACTAGAGTAAATCTCATTATATTATTGTGGCATGAGATTTTATATATGTTAAAAGCGTTCACATTATTCTACTTATTTCATGATATATTTGGATACTCGGATACCAATAAAATTTTAGAAACTACAGACGCAATACAAAACACTTTACCTTTTTCAAACTATCTCCATTCAAACTGTTTCTACCCTTCTCTCTCTCTCTCTTCAATCTCTCTGCAATAATGAGAACCCGCCTTGCCAAACGTCTAAGAGATGAATCTAAGCATGAATTACAAGTCTCACAACTCCCCTCAAAGTTTCCAACCGCTTCAACACGAAAATTAAAGAGAAAACAACAAATGGTGACCACTATCTTCGGCGACTCGTCATTTTCCAATGAAACCAACACAAGCCCTCCATCCTTACCACCCATCGGTACGTCTCGTGCATAGAAGCAATGCCGAACAAAAGAATCAGGACCGATATCTCCTCCATCTTTGGTAACTCCTCTGTCCTTCTCTTTACAGGATATTCCTAAAAATTTCTTTAGAGGTCATAACTTTGAAGTCCGTTTTAAGTCTTCTATTGTTCAAAACCATTTGTTTACGAGAAAACCATCGACATGTTTTACTACCAAAATTCTCCTTTAATTAAATCTTGTGGTCTGTCATCTATGATATTCCCGCCATCTACTGCTTATCCTAAATTGGTACAACACTTTTATACAAATCTTGAGCATAATGGTGATTGTTATACCTCTTTTTGTCAAAGGGAAGTCCTTATTCTTCACTGTGATGGATTTCAGAAGTTTCATGTCTATTCCCTTTACTGGGGATTGTCCTTTCACACTTGAAGGTGCAGTTCTTACCCGCTATACCCCTCTTGAATAACTTCAAATCGTTAAAGATGACCCCACTCTGTCTGTTGTGAATCTTCCAAAAACAGTCGATGTGTCACCCACTGCTATGGTCCTACACAAAGTACTGAGGTATAACCTTTTACCTCGTATTAGTGGTGGGGCTGACTTCACTTATCAGGATTTAATATTGATTGCTATGCTTTTAAAAGGAAATCCTTTTAAGGGTGTATTCAATTAAGATTTTTAAAAACTTTTTTTATGTGACAGATTTTTATAGAATTTGTGAGATTTTAACGACTGTCACAGACTTTAAAGATTTTTTTAAAATGACTTTTATAGACCCCATGAAATAAGGAACAGACTTTTATAAACTTTTTATCAAGACTGATAGACTTTTGTATACTTCTAATATATCTTGTAACTTATATTAATTGTTAATTAGCTCATGTGTACAATCTCTCCCTCTTTTTTCATAAACTAGAGTAAATCTCATTATATTATTGTGGCATGAGATTTTATATATGTTAAAAGCGTTCACATTATTCTACTTATTTCATGATATATTTGGATACTCGGATACCAATAAAATTTTAGAAACTACAGACGCAATACAAAAATTAAGCTCACTTTTCATTGAGCTATATATATATTTTATGCATATGCGTACGCTTTTTACTAATAATTGATTGATTTACTAATATATATATATATATATATATGTTGATTGTGTGATTGTGTGATTTTGTCAACCCAATTTTTCATCTTAACCGTTGCTAATTTTGTTTGATTGTGTAGACCTTTTTTATGCGCCTAACATATATCAAAGCAATGCGTTTTTTCCTTTTTTATAAGGGAAAGATAATGATTCTGTCAATTTGTCATGCATGAATACAACCACATATTACATTATTTCACTATGATACACCAAAGACACTTGAAGACGAATATGGAGGATGTCTCAAAAATTAACAGTGATTTTCTTCGTTTAAAATGTCAAAAAACTAAAAAAAAACATACACATACACATCATATATTATAATACATTATTTTTACAATTGATATGAGAGTTTTATAATTTTATCTCACCTTTGTTGAACAAATCTCTTTTCTCTTTTTATTGGAAGCTTTCGAACGACTGCTTTTTTCCTCACCAATTCAGATTAGGTCTAGTTATTTGTTTACTTATTAATATATCTTGTTAATTATCTTATAATAAAATTATAATAAATCCAATTATTTTTATGGCCCAAATTTTACCAAATTATTTATCCATCACATATTAATATTTATTAGCTCATATAAAATAAATAACTAATTTGACCCAATAAAAGACAAAGTCTAATTAATAACTAGTTTTATCCACCTTTGTATTTATTTGGAAGTCTTTAGAAATCTTTAGAGATGAGGTAAGACTTTGGATATGGGTTGATAGTTATAATTCTTCTTCTAAAGTCTGTCAAACTCTACCATTTGATAGAAATCTTTAAAATCTATGACTTTTTGAATACCAAAATACTTTTATAGACTTTGTAAAAATTTTAATTCCATACCACCTAACTTTTAAAGACATTAAACGAGTTGTAATTGAATACCACTAAACTTTTATAAACTCTTTAAATGTCTTGATTGAATACAACAAAATTTTTAAAGTTTTTAAAAGTCTTTAAAAATCTTAATTGAATACACCCCCCTTAATTTTTCTCTCATGATGCTAAAACACATGGTTAGTTATATCAAATAAAGAAAAAAGTGTCTCCTTTATAGTGGGATCTTTACAAAAATCTTTCAACACTTCCAAAATATCTTTCGAAGATGAAGCTTTCATCACTCTATCTGAGTCAATTGACTCTGTCAACCTAAAAAGCTCTCAGCTCACTCTTATCGATGGTAAATTTATTCGAGTTGCTCCTGAAATTCCACATCCTCCCATAGCGCAGGACCCTCTTCCCTTTGCCCCACATCCTCCTTCCCCGGAGATTTTAAATCTCTTGAAAACAATTATCACTAATCAGGAAAACTTGCAAGTTGATATGAAATATATCAAACACACACTTTATGTTAGAAAAAGGGAAACTCCCAATGGGTAAAGCTGAGTTGCAAGAACTCTTTCGTCATGCTGAAGATGAATTCATTGATCTGTAAGCTGGATTTGAGTTGCAAACAAAGGCCATGGTAGAAGCACTGCAACAAAAGATGAACCGAAACGCGTGTCAGTTGAGTTAAGAACTCAAGTTCATTAGTAACCAGATTGGTTCCTTAGGCAGGTTCACTGATTAGCGTCTGAATGACCTCAACAAAGAACTCAAGGTCGATACAGTCAATTCAAACATTCCTGAGTGGCCGCAGTGTAACTGCTTTACTGAATACCAAGGCGACTTTTTGGACCTTTCTCTACCTCCTCCCACCTTCATTCCTCGTCTTCCTCGTTTCGCAGATCAACTATCCCATGAGGAAATTACACACCATCTTCTCCATCATCCCAACTTTACTCAACGTGACAACAATGGTGTCCACATTGAAGACCTTGATGATTGATCACACACTCTCTCTCTTCTCTCTTACCCTTTTTGATAGCTGACAAAGGGGGAGAAAAACTTAGGTTTATTTTTGATCTATGCTTGTATTATTTAGTAAATTTTGAGTAATGTTTACAGATAACAATTGGTTTATCTTGATGGATTTGGTTTAATTTTTTTTGGGATAATGTGGTCTCTATGCTATTTTGGTTTATTCTTATCTATCTTAATATTATTGCTTGGGATATCACTGCTGCTAGTGTATACTACAGGTTGAGCTTTCAAATGATCAATGGATTTAGTCATTACTTGTTTTCCAGCCTTAGAATATTAGATGAAAATTAACTGTTGATAACACATGATTATCGCTGCATAAGAAAAAGGGTGGTCAAAATAGGAAACTAGTTATTTCTAAAATTATTATATTTCATAATGGTTTTAGAGGGAGAAATAATTATTTTGTTGTCATCATAAAAAAGGGAGAGAATGTTGACTTAGTCAAACTTCATCCTTATGTTTTGATGATGACCTTTTTATTGCACTAAACATGTTTTTTGCAATTTCAGGACTTTTGATGAAAGAAAGAGAATCCTCAGTGAGGCAATCATAAAGAATTGAGGACTTGCTCGAAGGCTAAAATGTGTCTCTAGGAGATTGTGTAAGATCTTAGCATTAATTTCTTCTCAATTCAAGATTCTAGGATATTGCATTGCATCATGAAAATAATTAATTAATTAATTGAGTTTCTAAAATTCTAAAAGATAATATTAAAATGCTTTTTTAATACCCAACCCGGTTGGTTGAAATTAGTAACATTATCTTTTCAAAATTAGAATTTCCCATATTTAAGAGATGTCCAAAGGGTCTGACTGGTATGTACTTTGTTTTGACCAAAATCATTATTTCATGGAAACATTGATATATATATATATATATATATATATATATATATATATATCCTCCTTAATTGAAGCAGTATGATATCTAGTAGTGGAAGAGATCTACTTGGGGTTTGACAATAATATATTATTTCCATAACAGTAATAAAGCATGATTTAATCAGTATTGATTGTGGGTGCAACTGGAAATCAATAAATAGGAATTTAGCTCATTAATAGTTCCGTTGAAAAAGAAATCAAATTAAGCCATCTGTGTATTGCTTAGTAATCAAGTTCCTTAATGAATGCATGTTATAATCAATCATTTTGATTTCGTGACTAAAAGATAGAGGAAATCATCAAACGCTTATTCTGATTTCCAAAACTGAGATAATTAGTATCAATCTTCAAATCATCTAGATTATCATCGGCCATAACATAAATTGATTGGGAAAAATGGTTATATGCAAAAAACACTAGACTGCTTATGCAACGGGCATGACTGTCTAACCTATCTAACCTATAAAAGGGAATGAATTAGTTTCGATAAAAGAAGTCAAAGCACAGAAAATCAATACAATACAAACAGTTCCTATAGCCTTGTTAATCTTCGAACTACTCTTCTTCATACACCCTTCAAACGATAGCGTTCTATTGTTAAGAAGTGAGCTGAGTGTGCAAAAGAATTCTTGATGGTTTTTCAGCATTCAGTTTTGAAGTATTACTGGTAATATCTTTTTATAATTGATCATTGAATATTTAATAGAGCCTTGCATCGAGAATTGCTTATTTACTTTGATCATAGACCATTATATTTGTAATCTCATTTTAAGTGGAGTAGTTATAGTCTAAAGGTATCTAATCTAGTGTGGATTAGGGATTTTACAAATAGGTTCAAGGAAGCATATGTGCTTAAGGGTGCAGGTGTACAAGGAGCAAAAGTGCTCAAGTGTTTGGAACTTTATTTGTAAAAGAGTCAAATTGTAATTAAAGTAAAATAATAAAAGGGAGTCTCTAATAGTAGTTGGTATTGGATGTGGATTGGGCTACTATTATAAAGGGTAGTAGTTGAACTACGTAAAAATTCTTGGAGTTTGTGTGATTGCTTATTGTATTCTTGATTAAGTCATAATCTTCTAAACTAAGCTTAAACAAACTCAAGAAGTGGTTAATTATAAGCAAACAGATAATTCCACAAGCACAAACACTAAGTTCATCTTCCTACATTCATACATTGTTCATCCAATAAGCACACTTATTTAATTCAGCATCCTGCATTCTTACACAAATAATTCCGCAAGCACAAATATTTAATTCAGCATACTGTATTCATACACTGATAATTTGGTAAAAATAAATATTTCATCCAACATCCTATATTCATTAAAAGAAAGTTTTTAAGTTACAAAAGTTTGACATCGTCTGTTCTCACACTTATTCAACCCCCCCTTCTAAGTGTGTCTATTTAAATTTCAAGGGAGAAAAAAAATATCAAATGACATGTATATACTAACTAGTATATACTGATGAGATGGACATTAATGTATATGATGGACACAAACTACTATAACTGCTATATCTTACTATCTGATGGTTTGTCTGATGCTTTTCCAAAAATTTGAAATTACTTTTAAAAATCGATTCATGATCCGAGGGGGAGCTTTATGAATTAAAAGGGAGTTCTAAAACAAAAATATTTTTGCTTATTGTTATCATCAAAAAGGGGGAGATTGATATGTCTCCAATCTGGTAGTTTTATTTTGATGATAACAAATTAGGTAAATAAGTCAAATTGGTAGAATCCTCTCCATATGATTAAAATATTAAAATGATTTTAATTATCTTATTTATCTTGACCAAAATATTTTTTAACTCCTATTGAATTTATTTTATTGACCTTGATAAATCTAATATCAAGTGTTAAATAAATTAATTCATAAAGTAAAATTTCGTAAGGCAATGACATTCCTATTTCTTTTTCAAAATGATTATATATATATATATATATATATATATATATACACACACACACACACACACACACACACACATAATGTGTGTGTCGTGTGTGCACGTGTGTGTGTGTTGTGTTGTCGACGTCGGGAAATTTTTTACTCTTTTCTTCTCTACCCTTTACGTTCTCTATTTTGTTGAGTTTCGTTTGAAAAGGCAAGTTTGAAAAGGGCCGACATAAAATGTCGACGATTTGAAAATCAGAGTCGCCAGTTAGTAGATTTGAAATAGTTATACCAACTCACTCGATTTTGTAAATGTTTACACAAAGGCCCAATGGTTGGACTATGTTAAATAGGCCTTGGAAACCGAGATTAATAAAGTTCGGGGGCTTGATTAAGCGGGGCGAAAGTGTTAGGCACCCCCTGACTTCCGTGAAAACACGGTTATCACAACTTTTCAATTTCCCTAATTATCTGCACGTGTGTGGTTTTATTGGGACTATGTGCAGTTATCTGAAAGTAGTGCAATGTCTCGTTTGCACCTATATACAAAGGGTTTGATTTGTATAAAAGTCCAATTTTAACAAGATATAGCAGTGATGTTTTGGAAAACAGGTTTTCAAACCCATATGCTCAATTGTAATCGAGGCCTTTGATAGTTCCATTTAATTCCGTATTTGGCTTGGCTTGATTTTAATTTCGAGATGCGAAGCATCTTCGAGATAATAAGATACATAGCAGTGTCGGGCTCCTTATGGGCATGAGAGTCATCCAAGGATGCTTAGACACCATAGATAATTTACAAGTTAGTTGCAGCTGAAACGTGTCCATCGTGGGAACCAGATCTAGATTGACAAGCTGAATCTCAGACCTCATGGTTCCTAGGCTCACAGGATTGATTAATATGTACAAAAGCTAGAAAGAAAACTAGATTTAAATAAATCTAAGTCATTATAGCTTCAACAGTTCCAGTTTAGTCACTTTTGAACTGGTTAAAATTTAGAGATGGCTAGATTTAGATAAATCTAATCCACAGGCTAGAATAATAAATATCTATATTGCAAAAGCAGTTAAACCGGATAAGTAAAAGTAGTGAATATATATATATATATATATATATATATATATATATATATATATATATATATATATATATATATATATATATATCAAAGCAATAGAAAGCTTAAAATCTGAAAAAAATCTTATAGTGGTTGCCAAGAACACTTTAGATCTCTTTTGGAGCTTGAAAACTCGATTTCCACTTATTAAATTTTAGTATGTTGTAGAACACGAGTTTACAAGTGTTTAGAAAGAAGAATCACAAAGTTTGGAGCACTCTAGAAGAGGTTAAGGACTGAAATGGACATAGTTTTCTCTTTTTTTTTTCTTTTTTCTTACATTTTATGGCTGATGGGGGTTCTATTTAAAGACCAAGATGGCCGCGAGTTTACCCATGGTAGCTGCGGGTTTACCTGCGGCGGCCGGGTTGCCCCAGGCCTCGTAGGTCTCGTTGTCTCGAAGTACGTGCACTCGGACAATGCGCTGTCCGCTCGAACCTTCATAACTTTCAATCTGGGATTTCGATGGAAGCGTGATATACCATTCCAGAAAGCTCTTTTTGAGAGCTACATATTGACATAGGGCTTGCCCTTTTCTGAATCCGGGAAGATGGGTTCATGACCGAAATAGTATCTTCGGGTCTTCGCAGGAAGTCCGTTGAGCTTGTCTTGTGCAATTTTTACTCGAGATTTAAGCTATGGTTCTTGAAGTAGTTTGAGTTGAAATGAGTTGAGTTGAGGTTAATTTGGCAAAATAACCATTTTCCTCCTCCCGGGGTTATCTCCGGGGTTGGACTTGATGTCCCAGGGTTATCTCCGTGGTTGGAACTGGATCTCCCAGGGTTATCTCCGGGGTTGAACTGGATCTCCTAGGGTTATCTCTGGAGTTGGAACTGGTTCTCCTGGGGTTATCTCCGGGGTTGAACTGGATCTCCTTGGGTTATCTCCGGGGTTGAATCGGATCTCCCGGGGTTATCTCCGGGGTTGAACTGGATCTCCCAGGGTAATCTCAGGGGTTGGAACTAGATCTTCCAGGGTTATCTTCGGGGTTGGAACTGGATCTCCTAGGGTTATCTCTGGGATTGAATTTGATGTTATGGTATTCCAGGGTTATCTCTGGAGTGTGAAAAAGATGCTTTTACCCTCTTGCATAGTTAGTAACAAGAAAATAAAATTTCGAGTGTATACAGATGCCCCTCTTTATCTTGTTCATGCAATGTAATGAAATGAACATGACAAAGATTACTAGACATTTGAAATATGACAAGGTATATTTAATTATGCAAATCACAATGTAATGAATGTTATGATGAATTTTAAAATGCTTTCGCAAATTGCACATCGCATTTCGCGAGTGAGCAATATCCTGCATATTAAAATAACAAAATGCACCAAAAACTTGACGGCTCTACCGTCAGGATTAATACACTCTTGTGAATAAGGCATTTGAAGTAAAATTTTATGAAATTGAATGAGTTATGAAATCGCAAGGAAATTTTAAAGCATCCATGGTCATTGTTCATGGGTAGGATTAGGTTTAAAAGACTTATCTCCCTATATCAGAGATACTTTATCTTCGCTCTAGACATTCTTCTTCGCAGACTTGATTTCATATGACACGTGCATTATGAGTGACACAACTCTTAGCAGGGGTTTCATTTCTATGCCTTTGCAAATTTTTCTTGATTCTCATTTTTCTTTTCTCTCGCCTAACTTGTCTCATTTTCTTAGGTTATTCAGAATTACCCATGTAACGAGTTTTGGACCAATGACTCCTAAATCAGAGGGCTTTAGGGCACTAGGTGTTAAGACACCCTTTTGGGTTTACTGGCTCGAGTAATAAAGGCCACGCTTCAAGACAAGTTAGGCGATCACTCTATTTTCTTCTTTACCTGAGCTTGACAAGTCCGTTTTCTTAGGCTCTAGGTCACCCATGTAGGGAGCGTTGGGTCGGTGACTCCCAAACTAGATGGCTTTAGGGCACCAGGTGTACAGCCACCCCTCAGGCTTAATTACTCGAATAACCTAGGCCACGATTAGGATCTGCTCAGGTTTTGCCTTTTCTTTTTCAATGCTCATTTTTTTAGGCGCCAAGTTACCCATGTAAGGAGCGTTAGGCCGATGACTCCCAAACCAGATGGCTTTAGGGCACCAGGTGTAAAGACACCCCTCAGGCTTAATAACTCGATCAACCTAGGCCACGATTCGAGACATTAGGTTGGCAACTTATCTTATATCTTTTCATTAATTGCCATTATTTTTGCCATAGCTTCATACCCCACAACTAAGAGTCAGGGCAATCACAAAGTGCTAACATGCATATGAGGTCAAGTTTGTTCCAAAAAGAGCTTTGAACTAGGATGTCGTGCCCAATCAAAAAGGTTGAATAGTCTTAATTCTCTAATCGTTCCTGTGATTCTTGCCCCACGGACGCTTATCAGAATTTATCCCATTCATAACAAGTTAAGCAAAAACCTCTTTCAAAGAATACTTAACATGTATATTATCATTAATGCATGTAAATGGAGATTGAAAGCTCATAAAGAGATGAAAGAATAATGCCTCACATGTGGATTATTCATTTTGAGAATAGTATGATTGGAAAAGACCAAATGATCATAGCGAATCACCATTGAGATGATATGAGGGAAGCTCTGATGATGATGGACAATGTTGATGGTGCTGACTGGTGCATTTTCCTCTTTTGGATGGTTGATAAATGCCCCAGTGTTGAGTTGTCGCTGTTTCTGAGATTGCCCCAGTCTTGTTGTAAGGGTCCCAATATTGGGTTGTCGCCAATTTTGAAATTGCCCCAGCCTTGCTTGTCTGGGATAGTTGCTTTGACAGATGGGCTGATAAGATGCCGAGATCACAAGAGTCTTTTACCTTTGGGTCATATAGTGAACAGGTAGTGGATTTGGGCTTTAATGCTTGGATGCCCTCAATCATTTTTTTGATTTATTGGCGCAATTGGCCTTGATGATTTTATTTTGATTTGATAAAGACTTGTGATTGAGGGTGTCAGCTCTTTGAAGGTCCTTACTACTGGTTGTCTTAGTGTATCATTATTTCTTCATTTTTGGGACTTGTGCTAGATTTGATGGAATGACATTGAAGTGTTGTTGGGTCTTCTCAACATGGGTGGTTGACTTGGAGGGTTTTTCTTGGGCGTAGACTTTTCAGGTATGATTTTAGTGTCTAGGGATTGATGTTTGGGTATTAATGTTTCTTTTGAGGGTTAGACCGCACCACTGATGGCTGCCTACGTATTCCCATTGATGAGGGGAGATCAGGTCTACGTAGTTTATACTTTGCATGAAAGATGGTTGAAGAGGTTTTGTGATTTTTTGAAGGGGTAGACCGTACCATAGTTGGCTGCCTACGTACTCCTATGTGTGGGGGAGATCAAGTCTTTCGTAGTTCACATTTGGGTGAGACTTGACTGGCTTGATTTTTTGATTTTTTGATTTTTTGATATTTACATGCCTGGAAAATAAAAAGCATAATGCTAAGAAAGTGATAACGTCCCAACATATTCTGGAACTCGTAACTTTCCTCTGGATCTACGTCTTCCTAGCTAGCTGAGTCCTGATAGTCTAGTTATCAATGGTTATGTTGCCTTTGAGGCTTGTGATAGAGGTTACCTCCTGGTTCTAAATATCTTCAATCATTTCCATAACTTGATCGCTTCTAGATTCAGTACATTCCTCAAGGATGCTTAAACTGGACCCATCGGAAAAAGGTACGAGCTCTTGATTCCTTGATGGGTTAGCTTCCCCGATAACCTTACCACCTTTATCTTCATTTGTTCCTTCCCTGAGCTGTTGTTGTATTTTTCGCAAAGAACTTTCCTTTTTTTCTTTTTCTTCCTTGGAAAGGATCAGTATTTCCTCCTCATCATCCAGGATCATAAAATCAGGAATGTGGTTGCTATCTTTGGGCCACAGGATGTTTGATGTTGGCGGAGGAATCTCCTTTTAGGCTTTTTATTTACTTTTCACCTTTTCTGGTCATGGGGAATTCTATCTTCAGCTCTCCATTTTCAATGAGGTCTTGAATTTTATGCTTCAAAGACCAACATTCCTCAGTTGCATGTCCAGGTGAGTTAGAATGGTAGAGACATATCCTGGTGGAGTCATAACTTTTCATCTCAGGATTTACAAGAGGCAGCAACTCAGTAATCCTTCCTTCGCTTATCAGAAAGTGTAGCATTTCATCATTTGATTTGTTCAGAGGGGTGAATTTTCGGTCTCTTTTGGAGGTTGTTTGATCTTTCTCTTTTGAGAATTTGCATTCCCCCGAGCGATTTTTCCACTGGTGAGATCTTCTAGCAATTTTATCATTCGACTTTTCTTGTCCTTTTAGCCTACTTTGATCTTCTTCATTTAGCTGGCTCATCCTGGAGGGATATAGGCTTGAATTCTGGTTAACCACTCTTTTTCAAAGAGTTGAGTGAAAAGTTGCCTCGTAACCTGATGTTGGCGTACTATCAGATTAGCTAACAGAGCTACTTGATGTTAGATCTCCAATTTTTTGATTTACTGTCCTATATTCCTCTGACTTTTCCCCTCTAGGACATTTATTTTGTTCCTTTGGGGGTATTCCTCCATTCTTCATATATACTTACGATTTGGATACATTTCAGCGCATCCTGACTTGATCATGTTTACTCACTTCCGTATCATGCTACAATAGAAGATTGGTGTTGACATTTTGTTGGTCAGGTTGTTGGACCACAATACTTCCACTATGGATCTGATTTTGAATTTTATGCTTTAAGGACCAACAATCTTGTGTATCGTGTCCCGAAGACCCTGAGTGGTAAGCACATCTTTGGTTTAGATTGTATCTTTTGCTTTTTTATTCTAGAGGTGGAGCTAGTTAGGTAATTTTCTTGTGATCCATTAACATTACCATTAACATTACCAATACATTTTCAAGGGAATCACCAAGTGGAGTGAACACCCTATTTTCTGTTCTTTTAAATTTTCTTTTTCTGTCCTGGCATTGGTTGAATGCAGCATGTTGTTGACATGACAGATTGTCTTGCTTCTTCCAAATAGGGGGACTATAGGTTGGTCTACTATCTTGCCCCTGTAAAACAAGGGATACATCTTCATTGAGTACCCTCTTGGGATTGCTCGAATAACTGCCAGTCTGTATATGCCCGACGACTGCTTCCAAGGCAGTGAAGTCTTTAACCTTGACTACCTTTAGGCCCATCTTTGTCATTTCGTCGTGTTTGATCATCTCTGAGAATGACTTTCCTATTCCCAGCTAGAATCCTCTCATAGTAAGGTGCCTATTGGATGTCTATGAAAGTCATTACCATTTTAATTTCTGACATGGGCTGGCTGACCTGTGCTGCCAGACATTTCCATCTTTGAGCATATTCTCGAAAAGACTCATTACTATGCTTTTTGACTTTAGTCACTTGGTATTGATTCGGTGCCATTTATAACTGAAAACTGTACTGATTTAGAAAGGCGTGAGCCAATTCTTCTCAGTTGTGGATTTTGGCATTGTCAAGTTGGGCAAACCAGACTTTAGCCCTTCCAGTGAGACTCTTTTGGAAAAGCTGCATTCAGAGGCTTTCATCTTCAGTATAAGACCCTAGCTCGTCAATGTATACTTTCAGGTGCGTATAGGGATCTCCTGCCCCATTATACTTTTCAAACTCTGGGACTTGGAAATTGTCAGGATATTGAGCCCCTAGGAATACGCAGAGATCTGAATAGGTAACACTTCCATAATTTCCTGTCCCTTTGATTGACCGGATGTTTTCCTCCATTTGTTTGACTTTCTTTCTTATATTCCCAGTTTCTCAATTTTCCCTGAGATTTGTGATTTTAGGGGTTTTGTTGGTTCCTTTATTGGAATGAGGTTCAGGTATCTTTCCATCTTTCTATCAATACCTTGACTGCCCCCTTGTGTGAATGACTCTGGTTGAGTAGGCACTGTGTGCCCCTGAGTGTTTTTACTTTGTTCTTTTAGGAGGATGACCAACTCTGTTATTTGATTCTTAAGTCACTCAAACTCATTTCGAGAGACGGAACTTGATTCGTGTTGGGCACTTTCAGCCATGTCGGTGGATAGGCTTTATGCCTTCTTATATTTTGATCTAGTAATGGGAAGTATCTTACCTACACGAAGAGTAAGTAGTTTAGTCTTGATAAGCATTAACAACATGCATTGATGCAATGTCTTGGTTTTTTATGGTTTTTAATATTTTCCTGCAAAACAAATATCAGTTGTTTTGATGACAGGAGATTTGACAGGGAATGGAATGCGTATTTACATTTTCCTTTATATTACATTGAGATTTACATGGAATTTACATGGAATTAAATTTACAAGTAATTTACATGGAATTGAAAGGGAAAGGCATGAAGAGACTTCCCTTTGCGTTTGGTTTATCAGATGATGATCTATCTTAGGCTACTCTCGTGGCTTTTAGGCATGAAGGTCCCCAGATCATCGTAATTTACTGGATGGAAAGTTAATTTGATCTTTCAACTAGAGCGAATCTGGGTGGTGCCTTTCTTGAGCCTCACGGGATTAGTCTCCCTTAAGTTCAGTAATCAAACACCGACGGGTTTGCCTCCTAGTGGAGGAATTACATAACATACATTCACATACATCATGTCTCACTGTATGAAATGTCACCACGTATTTACAAAAATACCACCGCGTCCCTCCAAAACGACGTAGTTTTAATAAAAGAATGCTATTTAAGGAGGAATGCTATTTAAGGAGAATGCTCTTGATCCTGATCGATATATATATATATATATATATATATATATATATATATATATATATATATATATATAGAGAGAGAGAGAGAGAGAGTAATTGCCCGTGCCTGAATGCATAATGTAACGAAAAATTAGATTAAAATTCGAAAAATACTACATTACCTAAAGACTTTTTGCAACCTAAAATAACTTACAACCACAAATAACAATTATTATAATTCTACACATCAGCACAATAATTAATTTTTCTTTAAAAATAGATATCTAGAAAAATCTATACTTGTCTATAAAACTTACAAATCATTAATAATAATTTTCCTAATTCACCACACCACCACAATAACAATTATTATTGTCGACGTCGGGATTTTTATTTGTCCCTTTTTGTTCTTGTCTTTCGGTGTTCTCATTTTTAGGTGAGATTTGTTTGAAAAAACAAGTTTGAAAAGGTCCGACATGTATATGTTGACGATTTGATTATGAGAGTCGCCAGTTGGTAATTTTAAATGGTTGCACTAACTCAACTGAGAAAAGGTTTGCACAAAGACCTAGTGATTTGGTACTGTTTAACTGGTCTGAGAAACCAAAATTCGTTAGGGTCCGGGGGACTTAATTAAGCAGAGGGAAGGTGTTAGGCACCCCTCGACTTCCGTGATAACACGGTTACCGTCACTTTTTATTAACTTTTATTTGTGTATGTGTGTGTGTGTGAGAGTTAGGTCTATGTGCAATTATTTGGAAGAAGTGTTATGCCTCGTTTGCACCTATATACAAGGGGCTTGATTTTTATATAAAAGTTCAATTTTAACAAGATATAGCTGTGATGTTTTATAAAATAGGTATTTTAAACCCTTGTGCTCAATAGTAATTGAGGCCTTTGGTACTTCTATTTTATTATGTGTTCGGCTTAATTGCTTTTATTTTCGAGATGTGAGGCATCTTCGAGAAAATAAGATACATAGCAGTGCCGAATTTCTTGTCGGCATGAGAGTCATCTAAGGATATTCAGACACCGTAGATAATTTACGAGCTGGCTACTTGTAAAATGTCCATCACGGGAACCGAATCTAGATTCAGAGGCTGAATCTGTGATCACATGATTCCTAGGCTCACATGAAAAAATAATATGTACAAAAGGTAGAAAAAAAACTATATTTGAATAAATCTAAACCATTCTAGCTTCAACGGTTCCAGTTTAGTCACTTTGAACTGGTAAAAGTTAGAAGTTGCCAGATTGATGCAAATCTAGCTCGAAGGCTGAAAGATTAAATATCTACATTATGAAAGTAATTAAAGCAGATATTTATATAAAAGCGGTATATATATATATACAGAGAGAATCAGGTCCGGACTCCCGGACCTGATTAAAATACGGACCATATATATATATTTTTTTTAAAACAACTAATTTTTTTTTAATATTTTATGGAACAGAAATTTTTTCATAATACAGTGTTTTGGGTGTAATTTGGATACATATAACAAAACACTGTATGTATTTTATACATATTTTGTTATATGTATCCAAATCACACCAAAAACACTATTATGAAAAAATTTCAATTCCATAAAATATTAATTTTTTTTAGTTTTAAAAAAAAAGCAAAAAAAAAGAAGTCCGGACGGTACTAAAATCCGGGAGTCCGGACTGGAACTGGACTATATATATATATATATATATATATATATATATATATATATATAAGCAATAAAAAGCCACGGATCGACGATCCGGGCATATCCACACAACGCGACTCTCAACGTTAGTAGATATAAACGTATAAAAGTAGTAAAAATTTGAAAAATCTGAAAAATCTTAACAGTGGGCTGCCAAGAAGACTTCAGATAGCTTTTGGCTCCTGAAAACTCAGTTTTCACCGATTAAACTTTAGTATGTTACAATACACGAGCTTACAAGTGTTTAGAAAGAAGAATCACTCAGTTTAGAGCACTCTAGCAATGGTTACAGGTTGAAATGGACAGAGTTTTCTCTCATTTTCTCTTTTTTTTTTCAAATAAGCTACCAAGAGCTCATATTTAAAGACTCGATGGCCGCGGGTCTACCCACGGTAGCCGCGGGTCCACCTGCGGCTGCTCGGGTTGGCCTGGGCCATGCGGGTCCCGTCATCTCAAAGTACGTGCAATTTGGCTACACGTTGTCCGCTCGAACCTTCATAACTTTCAATTCGGGCATCCAATAAAGGAGTGATGTACCTTTTCAAAATGTTACTATCGAGAGCTACACAATGACATGGGATTAGAGGTTGTACAAAGCTGGAAATACGAGTATATGACCAGATCTCCAAGTCTTCAAATTCTATCCGGTGTGATGTCTTGTGTAGTAGTCACTTGAGATTTGAGTTATGGTTCTTGTGGGACACTTTTATACGTAGTGTGGATTAAAATGTGTTGAGATGACGTGAATGTGGTATTGACGTGGCAAAATGATGATTTTTCCCCTCACCGAGGTTATCTTCGGCTTTGCACATATGTAACATTCATTTCTCAGGTTTATCTCTGAGATTGGGCTGCTGTGGATGCTGAATGTCCTCAGGGTTATCTCTGAGGGGTGCTTAACCTCCCAGGGTTATCTCTGGGGTTAAACTGAGTATCTCGGGGTTGTCTTCGGGGTTGGAACTGACTTTTTCGGTGGTTATCTTCGGAACTTGGACTAGATCCCTCGGGGTTATCTCCGAGGTTGGAACTGAATCTCCCGGGGTTATCTCCGGGATTGAAACTGAGTCTCTCGGGATTATCTCCAAGATTGAAAACTAGACTTCCCGGGGTTGTCTCCGAGGTTGAAACTGATATGACTTCCACGGTCATCTCTGGAAGACGATTTTGCCCTCCTACATGGTTAGTAACAAGAATGAAAAATTTTGAGTGTCTACAGATGTCCCTCTTTATCATATTCATGCAATGTAATGACATTAATAGGATAAAGATCACTAGACACTTGAAATGTGACAAGATAAGCATCATAAAAATGCAATGTAAGATAATGCAATGTAATGTTGAGTGTTGTTTGTTGGAATGATTTCCAACGGGATGTGATAACTGCCCACCCCCACCGTTTTTGTTGGGGGATAGAGTTGTCAATGATGACCCTGTAGTTGGTTGGATGTCTACTCGACCGGTAGTTTCTAAAGCTCTTATCACAGGAATCTCCTGATGCAATGCTAGGGTTATCGCCAGCAGTTTAAACAATCCATCAGTGCTATTTGAGCTTGATTTATCGACAAGTTGCAAAGATGTCCTCAAGTCTTTGGAGGATTCTCCACGCTTGAGCCCACAGGATGTTGACATTGAGGTTATCACTAAAGTCCTTAATCCTCATTGTAGGCTTTCCACCGAAGATGCTCTTCTCATGTGCGAGAGACTCTTAGGGAATTGTGCTTTGATTGTTGAGGATATGTATAACAAATTCTATCATCGGTCCTCCCCGATGAGGATGGTTTTCAATGGTTTGCATCATCAGATCTTCCTGACGCTTCGCTGGAGTTATTGCCAACGGTTTGTACGGTCAGGGCTGCCTGACCCTCATTGAGATGTCTTTTAACGACTAGAATCATCGAACCACCTCCAATGCTTCGTTGGAGTTATCACCAACGCAAGTGATGTCAGGGATGCCCGAGCCTCGCTGAAATGTCCTTCAACGGTTAACATCATCGGACCATCTTCGATGCTTTGCTGGAGTTAATGCCAACGGCTGGTGATGTCAGGGCTGCCTGACCCTCGTTGAAATGTCCTTCAACGACTAACATTATCGGACCATCTCCGATGTTTCGCTGGAGTTACTGCCAATGGCTGGTGATGTCAGGGCTGCCTGACCCTCGTTGAAATAGCTTTCAACGGCTAAGGATGTATGAAACCTCTGCTAGGGATAGATTTCTGATGAGATGTAGGCTTTTGATTGCAATTAAAACCCCAAGGATGGCACAGACCTTTGCGCGGCATTACCAAGGGTAGCTTTCAATAGCTTTAATCATCGATTTTTGTGAACCCTATGTTTAGGCGAATACAAATGATTGATATGTATACCCGCAGTTTGGTATCTAAAAATCAGGATTTCAGGCTCTTTCGCTTAATCGCGTATCATATTTTTCCTAATTTGATTTTTTAGTTTATGGGACCTCCTTTGCAACTCAAATTTAATCGAGTCGGAGGTGGTGGGGACCACCTAGTGTAGTCGTAGGTAGACCTGCGGCTGCCGCGAATATACCCGCGGCCACCCATGGGCTATATCTCACTTGCATTTCCCTTTCACAAGTCATTTTTAACTTGAAGCTGCACTAAAAATTTGAGATTTCATCTTCAGATCTACTGAGTTCGGGCTATTTTTAACAAAATTCGTCACTGTACAATCGTTATGCACTATCTTGATAACGTTTACATGTTTTCTATTCCAGTTTTAACCGTTGGACATGCTTCAAAACATTTAGTAGTGAATATGCATGATCATATGACTTGATAAAAAATATTCAATGCAGTAAATGTTGGTATTTTACCGTGCTGAACGTATTGATGTGAAAAAAATTGACTTTTGAAACAGTCATTTTGGCACCTTTTCCTACTATTTTTTTCATCCTATTTGAGGAAAAATGAGCAAATGTTTTGAAACAAAGTAATCTTGGTAATTAGGCTACTCTTATGGATATGACTTTGATGTTTTTCATGCATATAGGATGTTTATGACTTAGAGTTGGTGTGCTATTGAATGGCCACCTAGTCATGCCTATGCGCATGTGGATAGTCCTTTTTTACAAAGGAGACTCTGGCAAAAAAATTTTATGGGTCTAGGCATTTGATCATGCATTTTTAACTCTACTGTAAACATATGTTAAAATAATGCATGCATGTATATAGCTATGAAAAGCAATTAATGAGCTCCAAGTTAGAATTTATCACACCCTTTCTGAGGTGATTTAGAGACTTTTGTCTGGATATATGGATCCAGACTAGCCAAGCAGCTCCCGTAGGACCTCTTCAGGTGTGAGGAGGAGAGCTTCAGAGGTGCCTCGGCCTCGCCTAGCCTGATATCATCATCAGTTGACGGAGTTAGTGATTCGTCCTATCCGAGTTGAGAGACCAGATGTCGAGGACGAGGACGAGGATGTACCCGTTGCGGATCCTACTCATTCTTCTTCTTTTCCCCACAGGTAGCTC
The DNA here is from genome assembly GCA_016801055.1 of Panax notoginseng. NCBI lineage: Eukaryota > Viridiplantae > Streptophyta > Magnoliopsida > Apiales > Araliaceae > Panax > Panax notoginseng. The sequence goes on along the minus strand of CM029013.1, from coordinate 111,842,878 downwards.
CCAGTTATAAATGTGATGATTCCAGAGTTTCTAGATGATTTGAGTCATCACCCCTCAATCTATCTCTATACGAACGAGGTAAAAGTCGTGTTGATCTTCCTTTTCCCATTTGTGGGGTCAAGGGTTCTGATGTTGATTTGCATTATGATGCAAGTTCCAGGGTTTACGTAGCCTTGAGAGAACTGGTTTAACATACATTCTCTATACCAGACTCTTCATCCAGAGTACCGAGAGATTGTGCATGCTTGGGGCTTCGAGGCTTTCTTCTTCATCTTCCTTTGTCGTTGTCCATGTGGTTACCTTAGGGCTTTGTCTGAGCGTTGGTTTCACCAGACTCAGTCTCTCTATTTGCTGGATTATGAGGTGATGATGACACCGATGGATTGGTGGTTCATCATTGGGATGGAGTTTTTCGGGGCGCCAGTGCCTTTTGTGGCTGACATTTCCCCGACTGACGTTAAATCCTTGTTTGGAGTCTCGGCTACGACGCTCAAAGGTAGGACAGTCCGTACTGGTCCTTTGAGTGTAGATGTCATGAATTGGGCTTTAACTGAGCCATTACCCGATGATTGGAGGATTAGAGATCGCATCCTTCGGTGATTGTTCCTGATCATGCTTAGGGGTTATTTCCTTGCTGATAACTCTTCGACGGTGTCATTCGCTTCAGTCAGCGCCACGGGAAGTGGACCGTATTAGAGAGTTTGATTGGGGCTCCTACACCTTTGCCTACTTCCTTAGGGGGATGCGCCTACGCTCATAGGGCATGACGGAGGCTTGGTTAGGGTTCTATCCATTTATGTTGGTGAGTATTTTCTCTTTTGGTTTCCCTTGTTCGGGTTGAGAGTCTGACTGACCACATATATTAGATCTTGTATTAGCAATTTTGGGCCTATAAGAGGCTCCCATGTCTTCGTCCCGTTAGCCTATTAGGTATAGACACCTATCCATGGGGATGGCGATGGCATCACTCCACTTTCATGGAGGTTCCTGTAGCTGAGGGTTTCACCCATTCGCGCTTACAGTTGGAGTTGTTGACAGCTGATGTCATTACATGGGTTCTTTACTCTGAGGACCACTTGATAGTTGGCTTCGAGGGTGGTTTCCCGACTGGTGTTGAGTATGTATTGTCCACTAGTTGGATTTCCCGTCTGGAGGTTGGGAGCTCTGTTTAGGAGAGCGTGCTATTAAGAGCACCACAGAAGAGATTCGCATTCTGGTCTTTCCCCCTGCCAGGCGTCATTGGCTTTTGTTGCAGCCGATCATTGAAGTCCCAATAATGGGTGTTGATGGCTTTACTTTGTCAAAGGGACCTTCCACTCAAGAGGCATTTTACCATTGGTGATTCTTTTGCACCATTGGAGCCCAGACCCGTGCCATACAGTTTATGGGGGATATGGTTTCTTGCTCTGTCGTGATGACGAATTGGATTGCCTGCGTTCGAGAGCCTACTCATCTAACGCAGATTGATAGTTTGACCCAGCTGTTGGACCGAGCACATTTCATTATCCGGCATTTGGGTAGAGATCCATCCGAGGCAGATACTTTTGATCCTTCCACCTCGGGGGCTGGCACTTCAGGTGGCCCATATTCAGATGGTTTTGCCGGTGCAGATCCTCTATTGTATCTACCTGATAACCCTACTGGCAGAGATTCAGTGACTCAGGAGGAGTTATATCAGATGGATAGGTTAGATGATCTGGACATCAACACTATTGACTTCTTCTAATGCATTTCTCGTTATATCTTTTGATAAGCCTCTGTTAGATTTTGGGCGGCTGTGCCCCATTCTCGTTATATCTTTTGATAGGCCTCTAACTGTTGGGCGACTGTGCCCCATTTTCCTATATTTTCCAATTGTATACAGAGTTGATGTATTTAGATGATGATGTACTTAGGAATATATGTATATTATTTTCCATTCCCTACATAATATTGTCATCTGTTATTTATTATGCATGCATTATGTTATGGACATGCATTTCCAGAGATGAGTTTAGCATTGACCCTTGGATGGTTTTATGACACGGCGCCCTACAGATGTCTTCATCCACAGTTAGCCGTGTTGAGTATATCCCACCAGTATTGGTGGCATCTTCCTTGAGACTGTGGTATGACAGTTTGTCCTCCCTAGATCGGGTGACAGTTGATCAGCTGCATCGTCACTCTATGGCCCTCCTGACGTTTCAGGTTTTATCAGGTTTTGTAGAGGGCATACTGGAGCATTGGATACCAGATAGGCAGGTATTCAAATTTGATACCCAGGAGTTGACTCCCACATTAGAGGAGTATGGGCATCTTACAGACTTGCCGTTGGATAGGCCTTGCGCTCGGATGGCTGTTGGTGACATGAGCCGACAGTTTATGACCTTGACAGGCTTGAGGCACAGAGTTGCCCTGGACTAGATTTCCTCGGGGCATGTAGTGTTCATGAGTTTCTTGATTAACAGATTTGGGTCATTGGACAACTATCTGCGATACTCCGGGGACTTCACCATTTCTAAGGGTGATTGGCATGTCGCCCATGTAGACAAACACTTGATGTGTATAGTGGCTTATCTGTACATGCCATTGTACATGGACCACCTATATATCAGCGTGATCATGGTAGTCCGGGCTCTCTAGGAGGGACATACCATCTTATCGATGATTCTGGCAGAGACCTTGAGGTCGGCCATGTATTGCCATACCCATTCTGCGGGGGTGTTTATAGGCAGTTCGATCTTGTTGTACGTGTGGTTTATAACACACTTGAGATCGATTGGCACTTTATGATACCATGGGTATTATTTTTCCCACGAGATAGCTACGTCATACTCCTTTCAGCCGGTGGAGTGTACATATACAGCTTTTTGGTCAGCTTTCTTGTCAGGGATCGAGGACCCGTTTGATATTTTGCTGTGTTCAGGGCTCAGCTCTCCCTACAGCTTTATCACTCATGTAGCTGGTATGGACTATCTTCCCCTGGCCGATTTGAGGGGTGTAACCACATATCATCCACTAGCTGTTATGGCACAGTTTGACTAGTTTTAGGATGTTCATCCCTTTGACAAGGCAGTGTGTCAGCGTTTGTCATCTTGGCTTCTGTCAGTAGAGGATTTATCTAAGATTTATACATGTTAGACCCAATATGAGAGGTCTGACTTTTCGACCAGTCATCTAGGTCGCTCTACAGAGTATTCTGCATGGTTGGAGGCAGAGATTGTATTGGCTAGGGTTGTATCCTCAGAGTCGGGCATTGATTCTGATAGTGGAGAGCCTATAGAGTACCCTGATTCTCCCATCAAGGATGAGTTGTTTACTGGTTTGTCAGTAGCTCAGGTTGATTCCCCCAGTGTTCCTGCTGCTGTGACTTCATATTCTGCAAAGTATTTAGAGCAGAGTTTACATCTGATAATGTTTAAGTGGGATCAGGCTAGGGCCTTGATGTTGACAGCTCTTTCTGATAGAGATGTCGCTCTGGTTGAGAGAGATGATGTTCTAGCTCACAGGAATACCATTGTTGTTGAGCGGGATGAGGCTCGATCATCTAGGGATGCAGCTGTTGTTGAGCGGGATGAGGCTCTAGCTACCCGAGATGTTGCCACTACGGATAGTACAACATTGAGATCTCATACTACTGACATTATAGTAGAGATGAGTGCATTCATTGATGAGCATGGTAGCACCATGCAGATGGCCGTAGATCTCCGGCTCGTGTGGATACCCTAGGATAGGAGCTCATAGATTTACCTCTATCTTCTAAGTGGGATGCCATGTTAGACTTGATGACTCGCTTATCCACTGGTTTGTAGATTAACTTTGATTTTCCAGCATAGACTAGGTTAGCCATTTTTGTCATGTATAGGACACATTGTATATATCAAACAGTATTATATGGCAAGGAAATATGTTTTGATCCACTTCCCTTTTAGTTATGCCTTGTTACTTTGCTTGATAGTTGCATGTTCTCTAGAACTTATGATCTTGATGTATTCTGAACTCCTCTTTGATGGATGGACATTGAGATGTCTCAGGATCTTTCAGAATGGATCATTGATCTTTGTATTCCCCTACCCTTTGGTGTCTTGGGACTGGTTTTTGAATGTGGTTATGGAGAGGATTTTGGCTTTCCTCTCTGAGGTTGACTGCCCCACAGATGGTTGTCGGTACTCCCTTGTGGTGGAGACCAAGTAGTTCCATCTCTTATAGATTGGTGTTTCTCTTTGAGGATTCAACCACAGCTTAGATGGTCGTCGGTTTTTTCTCCTATTTATGTGGGGAGACCAGGTAGTTCCATCCCTTTGGTCTAAGCCGGTGAGGTGTGGTTTAACCGTCCCACAGATGGTCGCCGATGTATTTCCGTGTATTAGGGAGATCAGGTAGTTCCATATCTTATGGTTTGGTTTGAAAGTTTGAAGGATGATCCCGGTACTATTGACATGGATTTGTGTTTTGGTAGGGGTGAGACCACACCGTGAATGGCTGCCTACGTACTCCCATTGATGAGGGGGAGAGATTAGGTTTGCATAGTTCCAACCTAGCGTGAAAAGGTTGAAAGTTTTATATAGAAAGGTGTAGAGATTTTTTTTGTTTTTTTCTATAGTTAGACCGTACCATAAAATGGCTACCTACATACTCCCGTGTATTGGGGAGATCAAGTATGCGTAGTTCGTCCCTAATGGGACAAACTGATGTTATGAAGGGTGTAGATTTTTTTGTTTTTTGTAAAGGTTAGACCGGACCATAAAATGGCTGCCTACATACTCCCGTGTATTGGGGAGATCTGGTCTGCGTAGTTTGTCCTTGATGGGACAAACGGATGTTGTGAAGGGAGAGGTTTTGAAAACCTAAATTGAATGATGGATCTGGTGATCCAGAACCAGGATGTTGGTTTACAGGTAACTTTAGACATAGTACCGTTTCACGGTGTCTGAGTTGATAAGTTGGGGAAATTTCTCGCCATCCATTTCTTGCAATTTGAGGACTCCTCCTGTCTATACCTCCTTGACAACAAACGGGCCTTCCCAGTTTGGGGCGAATTTTCCTTTAGATTGATCTTGGTTGTCAAGGACCTTCTTCAAGACTAAATCATTTTCTTTGAACTGTCGTAGCTGAACTTTCTTGTTGTAGGATCGAGAGATCCTGTGTTGGTATATTTGACCATGGAAGATGGTTGTGGCTCGCCTTTCATCTATTAGAGATAATTGGTGGTACCGATCTTGTAACCATTGGTCTTCATCCATCTGAGCATCTATCAACACTCTCAGGGATTCCATTTCCACCTCTATGGGGAGCACTGCTTCCATGCCATAGGTTAATGAGTAGGGGGTTGCCCTAGTGGAAGTGCGCATTGGCGTTCTGTAGGTTAATAGAGTCAGAGGCAACAGGTCAGGCCGGACATCTTTTGCATGATCTTTTTGATATTCTTATTAGCTACTTTAACAGCACCATTCATTTTTGGACGATAGATGACGAAGTTGAGATGCTTGATGTGGAATTTACTGCATAATTCCTCCATCATTTGGTTGTTGAGGTTCTTGGTATTGTCTAATACAATTACCTCTGATTGTTCGTATCGACAAATGACATTGTTTCTGATGAAACCAATGATCACCTCTTTAGTAACCCTGGGGGAAGAGGCTGCTTTTACCCACTTGGTGAAGTAGTCGATTATGGTGAAGATAAACCGATGACCATTACTGGCTTTGGGCTCGATTGGCCCGATCACGTCCATTTCCCACATTGAGAAGGGCTAGGGCGAACTCCTTCATATTATGGAGCTCCCTTGGAGGGACGTGGATAACATTTCCATGAATTTGGCATTGATAACATCTCTTGACGTGTTCATCACAGTCAGCTTTGAGAGAGAGCCAGTAATGCCCTGTTCATAAGATTTTCTTGAGAAGTAAAAGGTCGCTCATGTGTGGGCTGCATACTCCACCATGGATTTTATCCATGAGTCTCTGAGCTTGTTCTTTGTCTAGGCATCTTAGAAGGCCTAGTCCTACATCTCTTTTGTAGAGTGCGTCTCCGCTCAGATAGAATTTCATTGTCATTATATGGATTCGCTTTATTTCATCTTTACTCGCCCTAGTGGGAGTAGATCTGTAACACCCCAGTCCCACATCGAAAGATAGAAAAAAAATTTGTCTGCATATAAGAAAATAAGTTACTAATAGTACCTTCAAGTCATGACCTTTTGGGAGCCTGTGGTGGGCTAAGTTGACCCAAGAAGATACTATTGGTCCAGTGGTTTGAGGCCTTATTTTGATAGATTTGATTCGATTTGGACTTGGGATTTGACCCGAGATTTGTTTCGGACTCGGGATTTGACCCGGGTTGTTACATATGGTATCAAAGCCGACTCTCGACAGCTCGGGTCGGGTCATCCGATCGGGTTGCCGGAGGTGGGGACACGAAGGCTGGTGATATTATCCCACAATGGAGAGATGGAGGTCCGGAGGTGGGGACACGAAGCCAGCCAGTATTATCCCATAATGGCTAGAGAGGCAAAGATCTTTGGGCCGTGTGTGTGATCGGTTCTGACGGGGACGTCAGAAATTTAAGTGGGGGAGTTTGTAACACCCCAGTCCCACATCGAAAGAAAGGAAAAAAATTTGCTGCATATAAGGAAATAAGTTACTACCAATAGTACCTTCAAGTCATGACCTTTTGGGAGCCTGTGGTAGGCTAAGATGACCCAAGAAGATATTATTGGGCCAGTGGTCTGAGGCCTTATTTTGATAGATTTGATTCGATTCGGACTTGGGATTTGACCCGAGATTTGTTCCGGTCTCGGGATTTGACCCGGGTTGTTACATGATCCATCTTGCAGATATTCCTTGATAGACTGGTACCAAGGGTGTTAGATGGTAGGCAGCTCATCCGATACTTCTCCGATGTAATTCTCGTAGGCTGGAGCCTTTTGACGGGCCACTGTGATATTTTGAATGCTTCCCATCTCAGGTATGTTAATCAAGGAGGCCAAAGTTGCTAGTGCATCAGCAAAGTCATTCCTATTCTGAGGAATGTGGAGGAAGGATATTTCTTTAAATTCCAAAGCCATCTGGATAACTTGCCGATGGTAAGGTAGCAAATGTAATTCCTTGGTGTGATAGACCCCAATGGCTTGTCTGATTACTAGTTCGGAATCTCCAAAGACATTTAACCATTTGATGCCCATGGATTGGGCTAGCTTCAACCCCATTTTACAGCCTTCATACTCAGCTGTGTTGTTGGTGTTGACAAACTATAATTTGATGGCAACGAGATATTGTTCTCCCAAAATAGATACCAAAACTACTCCAGCTCCAGCACCAGCATCTTCCATGTTTACAGCTCCATCAAAATACATCTTCCATGACTGGGGTGTATTGTCCTGATGGTGTTGCTGAATTGTCATTATCCCTTCATTGGGGAAATATGTTTCCAAGGGTTTGAAATCGCTGGATTGTGCGGCAGACAGTTGATCAGTAATTCCTTGACCTTTGATAGACCTTGATAGACTTTAAAAAACGACAGAAATAACTTTTTATAGAAATAACGGCGAAAGTTTTACCGTTAACTATTGAAATACCTGGTGATAAAAGTACGGTAATACGCGTGGTTGCACAGTAGCACACGGTATTTTACAGTATATTTGATTATTGAGGCTTACGTGAGAAGTCACTCAGTTTTGTTCAATTATTATCACAGTAATTGCTGCATAGTATCTCACGTTATTGATTCAATTATTGCCACAATATTTTATATTATTAAATCAATAATTGAGACGACACAGTTATTCATATTATTATTTGCATTATTGACGATGTCTAGAAAGTTCTGTCGAAGAAAGGGGTTTGGTCATCTAATTGCTCGTCAATAGGGAGAAATCCTTATCGGAATGTCCACTCTTTTCTAGAAATGATCTGGTTGCTAAATATTGTAAGTTATATTATTGATGAATAATTGTCGTTTAAAAATATGTTTTGTGAAGCCTAATGAGTTGAGATAAATAAGAGGGGATTTTTATGAAGTATTTATTGTAAATTTTGCTTATTATATAGACCCCCACTTACCCATTTTTCAAAATTGTCGGTAGACGTGTGTGCCCGTGAATGTGGGTGTGAGTGGTGGGTATTATATATATAGAATATGTGTGTGTGTGTGAATATGTTATATATATAACATATTAGTAGTCTTATATATATATATATATATATATATATATATATATATATATATATATATATATAGGCCGGATCCTGTCCGGGAGCCCGGACAGGTTTAAAATTCGGACCTTTTTTTTTTGCTTTTTTTAAAACAACTAAAAAAAATAAAAAATAAATTTATGAAACTTGAATTTTTACATAATACAGTGTTTTGGGTGTGCTTTGGATGCATATAACAAAATACCCAAAACACTGTATTATGTAAAAATTCAAGTTCCATAAATTTATTTTTTATTTTTTTAGTTGTTTTAAAAAAAAGCAAAAAAAAAAAGGTCCGCATTTTTTTCCGTCCGGGAGTCCGGACCTGATCAATTCTCTCTCTCTCTCTCTCTCTCTCACACACACACACACACACACACACACACACACACACACACACACACATATATATATATATATATATATATATATATATATAAAGTGGGTATATATATATTAAAATAAGTTTTATTTTTTTATGAAAAATAGAATATATTATATTTTATTATGCATAGTGTTTGCATAGTCTTTGTATAGTAAAATAAAAAAAAATTTAGCCGACGCCCGTGAATTTGTTTAAAAGTTACTGTGCAGTCCGTGATTTTCTAATTTAAATAGTATCTTTCTATTCTTCTATAAATAGGATGCTCAGTTTAAAAAAAAATCACATCAGAATCAGAGAATTATTCTTCTATAATATTGAGCGTATTTCTTTGAGTTTAAGAAAACTTTGAGTGTTGCAAATAGTGCAAGTTTTTCTTCAAAAATATATCCGCCATACCAGTCAGAAATACTCTTCTTTTGAGGTAAGAGGTATTAATTATTTCATATTCGCTTACGATATTATTTTTCGTATTCATAAGAAATTTTATTTCGTTCAATATTCGCAAGAAATATTATCTTTGTTCAATATTCGTAAGAAATATTATTTTTGTTCAACAGTTGTAAGTGATGTTATTTTTGTTCAATATTCGTAAGAAATAAAAATATTCTGTAGTATGCAAGTAATATTATTTTGTTTCAGATTCTGAATTCTACACTCATTTGGTTAAGTATTGCTTCTATACTCCTTGAAATTAGTAGAATATCCTAGAAATTTGCGCTTCATCTAATATCGTTTCACAAGGATATTTTTCTGAACATTCTTGTTCATTTTTTAGCTTTTCATGCCGGAGTACTATTCATAGGTACTATTCATTTATACGGCACTATTCATACGTATGATACTATTCATACATACGGGTACTATTCACGAAGTACTATTCACGGGATACTATTCATCGGGGGTACTATTCATCATGATAAAATTTGATTTTTTTTTCTGTCCAAATAATTTTTGATACAATATTATTCTTGAATTTTACTCCACAAAGCAGTATCATGTTGACAATTTGGACATTATTGAATTTTAGATAAATTAAATTATAAATATTTAAAATTTATCATTTGCTTTCATTTAATTGAATTATGATATCATTGTCATCATACTCATTCTTATATTGTGATGAAACTCATCTTTGGCCTGTAGTGCATAGATATATTGATTGGTATGATTGTGACCAGAGATTATTCGGTATATTTATGACATGTAATGTTACAAATGATGTGGTAAAAGTCTTCATTGGCCCGTAGTGCATTGATGGACAGATGTTAGTATGATCATGACCATGCGTTCTCTTCGGTTGGGTGCAAAGATTAAATGTTGTTTGGCATGATAATGACCATTGGTGAAAACACGAATATCCTTAGCCCGTAGTGCAAGGATAATTCGTGGTTGTGATACTAATGAATATCCTTGGTCCGTAGTGCATGTATAATTCAGTGATGTGGATTATTTATTAAGCTGAGTCTTAGCGATAAAATTGATGATAAACTTTTAAATCATAGAAGATAGTAGATATCATGCCCGCTTGACTCTTCTAATGGATTGCTTGTTCCGCTGCAGTTGTTGATCTAAAACTTGTTGTCTATTGTATTATATCAGTTGTTATACTGTTGAAGGCTCACGATAATTTATTCTGCATTATATTAGTCATAATATTTCTTACTAGGCTAGTTGTGCTCACCCTTTTCTTTCACTGTTATCTTCAGGAAATAAGAATATAGATGAGACTAGTCGGGGAATGGAGTGACGGTCTGAGATGGTTGTTTTAGTAGTCCTCACTATTCCGTGAAATAGTGTGATAATTATAATAAGGTTTGAATTTGAGTTTGGATATTGTCTAGAAGACAATATTCGCGTTAAAACTCAGCTATTGTGTTGTTGTATTTTGCACGACAGTTGTATTAATTAAGTTTGTATTTAAGTTATGTACCATATATTTGGCGACTCAGAATGGGTTGTGTATACCTATTTTGGGGAAGTCACAGTTGGTATCAAAGCTGTGACACCCCCAAATCTGGGTACTTCATTCCCACAAGATTTGGTGTTCACTTGATAAAAACATTAATTTCTAACTACCCAAATATAATAAAATTTAATAATAAACCTTCCGATTAAATAATTACATCAATAAGTTCAATAAAAATCTCTCAGATCATCTAACCTTTAAATACAAATATCAAGTGCGAAAAATTAAATAACTACATCACAATATTTAAAATAAAGTCTGACAATATAAAAGTCAACAGGTTTACAAGTCTTCAATACTTGTTCATCTTTCCTTTTCCTTTACTAGTGGTACGTTCATCGACCTTCTCAACTTTAGCTGTAATATTTATATAAGCAAAAGTGAGCAAACAAATGTTCACTTGAAGTGACAATGAATAATATAACATAACAACTGCCAAATGAATAGGCTCAATAGAACTCAATAATATTTTCTATTAATGATAATCAGTAACAGAATTTGAAATATATATCTGAGGGTCATAAGACCACAAACTATATCCAAAGTTATAAGTATTCTTTCAACTTAAACCTAAACAGTCATAAGACCGTAAGGACTTCTCGTACTTAGGGGGATCAGCCATTCGTACAAGTGCACAAACATCTAAACGCTTTGCGTAAATTATCTCCTGTAATAGGGTTGTTCATCTCAGTATTTAGAATACAAGTCCGCACCAAAGTAAGTTTGGTTTGGATAAGTTTCAAGGTAATTGAGAGTTTAACGAACATCAACTAAGGATTAGTTGAATAAAATGTAATAACAATATGCTATTGAATAAGTCATAAGTGAATCAACATTGTATATATAGGTCATTCTTTAGAAATTGTGACAACTCGAGAATTTAGACTATTTTTAAAATTTTAATTAATTGATTTAAGGTTCAAAATTAGAACCTAAACAAAAAATTAGTGTATGCGTTTGATATTTTTAAGATGGAATTTTGAGGATTTCAAAATTCTGTGAAGGATTTTGGTGAATTATTCAGGATTAAGGTATACTATGTTCTGTGTAAATGTTATTATACGTGTACAATATGTTGTTGAGGGTCAAGGGTTGACCAGATAATCGATATTTGTAACAAACCCTAGGTATATATTAAGAACGTCAACGTTCGGTTAGAAAACTCTAGCGAATTACAAGAAACCCTAAAATCGGTTTTGGAAACCCTAATTTCGGTTTCGGGAATCCTAATTTATAATTAGGGAAAACTTAATTGTTAGTTAAATAGTTCTAATGTTAATTAGGAAATATTAATCATAATTTTCAAGTTATTAGTAATTAGAAAACATTAATCTAATTACGAAATCTAATTTCTAATTTAAGAAAATTATTTTTTTATTAGAAACCTTAATTAGTGGTTTATAAACCCTAATGACCAATTACGATCCTAATTGCTAAATTAGCAATTTTAATTAGGAAACGTTAATCCTAATTAGCAAGATTTAATTTGTGATTAAGAAATTTTAATATAATTAGAAAATTCTAATTATAATTTAGAAATATTAATTTTCTATTTTGAAAACCTAATTCGAAAATTTTAGAAATTATTTTTTTAAAACCTAAGGGTTCAAATCCTAAATCCTAAATGTTCCAAACCTTAAACCCTAAGGGTTTCATCAAATGACAATTCTAGAATAAAAATTGCATGGAAATGACTAGTTTACCCTTATGTCACATTCTTTAATTGGTTGCTTGTAGATCTAGCCCTAAATTGGATGGGTGAACAAACCCTACTCCTAACCCTAGTTATGTGTCCAAAATCAGCCACAAGTTGCTAGCAAATTCATTGAATCTAAGTAGTATATAGATTAAAGAAAGATAAAGTGGCTACTTTATTTTTCATTTCTCCCAAGACCTTCTCTCTCTAAAATTTGGGAACTTAGTGTGAGAGAGGGTGAGAAACAAAGCCTTGGACAGTTAATAGCAAGTCAAGAACAAGATCAAAGATCAGAAATCAAAATCCAAGCTAGAAGGTATAAGAACCCTAAATTTCAAAAATCTTATCATCTTGTGTTAATGTTGTTGTTTGTTGGTTAAATACGTGTTAGATGGTGTCACTTAATGATCTGGGCTGTTGGATCATGGATCCATATCATGTAGATTTAAAAAAAATCAAGTTTTTAGTAACTGTTCTTGAACCTTCATGTGTTGTCTGACAAGTAAATGTCAGACGCTTTAGATCCTCCTATATTTTTCGTTTGTGGTGTTTTACGTTATGGGTCTATTCTGTGATATGTAGGCTATGATCTAAAACTGAAAACAGTGTCAAAACATGTCTAGATCTCTTGCTACATGCAGTCAAACTGCGTTGACCGACCACGAAAGGTTGATTCTGGGTAACCCAGTTTTCCCAGCAGTTGTCTGACAACATTTAGCAGGCCATAGATCGTGCTGTGTGTTAGTGGATTAGTCAATTTATTTGTTTGTTGTAGTTTGGTATGACATGTTTTCTAGAGGCTCGAACCCTTATATTACACAAATCAAGCTTGAACATCAAATATTCAAAGGCCCTTAGGTAGCACCTCGAATGTTCTTCAATTTCTGGGAAACCCAGAAATTGAAGAACAGTGTCTGACAATACTTTGATGCACTATATCTCACGGATTTGGTGTAGGTTGGCCATGATGTTTGTTTAAGGTTGTAGTATTGCATCAATACTATAACATGGACCCAAAAACCGTACCCAGATGCATAACAATCTATGATTTAGGACTGGTCAAACATACCAACTTGATGACTGGCATGCTTTTTTGGGCAGCTCAAGAACATGCTCAAGAACACCTATAGCGACGGTTTTGTCGCTATAGGGCCCTTTAGCGACGGTTTTATTATTATTTATTTTCTGATTTTCTGGAAATTATTTAAAAATAGATAAAAATGGTTTTTAATTATTAAAAATACATAATAAATTCCGAAAATAAATGGTATTTAATTTAATTTTGAAAATAAATGGTATTTATTTTTAAGATGGAATTTTGAGGATTTCAAAATTCCGACTAAACCGTTTGGACGTTAGAATTTTGTCGGAATCAAGATAGACTGTAATAGTTTGACTTGATACCGAGTCTTATGTGTGTTATAGACTGATAGGGTTATGTGTTTAGGTTATTTTATATATATATATATATATATATATATAATAGTATTATATTGTGATGATATTATTCTAATATTGGAGATCTATATTACTAATATTAGGTCTTCAGATAAAGCGATATAAATTACGTAGCGGTAATCAACGGTTCAGGCAAGTTTATTTTTACTTAACTCTACTAAGAGTTGTTTCATTTGGATAAGCTTATGGTTAATCATTGCTGATTTCCATGAATTGTACTCTGTACATATTGCATGTATAAGTCAGGTATGAAAGGCTGATCACCTTCATTACCAGTTGGTTCAGATATATTTGTTCATGTATAATACTTGTTCAGTCATAAATTTGTTCTTGCTAGTTCACAATTATATTGTTGAATTATAGCCAGCTTATTATTCAGACTCTTTCAATCATGATATATCGTTATATTATTGAATTTAAACTTGCTGGGAAACTTTCATGCTCACCCTTGCTATATCATGATAAAAATATTGCAGATTAAAACGAATGCGTCGGATACAAGGAAAGGTTAAAGACAGTTCCAACGTTAAGATTATGTCTTAGAAAAGTTATGAATTGTGTATTAAGTTAAGGTTACTCGACCTTAGGGAAAAGTGTGTAAGTTTAATATATAAACAATTTATGTTTATATCTTCCGCAAATATAGTAATAGTGATAGAATGATCGAACCGGATCCGCGGTGATTCGGGTCCTCGGATTCGGGGCCGTCACAGAAATGAACTAAAAGCATAAGCATTGAAACACGTAACATAACTTGCTTGAACAATATTAAGCTAAGGCTAGAATTTTTGTTTAGTAATAGAATTGAATTATCGAACATACATAACCAATAGCAAGTTGAACAATAGAAACTTGCTCAATATAAGGGTAAATAGAACAAACTCAAGTACATGTTCGAGTTCGGAAACTTGCTCAATTGTAAATAAGATAGGGTAAAGAAAACTTGCACAATATAAAATTAGAGTTAAGAAACTTGCCTTGCATGAGCTAAACCGTAATAATTCGATTCACAATATCCTATACACATGTCATCATGATATAATTAGTTACTACATATACTCCGTATACAATTAAGTATCTACATCATGTATGGCTTAGTTTTTAATCATATAGTCAAGTTATACTATTAACAAAACTCATTAATTTTTAATAATATTCTTACTCTTGGTCATAAATCATCATAATATAAAAATCACATTTTAACAGTCCCAACATTGCACCGTATCAACGATTACAGACTTTTGTATAATAAAAACAAACTTCCTGGCCACATTGCTAACTGGCGTTGTGGCGCCCCAGTTTACACTAGAAACGGCGTTGCGGCGTGAGGCATATGCCTGTGATAGGCGCTGCGGCGCGAGACTTGGCGCTGCGACGTGAGAGGTGGCGCTGCGGCGCCGAAGCTCAGTTCAAGCAACGCGAGCATAGGCAAACCCAAATTTGACCAACTAGCAACCAATTGAACCCGTATAACTTACACGAATTTCACATAAACATAACTTAAGGTCTCTAGCATGTTTACCCACATAAATAACATAAACATCAAATTTAAAACCATTTAATTCCATGTTTTATACAAAACTCCATTTTTTTGACATCCTTAACAAAATTAACATTGTGATCACCATTGTACACCAAATTAACTTATTCAAACTACGCTCTTTGTTACTTACTGAATTAATACATTCAAGGCTCAATTTATCTATTAGTTTACAAACCAAGTATCAATTTTGATCTCCAACAAGCCATATTCATACACACATACACTGTATACAGTTTTCTTTCTTTTTGAATGTGATTAGCATACTAATTCTTGTCTAAATGCAAATTCTAACACCACCATTACTCACAATTGCAACAACTCAGTTAATATAATAGCAATTCAAGAAAATTGAATTCACAAAAACTTGGAAATTTATGCCATAAAACACACACACACACACACACACACACACACACACACACACACACACACACACACACACACACACACACATATATATATATATATATATATATATATATATATATATATATATTAAGGTTATGAAAAATACCTTCAATTACTTAGTAATCCTTGCTAACCACAAATAATTGCTTTAGAATCATAGGCTTTTCCTCTCAAACTCTCTATTTTCTCACTCAAACATTTCTGTAAACCTCCTTTCTCAGTTTCAATATAAGCCAACTCCTTTTCTCGTAAAATAAATACACACAACACATAATCCCAAACGTCCCCAAATAGCTAATGACAATGTTAAATTATCAATTACCAGAATTTAATATATATTATTTATATTTTATTTATTTTATTTATATTATTTATTATAATTACAATTCAAAATTCAAAAGCCATAACGCTATGTTTGGGTAAAACACTTTAAAAATAAAGACTTAATATCTTTAAGTCTTGTTTGGTAAAACTAAATTAAACTCCTTTAGTTTATTTTAATAACTCATTTATCACATAGTTTATTGTCACACTTTTATTACCAAATTAAATTAAAAATATTATAATAATCCATTTAATCCCTATCAACTCTATAATTTAATTATTAAATTAAATTAGAATATTATTTCATAATCATTAATTTCCTTAACTCATAAATTATTTATTTAACAAATAAATAATCAAATCAAATCACATTAAACAAATATTTATTCAACAATAAACACATCAATTAAATATTTATATAATTCAACAAATATTTAGAATTACAATTTAAAATTCTGGATTGTTACAAAAGCTTAGGGATATGATCCCTGGCTGAGATGTGAGGCTAGAACTAGGAGGGGTGAGACATGTAAATCCTTCGCTAGTATGACATACCTAAGCTTATTTGTTGTTTAATTGGTTGGTCAGAGTATAGGGATGTGGCATGTCAATTAACCCTTGTTTTGTGACGGTAAAATGACATCTGAAAATGTTGAGATAAGCAATAGAGCACATGAGACCGTTGAGTCACCGATGATCAATAACCAGGATAATGTGCATCATGAAGGCAATAATCCTCATGTAAACAACACCGACCAAATGACGAACGATGGTATGTTTAGGAACTTTCTAAAATTTATGCAGAATCAAACGAGAGAGACTCAAGTTCATAATACAGGTGGAAACACTGACAACTCTTGGCTGGTCACCGCTAAACAGTTCAAGGAGCTAGGACCACTAGAGTTTTTGGGAAAGCCAGAACCACTTAAGGTAGAAACGTGGATTAAGCAGATCACCAAGATATTTGATGTCTTGGAATGCTCAGAGGAGTAAAAGGTTCCCTTCGCCACCTTTATGTTGCGTGAAGAAGCAGATTACTGACAAGAATCTGTAAAACGTACTCATCTTTCCGCACTAAAAATGTCTTGGGAGAAGTTCCAAGAATTGTTCAACGATAAGTACTTTCCCGAAAGTATTCGCCACATGAAGAAGGTATAATTTATCAAGCTGGAGCAAAATAATATGACCGTGTCGCAGTACGAGGCTAAGTTTACCGAGTTGCCCCGGTTTGCATCTCATTTGGTAGATAATGAAGAGCGTATGACGCGAATATTTCTAAGAGGTTTGAAACTCAAAATACGTCAATACCTCATTTCTCACAAACTTTGTTTATATTCAGATGTTGTGAATAGGGCTCAGTTAGTGGAGCGCGATAATGAGTCAGCTTAACCAAAAGGTAACGACCAACAACACGATAATAATCGTACCGGTGGCAACGACCATCGGAACAACGATAACCATCGTGGAGGAAATTATCATGCCATGAATGGCAACCACTTCGATGGTAATCATGGCCAAGATAATAGGAAAGGTGAACTAAGTGGGAACAACTTCAAGAAGAGAAGGTTTAATAATGATGGAAAGACATCAGCACCAGCATTTATTTCCAAGAAAGGAGAACGACCACCGGTCGTATGTTTCAAATGCGGACAGGAGGGACACATCAGTCCAAACTGTACGTAGCAACCCAAAGCGTGTTTCAATTGCAGAAGAGAAGGTCACCTAGCTCGATTTTGTCGTGTAGTGAAGTTAAGTCCAACTGGGATGGTGACGTCAAAAGGTGTCCCAGACAACTCAAAGACGATAGTTTAAGGGAGAACGTTTTTGTGGCGAGGAACCCGAATGAAGTTATCACGGGTAAGTTAATCATAAACTCTTAGGAAGTCTATACATTATTCGATACTGGTTCTACCCATTCTTTTATTTCACCTACTTGCGCTCAACGATTGAACTTGACTCTTGAGAAATTAGATTTTGACTTATTTGTTGAAACTCCATTAGGTTCTACCTTCGTTACATCCACTGTTTATAAATCTTGCTTGATTCAAATCGGTACCCTCACGTTACCTGTCGATTTTATCTCTTTAAAAATACTTGCCTTTGATGTGATTTTAGGAATCGACTGGTTAACTACTCATCGTGGTAAAATTGATTATTTTCGTAAGGTTGTTAGTTTTCATATTCCTAACCAACCTATTATACGAATTCAAGCAACTAAACCTCTAAAGTCAATCACTGTCATATCAAGCCATAAGTAAAGAGTCCTGAGCCTTTCGCTGGTGACTTCTTTATGTGGAATGCACCGAAGCCAGACTTTCTGTAGGGGACGCCGTGAAGAACGGTGGCAAGTTGATAGGTATCAATGTGAGATACTATCCAAGTCTTGGATGAGAGTCACAGTTTTGAATGATATTTTCCTGACGTATTCTCCGAAGAACTTCCTAGTTTACCCCTAGAGCGTGAAATCGAATTTTGTATTGACCCCAGTACAAAACCCTCAAATATTTTTTTCACCCAAAACGAACGTAACATGCGCCGAAGATGTTGGTTCGAGCTGTTGATAATACCATTCAATACCATCCTGGAAAAAGCAAACGTGGTAGCTGACGTGTTGAGTAGAAGATCGTATGCGGTTACGAGTGCGACGTTGTTAACACAAAGACCCATTTCGTATTACTTACAAATGATAGAGATAGAGTTAAAGACTCTTGGGACCCACGTGATGATGTTAAATATACGAGTAGAATTGACTTTAATCGATAAAGTTAAAGCCGCTCAAGCTACACACCCAGAGCTGATGAATATGAAGAAGAAAGTACAAGAAGGCATTATTCCAAAAGTAAGAGTCGATGAAGATATGGAATCTCAACCCTTGATTTTATTGGTCTATTTGAAATCCTCAATCGAGTAGGAACTGTGGCCTATAGACTTGCCTTACCGCTAAGTATGTCGCATATTCATAACGTTTTTCACGTATCGATATTACGTAAATATGTGGACGACCCGAACGATATTATTGAATTAGAATTAGACGAGATAACAGAAGATTTAACGTATGAGGAGATACCTGTTAAAATCTTGGATAAGAAGGATCATATTCTACACTCAAAGGTTATACCTCAAGAGTTAGAATCTGACGAGGTATCCTTACCTCTTCGACATATCAGGTACGTACGTTATTTCGAGGACGAAATTTTCATAAGAAGGGGAGGTTGTAAGACCCCAAATTTTATGAATAAAGATTAATTTTCTCGAAATATTTTTTTGAGTATTAAGGTGTGGATTTGATATGATATTATAGTTGTGGGTAATATTTATAAATTTTGCAATGTAAGCAAGTTGTCATAAAATATTCGATTGGTCGGGAAATATTCGTTTTATCAAGGAATATAACTTTATCAACGACACAATCATTAGTGGACCCCATAACGGAATTACTGTCGAAGTTAGAAAACGACAGAAATAACTTTTCATAGAAATAACGGTGAAAGTTTTACCGTTAACTGTTGAAATACCCGGTGATAAAATTACAATAATACGTGTGGTTGCACAGTAGAACACGATATTGTACAGTTTATTTGATTATTGATACTTACGTGAGAAGTCACTCAGTTTTATTCAATTATTACCACAGTAATTGTTGCATAGTATCTCACATTATTGATTCAATTATTGTCACAATATTTTATATTATTAAATCAATAATTGAGACGACACAGTTATTTATATTATTATTTACATTATTGATGATGTCTAGAAAGTTCTGTCGAGGAAAAGGGGCTTGGTTAGCTAATTGCGCGCCAATAGGGAGAAATCCTTATCGGAAAGCCCCCTCTTTCATGGGAATGATCTGGTTGTTAAATATTGCAAGTTATTGTTGCCTCCTTTTTGGTTTAACAAAATAGACTCTAACTCATGCAAGTATACACGGGTCAACAAGTAGTACAGAGTAAGAAAGTATAGATCCCACGGAGAAAGGTGAATAAATCTACGCTATCATGCAAAAACCTTATCACTATAACTGTTTGCTCAAACGATCAATTAATAAGTGAATTGATTTCTAAATTGACACAAAAATACTAAATACTAAAATCAGGTAATCAAATTGAATAGAAATGGGATTCTAATGTCATATAATGCTTTATCCAAAATGCATGCCTTCTGTTTTGCCTAATTATTTAATATGGAAGGCTAGTTTAGAGCACAAAAGTGAACATAACCATCTTCCAATGAACTATGTCCAATTTACACAAAATCCACAATTGATAGAATTCATGTAAGCATCACAATTACCTAATCCACTTTATGTCTATGTGAATTAGTAGCAATAATGATTTAAGCACAAACTCTCAATTACACATGATGAACCGGTATATGCCTATCCGGGCCACGAATCACAAAACTCAATACAAATAAGTCTCATGAACATATGCCATCATAGTCTAATCTATACTTATATTTCCTTTTCCAATTCCATACAAGTAATTAGTGTGAATGGTGATCAAGCATTCAATAGTTCGGCACAACCATGATGGGCAATCCAATATTAAACATACACATCACAAACATGCATACAAGTATAGACTACACATTAAAATCCATTAGAATCCCATAATGGAAGTTAGTTCATTTCTAAATCAACAACCATTATGGATTGAAGCAAAACATAGAAATGAACAATGAAAGCAAGAGATATAAGAGAAATGAAGAATCAAATCTAATAATCTTTGCTGCAAAGTTTGTTCCCAAGCTTGTTCAAGTCCACATTCATGAACAAATTCAAACCCAGTATTTACAATCGATAATCTAAAAAGAGAAGCTCAAAGTAATAGAGGAAATGCTATAAACTCTCTCTGGAGTCACAAACCCTAATAGTAGTAATAATAAAAACTGAATAATTTATCCCTGGTAACCAACCAAATCGTCTAACAGATAACAAACACGCTCCAACTTTTCAAAATACAAAAGTCAGCATTTTTAAATTAATTGAGACCGACGCGGCCACGCGATGGTGCAAGAGGAATCGGGCGTGGGCGCGCTGAGTATGTTACTGCCGAGTGCATGGCGTGGGCTCGCTATGTCCCTTTGATAATGGGGCGCGGCTGCGCGGTAGCCTGATTTGCCTCTATACGTCCTCTGGCACGGGCGCGCCATGCCTAGGTTTGATGGCAGCGCGGCCGCGCTACTGCTGCTTGCTGTCTGCTACTTGCTCTATTCATTTCTTCTTCTTTTGGCCAAATCAAAGCCTTTCTATTTGTCCTCCTCACCTGCTTGAGTCTAGTTGCCAACTTCATTCTTGCACAAGCCACCACGCCTTGTATTGCCATTTCCATTTCCATGCCATTTCCATGCTTTCGGAGTTCCAATTATAAACACTACAAAACAAACATAAAAAGCAAATAAAAAAAACCAAAAATACTTGAGTTGAGTGAAATTCTAGTGAGTTGGTAACCAATAAGTAGGTATAAAACCTAGTTATCAAATATCCCCAAACTTGAACTATTGCTTGCCCTCAAGCAATGCACACAAAAATAAAATAACAATGCAGCTATATGCTATGCAAACTACCCTATCATGCAAGTGAGTCCCAAGATTTCTAGCCATAATAGAATTCCAATCAAATGTGCCTCAGAGTATTATCCAGATTCAAGAACAAAGTATCAAACCAAGCTATAGACATAACACCATACAATCAAATAATCCAAACCTGCTATAAAGATGATGATGATGTGTGTGTGTGTGATGTGTTCATAAATAAGCTTGACAAAGGCAAAGACTACACATGCTATACTGCTTAAGAAAGAAAATTGATGTCTAAATTAAGAATTATATATATAAATGAAACAACAACTACTCCAACACATCAATATAAACTAAGGTTCAACAATGGGTTTATTCTGTTTTATTTTTACTCACGGGGACGATTTTCGCACGTTCCCGCAGTGTTTATTGATTTCTTTTCTTTTTCCCATGATTGTACAATGCTTCATTCCATTAGGCTAACAGTGCTACCCTTTAGCGAGCTTTCAACCAACGACTCTCAGACCATAAAAGACCTTAGGCCGCTTGGTGTAAAGACAATCCCCTCGGGCATACTTGCTCAAGTAACAAAGGTCCCGAAACAAGACTAGCCACGGTAATTTTTATATATTTTTCTCTTTTTCTTTTCTTTTTTTTATATAGCAAGCATACCCATGTGTTCCCAAAATTTGATTTTCAGTGTTTTCATAGTCTATGTTCACTTTCTACATAATTCTATCTTTAAAAACAACATTTTCTACTCAGCAACAAACAAGTTATTCTTTTACCAACAAGCAAACATGAACACTTATGTACTAACCGATAGCATCTAAACAACAAACATGGATCAAATCATGTATTACAATATAACTAAGCTCAACTATCAACCAAATTCAAGAATCCATCAAATTTCTCATTCATCATTAGCTAAACTAGAATTCCACTAACTAGACACTTGGGAATATGCAACTAAACAGATAACTAAAACAGATAATAAGCAAGAAAATGCAAAAAAAAAATTGCACAATTAAACTAAACACATTAACATGCAAAAATTATACTAAACATGGATAAATGATGCAAATTAAACTACATGCTCTACACTACACTACTAACTACCCAATACTCCCAAACTTAGCATATTCATTATCCCAAATGAATGAAGGTAAAGGGTTACGAGAACTCCCTTAATTATCGGCATGGCCACCCTCCTCGGGTGGTGAATCGGGCTGTGGAAAAGGCACGACTGTCCCGAACTGAGGCCACTCTAGCATCGTTCCTTGCTGTGCAAATGCTTCAGCTAGTGACCGCGTTAACCCATTTTCAAATGCCAAGAAATTGTCATACATGGCATCCACTTTTCTCTCCAATCTTCTAAGGCGGCGATCATCATTTTCTGCAATGACATGGGCTGAAGTTCCTGCTTCAGTTGGCTGTGTAGGCTGCGGAGACGGCACCAACGATGTGGCTGGAAGAATGAAGCCTTTGCCCCTCAGATGCGGTGTACCTCCTGCCCAATCCTCCAACTTCGCGATCGTAGCATGGGCGATGTCTTGGCTTAGATATTGCACCTGCTCATTGGCCCAAGTGACTCCCGCTCATGCACATAGGTGGGCTATAATTGATGCGTGTGGAATGCTTCCTGTGGTGCTCCCCCTCATGTCGCGTAACATATTTTGATTGAGAAGGTGGCCCACATCTATGTATTTGCCTGTGACTATTCCCCACAAAATTATTGCTCGTTCAGATGGAATGTCATGTTGATGGGATGAAGGCATCAGTTTTGCACAGATAAATAAATTCAAGGCCTTGGCGTAGCGGTTAAGGGATGAACTTGGAAAATTTATAGGTTGGTTCGTTCCTGGCTTGTAATTCCACTGCGTACCCGGTACGCAGAAGTCAGCTATGACCTTGTCTAAGTCGGTCTCGAACCTTGCAGCCTCTACCCAGTTGGCACGTCCAGTCAGTAGGGCAGGAAAGTTGAACACTCCTCTAATCGCCTGTGGTCGATAATCCACTTGAATACCCCTAACGTATGACAACCCACTCATAGTCTCCTTCGTGTTGACATATAATTCACGTACAATACCCATGGGTACGGGCATAGGGGTAGAAAAAACTCCAACCCAACACCTTTCCCTAATCATTGTCCACAACTCTCCATCTTGTTTTCCAGGATTAAACCCACGCTCCTTCACAAAGGTTTTAGCCATTATCTTGTAATATTCCATTGGAGCATCTAGGCTGACAAACTTGGTGAGGTCGACTATGTCCTCACTTTGGCTGCTTGAAGAGGATGACTTTAGAGTGCGGGAATGTGCTCTCTTTGGTGCCATAGCAAAAGATGAAGAAAACCCTAATGATTTGAGAAGAGAAGAATTTAACTGATGAAATCACCCACTGTATACTTTGAAAACCTAATACCCCCAAACATGTTGCTTTGACGAACTCTAATAAACCCTAGACACTTCTCTATAACTGAATGGAGGATAAGTAAAGGAAGTTGAATGTGGGAGAGAGAACCGAATATGTAGGAATCGTGATAGGGGAAAAGTTATTTTTGAATGGAACCGTTTGGAAGATGTGAAGAGGTAGAGGCATTTTGAAAATGAGATGGGGAGAGAAGTGGAGAGGCGTACGTTGGAAGAGAATTTACAACTGATATAAATCATGGGGTGGGGCACGTTTTAAAAGATTTAAATTTATTGAAACTGAACTCGGGCGCGGCCGCGCCGAGTTTAAACCTGTTTACGGTGCGGATGCGCTGATGTTAGGCATGTAAATGGTGCGGGCACGCTGTAGGTCAGTTTGCATGTAAGCCCGGTGCAGGCGCGCCGTATTTGTACTATGAAACTGCGCGGCCGCGCGGCCCTGTACCCTGAAGTGAACTGATCTGCACTTGAAGTAGAAATAAGTAGCCAATGACACTCGTCAACTAACCTGCATATAAAATATTTACAAATATGAGATATACCAATTCCCCAAATCAGAATATGTACTAAATAACATGTATGAATGAATGTATATCCAAAAAAATGATCTATATGCTATTCCTATCAAAAATGATATATGCATTCAGCTCTAACCAAACTTGTGTCAAAAAAATTATACCCTCAAGAATTAAGCGTGAAGATGGGAAATAGACATGATCACAAAGAATTAGATAAGAGGAGAGAAGAGAAATAATGGGTGCCTCCCATTGAGTGCTAATTTATAGTCAGTTAGCTTGACTACCTCTGCTCTGATCATGTAGTAGAAAGAATTGAGGTGACCTTCTGCCTGTCAAGTTGAACACTCCTCTAATCGCCTGTGGTCGATAATCCACTTGAATACCCCTAACGTATGACAGCCCACTCATAGTCTCCTTCGTGTTGACATATAATTCACGTACAATACCCATGGGTACGGGCATAGGGGTAGAAAAAACTCCAACCCAACACCTTTCCCTAATCATTGTCCACAAACTCGCCATCTTGTTTTCCAGGATTAAACCCACGCTCCTTCACAAAGGTTTTAGCCATTATCTTGTAATATTCCATTGAAGCATCTAGGCTGACGAACTTGGTGAGGTCGACTATGTCCTCACTTTGGCTGCTTGAAGAGGATGACTTTAGAGTGCGGGAATGTGCTCTCTTTGGTGCCATAGCAAAAGATGAAGAAAACCCTAATGATTTGAGAAGAGAAGAATTTAACTGATGAAATCACCCACTGTATACTTTGAAAACCTAATACCCCCAAACTTGTTGCTTTGACGAACTCTAATAAACCCTAGACACTTCTCTGTAACTGAATGGAGGATAAGTAAAGGAAGTTGAATGTGGGAGAGAGAACCGAATATGTAGGAATCGTGATAGGGGAAAAGTTATTTTTGAATGGAACTGTTTGGAAGATGTGAAGAGGTAGAGGCATTTTGAAAATGAGATGGGGAGAGAAGTGGAGAGGCGTACGTTGGAAGAGAATTTACAACTGATATAAATCATGGGGTGGGGCACGTTTTAAAAGATTTAAATTTATTGAAACTGAACTCGGGCGCGGCCGCGCCGAGTTTAAACCTGTTTACGGCGCGGATGCGCTGATGTTAGGCATGTAAATGGTGCGGGCACGCTGTAGGTCAGTTTGCATGTAAGCCCGGTGCAGGCGCGCCGTATTTGTACTATGAAACTGCGCGGCCGCGCGGCCCTGTACCCTAAAGTGAACTGATCTGCACTTGAAGTAGAAATAAGTAGCCAATGACACTCGTCAACTAACCTGCATATAAAATATTTACAAATATGAGATATACCAATTCCCCAAATCAGAATATGTACTAAATAACATGTATGAATGAATGTATATCCAAAAAAATGATCTATATGCTATTCCTATCAAAAATGATATATGCATTCAGCTCTAACCAAACTTGTGTCAAAAAAATTATACCCTCAAGAATTAAGCGTGAAGATGGGAAATAGACATGATCACAAAGAATTAGATAAGAGGAGAGAAGAGAAATAATGGGGTGCCTCCCATTGAGTGCTAATTTATAGTCAGTTAGCTTGACTATCTCTGCTCCAATCATGTAGTAGAAAGAATTGAGGTGACCTTCTGCCTGTCAAGTTGAACACTCCTCTAATCGCCTGTGGTCGATAATCCACTTGAATACCCCTAACGTATGACAGCCCACTCATAGTCTCATTCGTGTTGACATATAATTCACGTACAATACCCATGGGTACGGGCATAGGGGGTAGAAAAAACTCCAACCCAACACCTTTCCCTAATCATTGTCCACAACTCTCCATCTTGTTTTCCAGGATTAAACCCACGCGCCTTCACAAAGGTTTTAGCCACTATCTTGTAATATTCCATTGGAGCATCTAGGCTGACGAACTTGGTGAGGTCGACTATGTCCTCACTTTGGCTGCTTGAAGAGGATGACTTTAGAGTGCGGGAATGTGCTCTCTTTGGTGCCATAGCAAAAGATGAAGAAACCCTAATGATTTGAGAAGAGAAGAATTTAACTGATGAAATCACCCTCTGTATACTTTGAAAACCTAATACCCCCAAACTTGTTGCTTTGACTAACTCTAATAAACCCTAGACACTTCTCTGTAACTGAATGGAGGATAAGTAAAGGAAGTTGAATGTGGGAGAGAGAACCGAATATGTTGGAATCGTGATAGGGGAAAAGTTATTTTTGAATGGAACCGTTTGGAAGATGTGAAGAGGTAGAGGCATTTTGAAAATGAGATATGGAGAGAAGTGGAGAGGCGTACGTTGGAAGAGAATTTACAACTGATATAAATCATGGGTTGGGGCACGTTTTAAAAGATTTAAATTTATTGAAACTGAACTCGGGCGCGACCGCGCCGAGTTTAAACCTGTTTATGGCACGGATGCGCTGATGTTAGGCATGTAAATGGTGCGGGCATGCTGTAGGTCAGTTTGCATGTAAGCCCGGTGCAGGCGCGCCGTATTTGTACTATGAAAATGCGCGGCCGCGCGACCCTGTACCCTGAAGTGAACTGATCTTCACTTGAAGTAGAAATAAGTAGCCAATGACACTCGTCAACTAACCTGCATATAAAGCATTTACAAATATGAGATATACCAATTACCCAATCAGAATATGTACTAAATAACATGTATGAATGAATGTATATCCAAAAAAATGATCTATATGCATTCAGCTCTAACCAAACTTGTGTCAAAAAAATTATACCCTCAAGAATTAAGCGTGAAGATGGGAAATAGACATGATCACAAAGAATTAGATAAGAGGAGAGAAGAGAAATAATGGGGTGCCTCCCATTGAGTGCTAATTTATAGTCAGTTAGCTTGACTATCTCTGCTCCGATCATGTAGTAGAAAGAATTGAGGTGACCTTCTGCCTGTCAACCTCACCACCATAATAGTGCTTAAGCTGTTGTCCATTAACCTTGAAAGGCTTATCTAGGAACTTATCAAAAATCTCGATCGCACTATGCGAATATACCTTCTTCACAGTGAACGGCCCTGACCACCTTGACTTGAGCTTCCCTGGGAAGAGTTTAAGTCTAGAATTAAACAATAACACTCTTTGCCCCGGGTCAAACACCCTTTCTAAAATCTTGCGATCATGCCATCTCTTCACTTTTTTCCTTGTACAATTTGGAGTTCTCTTAGGCTTGCAATCTAAATTTGTCTAACTCATTGAGTTTGGAGTAGACGTTTTTCTCCTGCAGCTTTCAAGTCGAAATTCAGCTTCCTTATTACCCAATATACTTTGTGTTTGAGCTCCATGGGAAGGTGACAAGCCTTTCCATATACAAGTTGAAATGGTGACATTCCTAATGGTGTCTTATAAGTTGTCCTGTATGCCCATACTTCATCGTCTAGCTTCAATGACCAGTCTTTCCTTGTGGGATTCACAATCTTTTCTAGAATTCTCTTCACTTCACGATTCGATACCTCTGCTTGGCCATTGGTCTGAGGGTGGTAAGGCGTAGCAATTCGATGACTCACCCCATACTTGGCCAACAGAGCTGTGAACTAACGATTACAAAAATGGCTGCCCTCATCACTAATGACTGCCCTTGGAGTCCCAAACCTCATAAAAATGCTCCTTTGTAGAAACCTTAGGACTACTTTAGCATCATTAGTTGGAAGAGCTGCCACTTCCACTCACTTGGATACGTAGTCGACTGCCAATAAAATATACAGGTTCCCACACGATGAAATAAAAGGTCCCATGAAGTCTATCCCCCAAACATCAAAAATTTCTACCTCGAGAATTTTATTCAAGGGCATTTCATTCCTCTTGGATATGTTCCAAACTCTCTAACATCTGTCGCATTTCTGAACAAAGCTATAAGCATCTTTAAAAATAGCCGGCCAGTAAAAACCTGCTTGCAACACTCTAGCCGCTGTTTTTTCACCTCCATAGTGACCTCCATATACGGATGCATGGAAATCCTGCAAAATACCCTTTCTCTCGCTGTATGGAATGCACCTCCTTATCATTTGATCGGAACACTATTTGAACAAGTACGGTTCATCCCAAATATATCATTTCACATCATGTAGAAACTTCTTCTTGTGATACCCAGTCAAGTCAGAAGGGATTATCTTGCTTAATATGAAGTTAGCAAAATCTGCGAACTATGACACTTCACCTTTCACCACAAATAACTGCTCATCTGGGAAAGACTCACTGATCATCACCTTGTCATTTACATCCTTTCCCTGATTTTCAAATCTAGATAAGTGGTTCGCCATTTGATTCTCTGTCCCTTTATTGTCCTTGATTTCTAGATCAAATTCTTGCAAAAGAAGTATCCACCTAATTAGACGAGGTTTGACATCTTTCTTTGCCACCAAATATCAGATTGTTGTGTGATTTGTGTACATAATCACCCTAGCTCCAATCAAATACGTACGAAACTTGTCAAAAGCATACACAACTGCTAAAAGTTCCTTTTCTGTGGTCGTGTAATTCATTTGGGCATCAGTGAGGGTCTTGTTGGCATAGTAAATCAAATGGAAGATCTTATCCCTACGCTGTCCCAAAACTACTCCCACAGTAAAGTCACTTGTGTCACACATCAATTTAAACGGAATGTCCCAATCTGGTGTTGTGATCATTGGTGTTGTAGTTAACTTTTTCTTCAAATGTTCAAATGAAGTCAGGCACTCTTCATCAAACTTAAACTGCACATCCTTCTCTAACAAACTGCAAAGTGGCTTTGTGATTTTTGAGAAGTCCTTTATAAATCTACGATAGAAGCCTGCATGCCCTAAAAAACTACGAACACCTTTAACAGAAGTAGGGGAGGTAAATTCTCAATAGTTTCTAACTTAGCCCTGTCCACCTCTAATCCTTTCTTAGAAACTTTGTGTCCCAATATTATACCTTTTTGTACCATAAAATGGCACTTTTCCCAATTCAGAACTAAATTTGTCTCAACACATCTCTTTAATACCGTTACCAAATTTTCCAAACACAGGTCAAATGAATCTCCAAAAACTGAGATGTCTTCCGTTAAGACTTCAACATTATGCTCCACCATATCCGATAAAATAGCCATCATACACCTCTGAAATGTGGTTGGGGCATTGCACAGCCCAAAAGACATCATTCTGAACGCGAATGTTCCGTATGGACAAGTGAAAGTTGTCTTTTTCTGGTCTTCTGGAGCTATCACAATCTGATTATAACATGAGTACCCATCCAGAAGGTAATAGTATTCGTGACCTGCTAAGTCCAACATCTGATCAATAAACGGAAGTGGAAAATGATCTTTCCTTGTAGCTTTATTCAGTTTGCGGTAGTCCATGCAGACTCTCCACCCCGTCACTATCCTGGTCGGTATCAGATCGTTGTTGTCATTGGAGACTACAGTCATTCCCTCTTTCTTCGGCACACACTGTACCGGGCTCACCCAAGAGCTGTCTAATATCAGATATATTATTCCTGTGTCTAGCCACTTCAGAACCTCTTTCTTGACCACTTCCTTCATAATCGGGTTTAATTTGCGTTGTTTCTCCACTGACGGTTTACTATCATCTTCCAGCAGGATCTTGTGCATACAGAACGATGGGCTGATCCCTTTAATGTCTGCTATGGTCCATCCTATGGCTGATTTGAACTCTCTTAGAACTCGTAGCAACTTTTCTTCCTGGAAAGATGTTAGTGCATAAGAAATAATAACAGGTAACTTTGAACAATCATTTAAAAATGCATGCCTCAAATGGTCAGGAAGAGGTTTTAGTTCCAGATTTGGAGGCATCTCAAGTGATGGCTTGAGTCTTGCTGATGTCTCTCCAGTATTTTTAAGTGGCTGGATAAGAGTCTTAAATCTTCAAAACTTTGGTGCTGCGTCAAGAATATGTACAAATTCTGCAACCTCACTGTCTTCCATCTCAGAGTCCCCCAATATAGCACTCCTCAAAGGCTCATTATCCACAAGATTTCCAACTTCTTCATTCATCATTCTATCTACCAAATCAACCCAAAAACATTCTTCCTCGTTGGTAGGAAACTTCATAGCCTTAAACACGTTGAAGGTGACTTCTTGATCATGCACTCTCATTGTCAACTCACCTTTCTGAACATCTATTAAAGTTGTCCCGTGGCTAAGAATGGCCTCCCCAAGATGATTGGTATATTTATATCTTCCTCATAGTCTAAGATGATGAAATCAGCCAGGAAGATAAATTTATCCACTTTGACCAACACATCTTCCACAATACCCCGTGGATAAAGTAATGGATCTGTCAGCAAGCTGTAGAGAAATATTTGTCGACCTTGGAACCGGCAATCCTAATTGGTTAAAAATGACAGAGGCATCAAGTTGATGCTCGCCCCGAAGTCACACAAACATCTGTTGAAAGACATCTTTCCAATGGTACATGGTATTGTGAAGCTACCAGGATCCTTTAGCTTTGGAGGTAACTTACGTTGAAGAACTGCACTACACTCCTCTGTCAAAGCCATTGTCTCAAAGTCCTCAAGTGGTTTCTTTCTTAACAGAATTCCCTTCATAGCTCGGCATCTGCTCTAATGCTTCTGTGAAGGGTATATTGA
Source organism: Panax notoginseng (assembly GCA_016801055.1). Taxonomy (NCBI): domain Eukaryota; kingdom Viridiplantae; phylum Streptophyta; class Magnoliopsida; order Apiales; family Araliaceae; genus Panax; species Panax notoginseng. The sequence goes on along the minus strand of CM029013.1, from coordinate 111,811,863 downwards.
TCTGCAGCTTCTTGAACACCTCCAGAAACTTGGCAAATTGTTTATCATCTTTGTGTTTCTGTAATCTTTATGGATATGGAACAGGAGGGTAACACAGGTGGTGGTTTGGTTACTGGTTTCTCAGGTAACTCTTCATTATTCTTCTCCTCTTCCCTCTGTTTAGAAATGTCTTTGATCAAACTATCATCAGAAGAATTTTCCCCCTGGCGCAGCCGAGCGGCATCCTCTTGTACAACTGGCGCGGGCGCACTGGCCTATATGTCTGCCATTTGCTTCCCTGACCTTAGTGTAATGGCCTAACATTGCTCCTTTCCTTCCCTTCTTGGATTGGTTTTCATAGTACTTGGCAAAGCCCCTTGTGGTCTACTGTTCAATGTATAGGCCATTTGGCCCGTTTGGGTCTCCAAATTCTTTATAGCCACAACTTGGCTCTTAATCATAATTTCAATATTAGCCATGTACTTGAGCATCATCTCCTCCATTTCTGACTTCTTTTCTATCTAAGGTGCAGGTGGTGGATGGTGTTGCTGTTGTTGTTGGAATTTAGGAGGGTAAGGTGGTTTTGGAGCATATTGTTGGTGCGATGGTTGGGGTTGATACTGTTGAGATTGAAATTGTTGTTATGGCTGATGTTGTTGGTTGTTCTGATTGTTACTCCAGCTGAAATTGGGATGGTTACGGTTGTTGGGGTTATAATAATTCTGAAACTGATTCTGATTCTTTGGTAGTTGCTCATAAATTGCACTGATTCTGAACTGATAGCACACTGGTCCGTTTGATGTGACCCCGCACATATCTCACATACATAAGCAGCTGGCTTAACCTTATTGCCAAAGAATAATAGTATCCTTCCATTATCCTATAAATAGGATGCTCAGTTTAGAAAAGAAAATCACACCAGAATTAGAGAATTCTTCTTCTATAATATTGAGCGTATTTCTTTGAGTTTAAGAAAACTTTGAGTGTTGCAAATAGTGCAAGTTTTTCTTCAAGATCATATATCCGCTATACTAGTCAGAAATACTCTTCTTTTGAGGTAAGGGGTATTATTTATTTCTTATTCGCTTATGATATTATTTTTCGTATTCGTAAGAAATTTTATTTCGTTCAATATTCACAAGAAATATTATCTTCGTTTAATATTCGTAAGGAATATTATCTTCGTTCAATATTCATATGGAATATTATTTTCATTCAACAGTTGTAAGGGATGTTATTTTTGTTCAATATTCGTAAGAAATAATATTTTCTTCCATAATCTGTAGTATGTAAGTAATATTATTTCGTTCCAGATTCTGAATTCTACACTCATTTTGTTAAGTATTGCTTCTATACTCCTTGAAATTAGTATAATATTCTTAAAATTTGCGCTTCATCTAGTATTGTTTCACAAAGATATTTTTCTGAACATTCTTCTTCATTTTTTTAGCTTTTTATGTCGGAGTACTATTCTTGGGTACTATTCATACGTACGGCACTATTCATACGTACGATACTATTCATACGTACGGGTACTATTCCTAAAGTACTATTTATGGAGTACTATTCACTCAGGTACTATTCACCTAGGGTACTATTCATGACAAAAATTGATTTCTTTTCTGTCCAAATCATTTTTGATACAATATTATTTTTCAATTTTACTCCACAAAGCAGTATCATGTTGACAATTTGGATATTATTGAATTCTGGATAAATTAAATTATAAATCTTTAAAATTTATCCTTTGGTTTCATTTAATTGAATTCTTATATCATTGTCATCATCCTCATGCTTATATTGTGATGAAAGTCATCTTTGGCCCGTAGTGCATAGATGGACTATTGATTGGTATGATTATGACCAGGGATTATTCGGTATAATTATGACCTGTAATGTTACAAATGATGTGGTAAAAGTTCTCATTGATTCGTAGATGTCAAATTGCTGAAGGATCAACTGCCATTTGACAGTCGACAATTCAACATAGGTTTGTTGAACACGTACTTGAGATGATCCATGTGGGGTATGAGATGGGTTGTGTGACCATGGAGATAATGCTGTAATCTCATGGCAGCCCATGTTAATGCATAGCAAGTCTTCTCAATCAAAGTATACTTGTGCTCACTGATGCTAAATCTTTTGCTGAGGTAATAGATAGCTCTTTCATGGCTTCTATCATCCTTTTGTTCCAGTATGTAGCCTATGGTATTGTCATTGATTGACAGGTACATGAATAGGGGAACACCATCCCTGGGAGGTACCAAGATAGGAGCTTTGACTAGTTGCTCTTTGATGGAAAGGAAGGCTTTTGACACTCTTCGTTCCATTTCTTGGAGGAGTTCTTCCTTAATAACTTGAAGATGGGCTCACAGGTTGTTGTGAGTTGGGAGATGAATCGACTGATGAAGTTAATTCTTCCCAGAAATCCCCGTATTTCCCTCTCTGTCTGGGATATGGGCATTTTAGTAATGGCTTGAATTTTTACAGGATCCAGCTCAATGCCTTTGTGGCCCACTAGAAATCCCAGTAACTTGCCTGACTTGATGCCGAAGGCGCACTTGGCAGGATTTAGCCTCAAGTTGTACTTGCGCAACTAGTTGAAGAGCTTTTTGAGATGGTCTATGTGGTCTTCTTTCCTTCGGGATTTGACAATGATGTCATCCACATAAACTTCTATCTCTTTCTACATTAGATTGTGGAAAAGAGCCATCATGGCTCGCTGATAAGTAGCTCCGACATTGATCAGGCTGAATGACAACTGTCTGTAGCAAAATGTTCCCCAAGGAGTGATGATTGTTATCTTCTCCCTGTCTTTTTCAGCAACCATGATTTGGTGATACCCGACAAAGCAGTCAATAAAGGAGTACATGTCATACTGAGCTGTATTGTCAATGATGTATTGTCAATGAGTATGTGGATGAATGGCACATAAAAGTTGTCTTTTGAGACAAGCTTTGTTCATACCCCTATAATCCACGCATACTCGCACCTTCCCTTCGGGTTTAGGTATGAGGACTATGTTGGATAGCGACTCAAGGTATGTTTGTGAGGACCCCAAATCTGGGTCCTAAATCACCACGGATCTGGTACAATCATTCTATAACTATTGCGGAAGATATAAACATAAATTATTTATACATTAAACATTACACACTATTCCCCAAGGTAGAGTAACCTTAACTTATACACAAATCATAACTTATTATCATACAATACTATTACAAATCTAATCACACACATTAACTTTAAGCTGGAACTGTCTTTAACCTTTCCTTGTATCTGACGCATTCGTTTTAATCTGCAATGTTAATCATGATATAGCAAGGGTGATCATAAGTTTGCATAGCAAGTTTAAGTTCAATAATTTAACGACATATCATGATTGAAAGAGTTTGAATAATAAGTTGGCTATAATTCAACAATACAGTTGTGAATTAGCACGATCAAACTTTTGACTGAACAAGTATTAAACATGAACAAATATATCTGGACCGAATGTTAATGAAGGTGATCAGCCTTTCATACCTGACTTATACATGCAATATGTACAGAGTACAATTCTACAATGGCAATCAACAGTGATTATCCATAAGCATATCTGAATGAAACAACTCTAAGTAGAGTTAAATAAAACTTGCCTGAACCGTTGATTACCGTTACGCAATTAATAAGCTTTGTCTGACGACCTAAATATTAAATAAATATCGATATACAAAATAGAATAATATCATCACAATATTAAATAACCTAAACACATTATCACATAACTCTATCAGTTTATATAGCATATAAAACCTAACCTCAAGTCAAACTTTTACAGTCTGAGTCGAGTTCGGCAAAATTCTAACATCCCGATGGTCTAGTCGGATATTCATCGAGTTTAAGTTCAATTAAACTCTGTCTAAACACTTAACCATTATCTAAGATAATTTATTAATAGCCAAAACATTTTTCATAAGCCTGTAATAATTTTCAGATAATTATTATCATTTATTATGATTTTTCAATCATTAATAACATATTTATATGAATTAAATACCACATAATTTTTTTATCATTAATATTTATTTATTATCAAATATTAATAAAATTCTTGTCATAATATTATAATATATTTAAAATATCACAAAGTATTTTTAATACTTTAAAATCACCTTTATAGGATTTTTAAACAATTAAATTTATTATCCGGTAATTGCTTTTAATATTAAAATATTAATATTTTCATGACAAAATATCAAAAGTTATATATTATAACTTGAAATATTTTTATAACACTTAAATCATTTTTATATGATTTTTAAATCATTAATTCTATTTTTTCATAATTTATTTAATATATTTATTAAATAAACTAATTACCATTAATATAAATTAATTAATGAATTTCATCACAAAATATCAAAAGTTATTAAAAATAACTTAAAATATTTTCTTATACCATAATATAATTTTTCATGATTTTTAAAGTATTAAAATCATTTTTAAATAATTTATTTAATATTATAATTAAATAAATTAAATACCATTTATATTCCAAATATATTAAATATTTATGAAATATACTCAAAATAATTAAAAACTATTTTTCAGACTTTAAAATAATTTTTAGGAATTTATTTTGTATTTTTAATAATTTAAAACTATTTTATTTAATAAAAATAATTAATTTTCAAAATTAAGTGTCGCTAAAGGGCCCTATAGCGACAGACCCGTCGCTATAGGTGTTCTTCAACTGTTCTTCATCAAGCCCAGAACTTCATGTCAGTGTTAAAGGTTGCTAGTTTGACCGGTTATAATTTCTTGTCTAACATGTTTTTAGGTTTGTTTGAGCATCGATATTGTAGTACTCATGTAATACAACAACTACAAACTAACTTCATGGCCATACAACCTCACACGTAGAAGATCTGAGTCTCCAAAAACTCTGACAACGCTGTTCTTCATTTCTAGGTTTTCCAGAAAATGAAGAACAGTCGAGGGTACTAGTTTTCGATCCTCATAACTTGTATCCTGTAACTTGCTTGGGTGAACTATTGGTTCAATACTGTAGACCAAATGTCAGGGTACATATATTCATCACCAAATCAGTCCACAAACCACACCAAAAGAGAATCTGGGTCGGTCAAAGTAGGACAAAAAAACTGTCGTTGAACATTTCTGGGTTTTCCAGAAATGTTCTTCGGCAGATGGTCAACTCTAGTTTGACCGGGTATAACTTTGATTCTGTTACTCATTTGGGTGATCTAAAAGCTTATATATGTAGTCCATATGACAGACAACAACATCAATACAACAACGTGGCCCAACAATTAAACCAAAGCAAAATCAGAGACCTTAAAACACTTGTCAGACCTACTTGGAAAAATCTGGGTTTTCTAGAAACAGTTTTCCATGGTCGGTTAACCATGTGTGACCACCTATATCTTGAGATCTAGAGATGGTATGGATGTGATTCCACTTCCAGTCTACTCTCCTCATGTTAGAGAGCACGTTTCTAACTTAAAACATAACATATCATTAACAGGTTAAGATCTATGAGCCCTGACATATGGCTGTCAGACCATATTTTTCAACTTTTTCAGATTTGATAAATCTTTAATTTCGAGCATTTAAATGATATGGACCTAAGTTTTGGCAACCCAGATCATCAAGTGACACCCTCTAACACATATCTAACCAACAACTAACATAAAAACACAAGATTTACAAAATTTAGGGTTTATACCTTTCTAGCTTTGATCTTGATTTCTGACTTTTGATTCCTGTTCTTCGAGAGCTGTGAAGTGTTCTTAGTTTTCATTCTCTCTCTCTCCCTCTCTCTCACTCTAAGTCCCGAAATTCTAGAGAGAGAATGGGCTTGGACAAAATGAAAAGTAAAGTGTGCATTTTCTCTTTCTTAATCTATATAAATGGCATGATTCAATGTATGAAGCTGATCTAGATGGCTGATTTCAGTGTTTTATAGCACAAGGCTAGGGTTAGGGTGGTTCACCAACCATACTTAGGCCAAGATCTATACTCCAACTATTAAAGAATATCAAAAAGGGCACAAAAGTCATTTGGCATTTAATTTAATGGCATACTTGTAATTTCTCCAAACCCTTAGTGTGACGCCCCCAAAATAGGTATACAACACCCATTCTGAGTCGCCAAAATACATGGTACAGAAACAACTACATCTTTATTATTACAACACAAGAACTGTGAGTTTAAATACAAATATTGTCATTTAGACAATATCCACACTCAAATAAGTCCTCATTACAATTATTGATACATTATTTCACAAAAATGGTGAGGACTACTAAAGTAACTTCTAGAACCATCATTCCATACCCCGACTAGTACTCGCTACATTCTCGCCTCCTGAGAAAAATGGAACAAAAAGGAAAAGGGTGAGCTCAACTAGCCCAGTAAAGAACATTATGACTAAGATAATACAGAACAAATTATCGTTAGTCTTCAACAGGGAAAAATCTAATAGAATACAATAGACAACAAGTTTTAAATCAATAACTGCAGCGGAAACAGCAAACCATTAGAAGAGTCAAGTAGAGAATGAGTTCTACTATCTTCTAAGATTTAAAAGTCCATCATCAATATTTTATCCCTGTAACAACAATCAATAACCATCTTTAATCAAATATTCATCTTTGCACTACAGGCCAAAGATATTTATTTGTATCACCAGTCGGTCATGTTCATCTCAACACCTGTTCATCTTTGCACTACGGGCCAAAGATATTCATCAGTTAATCATTCATCTTTGCACTACGGGCCAAAGATATTCAGTAATATCATCATTTAGGACTGAGGATGATGAAAAATATCTTAAAGAAAACGAATCCAGTGAAACAAAATAACAAATATTAAGGATTCGTATTTCGATTTATCCATGTCCAAAAATACCTTATAATTATTCATAGTGAAGTAGAATTCAAGAATGATCAAAACATGGATACAATCAAAGCTAGTACCCAGAATAGATATTTTGGACGAAAAGAAGAAAATTTTATTTTTCGGTGAATAGTAACTCGTGAATAGTAACTCGTGAATAGTAACTCATGAATAGTAACCCCGACGTGAAAAGTTCCAAATTTGATAAAAATTTCCAATCAATATTTCGGCATAATGATATTGAAGAAATAATATCATTTTTGAATAAAATAACATCCCTTACCTCGTAAAGACAGTACTTCTGGTCGGAATACCAGTATAAGGCTGAAAGACAGTTGTTCTGATGAATAGAAACTCTCAAAGTATCTAAATACTCACAAAATACACTCAATAATCTAGAGAGAGAAAGAGAGAAAACTTGTTTCTGGTGTGATTTTCAATTCTAACTTAGCCCTCTATTTATAGGAAAATGTTAGCACGCCGAAGCAGACTTAACCTGCAACCTGATGGCTTTACCTACTACTATTCCCACCCACCACATTTGAATAAAAATCTCGGCACATTTCTTCACCAACCAAGAGTGGGGCCCACCAATTCTAGAATTTTCTACCACAATGATTAACTCCGAAAATTCAACAATTTCTGAACCAGTCATCTCGTAAAATTCATAATAAATCATATATTCATTTTTAACGGTTCAAAATTTGTGGACATATACTCAACTTATATATGTATAACATTTCCAAAAATTACCACGATCCAACGGTCGGATTAAAAATTATAACCCCCGCAAAATATCTCAAAAATCCTGATTTTTAATACCTCCATTCCGACAAAAATACTGATAAAAACCTCAACATTAACTCCTTCATTTTTAACCACAAAAATATATTCCTCATTTATATCCACAAAAAATAAATATTTCCTTATCATATGAATCAATAATTAATTATTCACAAATAATATTACAGAATCACATTTATGACAACAAGGCCGTTCCCAGGAAAGAGGGGGCTTTCCAATAAGGATTTCTCCTTACTGGCGCGCAATTAGATGACCAAACCTCTCCTTAGACAGAACTTTCTAGACATTGCCAATAATGTTATCTAATAATATTATTCAAATAATATGAATTATTGATCTGATAATGGGAAATACTGTGTAGTGACAATTATTGAAACAACAGTAATATAAAATATCAACGCAGCAATTATTGAATCAATAAAATAAAATACTGAACAGTAATTACTGTAACCATTATTGAGTAGTGCCTTCTTACGTAAGAATCAATAATTGGTGCAATACAGTGTGCTACTGTGTAACAACGCGTATTACTGTGTTTTAACCACCGGGTATTCCAACAGTATTAACGGTAACAACTACGCCGTTATTAATAAAAAACATATACTTGTCGTTTTCTTCATCCAATCGCTTTCCGTTATGGGGCCCACAAAAGACTGCGCCGTCGTACGAATATTCCCCGACAGGAAGAATATTCCACGACCAAACGAATATTCCCCGACAACAATGAATATTTTATAACCACCTGCTTATTTGAAATATTTTCGTATTTTACCCATAACTAACCTCATTAATCAATTTAACACTTACTATTTCAAAATAATAAATAGAGGGAATTTAAATTTCATTTATTAATAATTTGGGGTCTTACAACCTCCCCTCCTTATGAAATTTCGTCCTCGAAATTGACGTACGTACCTGGCGTTTCGAAAAGATGAGGATACCTCGCTTTCATTTCCGTTTCCAACTCCCAGGTCATTTCCTCAATAGCATGGTTTCTCCACAAAACTTTAACTTGTGGTATGACCTTCGTGCGTAGGACATGCTCCTTTCTATCCAAGATCTTGACAGGTACCTCTTCGTACGTTAAGTCTTCAGCTATCTCGTCCGGTTCTAACTCAATAACGTGGTCTGGGTCTTTCACATATTTACGTAACACAGATATATGAAAAACATTATGAACACGAGACATACTTGGAGGTAACGCGAGTCTATAGGCCACATTTCCTACTCGGTCAAGAATTTGAAATGGACCAATAAATCGTGGATTGAGCTTTCCTCTCTTCCCAAATCTTGTAACTCCTTTCCATGGAGCCACACGCAACAATACATGATCCCCAATGTCAAATTTCACGTCCTTTCGATGAAGATCTGCATAACTCTTTTGTCGATCCTGTGCCGTTTGTATACGTTGTCGAATCGTTTGGATCTTCTCTGTAGTCATGCGTACCAACTCTGGTCCCAACAATGTTGCTTCACCCACCTCGTCCCAGCATACTGGAGAGCGACACTTTCGTCCATATAATGCTTCAAATGGGGCCACACCTATACTTGCCTGATAACTGTTATTGTAAGAGAATTCCACCAATGGTAGGTACTTATCCCAACTCCCTTTGAAATCTAGGACACAAAGTCTTAATAAATCTTCAAGAGTTTGAATAGTCCTCTCTGATTGTCCGTCCGTTTGAGGATGGTATGCCGAACTAAATCGTAAATCTGTGCCCATAGCTTTTTGCAAGCTAACCCAAAATCTTGAAGTGAATCTTGGGTCACGATCCGAAACTATGGATACTGGCATGCCATGCAGTCTCACAATCTCATCTACGTATATACGAGCAAGACGTTCAAGGGAATAAGTCTCCCGTATCGGCAAGAAATGAGCAGACTTGGTTAATCTATCAACAATAACCCAAATAGCATTTATGCCTTGAGAAACCGTGGGAAGACCCGTAACGAAATCCATGGTAATGTGTTCCCACTTCCATTTCGGAATCTCAAGTGGTTGCAATGGACCCTTTGGTACTTGATGTTCCGCTTTTACACGTTGACAAGTTAAACACCTCGAGATAAACTTTGCAATCTCTCTCTTCATATTATTCCACCAAAATGTATGTCGTAGATCACGATACATTTTGGTACTTCCAGGATGGATTGCAAATGGTGTATTGTGTGCTTCCATCATGATCTTGTACTTCAAATCAGAATTGTTAGGAACACAGAGTCTAGAGTGGACTCGAAGTATTCCTTCTTCATCGATTCTTGCTTCTGGAATAGAACCTTCTTGCACTTTCTTCTTCATACGCATCAGCTCTATGTCCGTAGCTTGAGCAGCTTTAACTTTATCGGTTAAAGTCGGTTCTACTCGTATATTTGATATCATCATGTGGGTACTTGGAGCCTTCATCTCTATCTCCATCCTTTGCAAGTCATACAAAATGGGCCTTTGTGTTAACAACATTGCACTCGTACCCGCATATGATCTTCTACTCAATGCGTCAGCTACTACGTTTGCTTTTCCAGGATGATATTGGATGGTATGATCATAATCTTTCAACAGCTCGAGCCAACGTCGCTGCCGCATGTTGAGTTCCTTTTGGGTGAAAAAATATTTGAGGCTTTTATGATCTGTATAGATCTCCACTTTCTCCCCATACAGGTAGTGTCTCCAGATCTTCAACGCGAAAACTACTGCTGCCAACTCCAAATCATGAGTAGGATAATTCCTCTCATATTCTTTGAGTTGTCGCGAGGCATAGGCTATGACTTTCCCATGTTGCATGAGAACACATCCTAACCCTTTGCCTGAAGCATCACTGTAGATAACAAATCCATCCGAACTAGATGGTATTGTCAGAACAGGTGCCGAAATGAGTCTCCTCTTAAGCTCTTGAAAACTCTTCTCGCATTCCTCGCTCCATACGAATTTGATATCTTTCCGAGTCAGCTGAGTTAACGGGGTAGCGATTCGAGAAAACCCTTCCACGAATCTTCGATAATAACCAGCTAAGCCTAGAAAGCTACGTACTTCGGTCACCGTCTTTGGTTGCTCCCAACTTTGTATTGCTTCAATCTTCGTCGGGTCAACAGATACTCCATGTTTTGACACCACGTGCCCTAGGAAAGCTACTTCCTCAAGCAAGAACTCGCATTTCTTCAACTTAGCATATAACTTGTTTTCACGCAGCCTTTGGAGTACCAGCTTCAAATGATGCTCATGATCTTCACGGCTTTTGGAATATATGAGGATGTCATCAATAAAGACAACAACGAACTGATCCAAATAATCCTTGAATACTCGGTTCATCATATCCATGAAAGCCGCAGGAGCATTAGTCAATCCAAAAGACATGACTAGGAATTCATAATGCTCGTACCGAGTTCTGAAGGCAGTCTTTGGAATATCCTCAGTTTTAACCTTCAGCTGATGATATCCAGAACGAAGATCGATCTTTGAAAAGAATTGTGCTCCTTGTAACTGGTCAAACAAGTCATCAATACGAGGTAGCGGATACCTATTCTTAATAGTGACATGGTTTAATTCCCGGTAATCAATACAAAGTCGCATACTCCCGTCTTTCTTCTTTACAAATAAAACAGGAGCACCCCAAAGAGATGTACTAGGACGAATGAAACTGATGTCCAACAACTCTTGTAGTTGGACCTTTAACTCCTGAAGTTCAATAGGAGCCATTCGATATGGGGTTTTAGAAATGGGCTTTGTACCAGGTTCAAGATCAATAAAGAATTCAATTTCTCGTTCCGGGGGTAGACCGGGAAGTTCTTCAGGAAATACGTCAGGAAAGTCAATAACAACAGGAATATTATTCAAATTTGACGTGTCTTTATTCAAATCCATAGCATGGGCTAAGAAAGCTTGACATCCGTTTTTTAATAAACGAATGGCTTTATGGCTTGATATAACAGTGATTGATTTTAATGGCTTAGTTGTTTGAATTCGTACAACAGGTTGGTTAGGAATATGAAAACTAACAACCTTACGAAAACAATCAATTTTGGCATGATGAGTAGTTAGCCAATCAATCCCTAAAATTACATCAAAAGCAAGTATCTTTAAAGAGATAAGGTCAACAGGTAAGGTGATGGTGCCAACTTGGATCACACAAGATTTATAAACAGTGGATGTGATGAAAGTTTCTCCTAACGGAGTCTCCACAGATAAATCAAAGTCTAACTTCTCCGGAGTCAAGTTTAAACGTTGAGCACAAGCAGGAGAGATAAAAGAATGGGTAGAACCGGTATCTAATAAGGTATAAACTTCGCATGAATTTATGATTAGCTTACCCTTGATCACCTCGTTTGGGTTCCTCGCATGTTGACCAGTCACGACAAACGCTCTTCTAGGAACCGTTGACTTTATCTTTTCTGGGACAGCTTTTTGAGTCACCATCCCCGCTGGACTTGGTTTTGCTATAGTGCAATCTCGAGCGATATGTCCTTCCTTTCCACAATTATAACATACCTTAAACTGTTGTGGGCAGTTTGGGCTGATATGCCCTTCTTTTCCGCACTTATAGCATATAATCGGTGGTCGTTCTCCTCCCTTGGAACCAGTTGCTGATGGTGCTGACGTCTTCGTATTATCATTGTTGAATCTCCTCTTTTTAAAATCTCCTCCCGACTCGCTTCTTCTATTTTCATAGCCACGATTACCACCAGAGTGGTTGCCGTTCTTGTCTGTATTTTTCTTTCTCCGCTGGTTATCATTGTTCTGATGACTGCTGTCACCGATATGATCCTGGTTGTGGTCCCTCAGTTGACCGTACTCATTATCTCGCTCTAATAATTGAGCCCTGTTGACAACATCTGAATAGAGAGAAAATTTATGAGAAATGAGATATTGACGTATGCCAGGTTTCAAACCTCTCAAAAACATCCTCGTCATACGTTCCTCATTCTCCACCAAATGAGGTGCAAACCTGGACAACTCTGCAAACCTCGCCTCGTACTGAGACACCGTCATGTTATTCTGCTCCAGTCTAATAAACTCTACCTCCTTCATATGACGAATACTTTCAGGAAAGTACTTGTCATTGAACAGTTTCTGAAATGTCTCCCAAGACATGCTGAGTGCGGTTGGATGGGTACGCTTCACAGACTCCCACCAGTAATTTGCCTCGCCACGGAACATAAAGGTGGCGAATGGAACCTTCTGTTCCTCCGTGCATCCCAAGACATCGAATATCTTGGTAATTTGCTTGACCCACGTTTCCGCCATGATCGGATCCGGCTTTCCCTTAAATTCTGGTGGTCCCAATTCTTTGAACTGTTTGGCTGTGACAAACCGTGAATTGCTATCATTTCCTCCTGTATTTTGAACACGAGTCTCCCTCGTCTGGTTTTGCATGAATTGCAAAAAACTTCTAAACATTCCATCATTCATCATCTGCTCATTGGTGTTGTTCACAGGAGGAACATTGCCAGCCTGTTGCACGTTCTCCTCGTTGGTAAGCACCGGTGTCTCCACGGTCTCATTTACTCCACTGTTAATATTCTCAGTCGACATTCTCAAATACTGCCATAAAACAAGGGTTAATTAAATAAATTAACAAATCACATAATACCCCTATATTATGACTGACCAATAAATAAGCTTAGGTAGGACACACTAGCGAAGGATTTATTCGTCTCTCCCCTCCTAGTTCTATTCCCCGATCTCCGCCAGAGATCATATCCCTAAGCTCTGATACCAACTGTGACGCCCCCAAAATAGGTATACAACACCCATTCTGAGTCGCCAAAATACATGGTACAGAAACAACTACATCTTTATTATTACAACACAAGAACTGTGAGTTTAAATACAAATATTGTCATTTAGACAATATCCACACTCAAATAAGTCCTCATTACAATTATTGATACATTATTTCACAAAAATGGTGAGGACTACTAAAGTAACTTCTAGAACCATCATTCCATACCCCGACTAGTACTCGCTACATTCTCGCCTCCTGAGAAAAATGGAACAAAAAGGAAACGGGTGAGCTCAACTAGCCCAGTAAAGAACATTATGACTAAGATAATACAGAACAAATTATCGTTAGTCTTCAACAGGGAAAAATCTAATAGAATACAATAGACAACAAGTTTTAAATCAATAACTGCAGCGGAAAGAGCAAACCATTAGAAGAGTCAAGTAGAGAATGAGTTCTACTATCTTCTAAGATTTAAAAGTCCATCATCAATATTTTATCCCTGTAACAACAATCAATAACCATCTTTAATCAAATATTCATCTTTGCACTACAGGCCAAAGATATTTATTTGTATCACCAGTCGGTCATGTTCATCTCAACACCTGTTCATCTTTGCACTACGGGCCAAAGATATTCATCAGTTAATCATTCATCTTTGCACTACGGGCCAAAGATATTCATCAGTAATCATCATCTTTGCACTCATATTCAGTAATATCATCATTTAGGACTGAGGATGAAAAATATCTTAAAGAAAACGAATCCAGTGAAACAAAATAACAAATATTAAGGATTCGTATTTCGATTTATCCATGTCCAAAAATACCTTATAATTATTCATAGTGAAGTAGAATTCAAGAATGATCAAAACATGGATACAATCAAAGCTAGTACCCAGAATAGATATTTTGGACGAAAAGAAGAAAATTTTATTTTTCGATGAATAGTAACTCGTGAATAGTAACTCGTGAATAGTAACTCATGAATAGTAACCCCGACGTGAAAAGTTCCAAATTTGATAAAAATTTCCAATCAATATTTCGGCATAATGATATTGAAGAAATAATATCATTTTTGAATAAAATAACATCCCTTACCTCGTAAAGACAGTACTTCTGGTCGGAATACCAGTATAAGGCTGAAAGACAGTTGTTCTGATGAATAGAAACTCTCAAAGTATCTAAATACTCACAAAATACACTCAATAATCTAGAGAGAGAAAGAGAGAAAACTTGTTTCTGGTGTGATTTTCAATTCTAACTTAGCCCTCTATTTATAGGAAAATGTTAGCACGCCGAAGCAGACTTAACCTGCAACCTCGCTTTACCTGCTACTATTCCCACCCACCACATTTGAATAAAAATCTCGGCACATTTCTTCACCAACCAAGAGTGGGGCCCACCAATTCTAGAATTTTCTACCACAATGATTAACTCCGAAAATTCAACAATTTCTGAACCAGTCATCTCGTAAAATTCATAATAAATCATATATTCATTTTTAACGGTTCAAAATTTGTGGACATATACTCAACTTATATATGTATAACATATCCAAAAATTACCACGATCCAACGGTCGGATTAAAAATTATAACCCCCGCAAAATATCTCAAAAACCCTGATTTTTAATACCTCCATTCCGACAAAAATACTGATAAAAACCTCAACATTAACTCCTTCATTTTTAACCACAAAAATATATTCCTCATTTATATTCACAAAAAATAAATATTTCCTTATCATATGAATCAATAATTAATTATTCACAAATAATATTACAGAATCACATTTATGACAACCAGGCCGTTCCCAGGAAAGAGGGGGCTTTCCAATAAGGATTTCTCCTTACTGGCGCGCAATTAGATGACCAAACCTCTCCTTAGACAGAACTTTCTAGACATTGCCAATAATGTTATCTAATAATATTATTCAAATAATATGAATTATTGATCTGATAATGGGAAATACTGTGTAGTGACAATTATTGAAACAACAGTAATATAAAATATCAACGCAGCAATTATTGAATCAATAAAATAAAATACTGAACAGTAATTACTGTAACCATTATTGAGTAGTGTCTTCTTACGTAAGAATCAATAATTGGTGCAATACAGTGTGCTACTGTGTAACAACGCGTATTACTGTGTTTTAACCACCGGGTATTCCAACAGTATTAACGGTAACAACTACGCCGTTATTAATAAAAAACATATACTTGTCGTTTTCTTCATCCAATCGCTTTCCGTTATGGGGCCCACAAAAGACTGCGCCGTCGTACGAATATTCCCCGACAGGAAGAATATTCCACGACCAAACGAATATTCCCCGACAACAATGAATATTTTATAACCACCTGCTTATTTGAAATATTTTCGTATTTTACCCATAACTAACCTCATTAATCAATTTAACACTTACTATTTCAAAATAATAAATAGAGGGAATTTAAATTTCATTTATTAATAATTTGGGGTCTTACACTTAGGGTTTAGGGTTTGAACCCTTTAGGTCTTAAAAATAAATTCTAGAATTTCCAAAATAGGTTTTCAAAATCGATAATTAATATTTTAAATTATAATTAGAATTCTCTAATTATATTAAAATTTCTTAATCATAAATTAAATCTTGCTAATTAGGATTAGTATTTCCTAATTAAAATTTGCTAAATTAGCAATTAAGTCCCTAATTGTAAATTAGGGTTTATAACCCAAAAATTAGGATTTTAAATAGAAAAATAATTTTTCTAATTTAGAAATTAGGTTAAATAATTAGATTAGGGTTTTGTAATATACTTATAACTTGAAAATTAGGATTAATGTTTCATAATTAACATTAAAATTATTAAACTAACAAATAGGTTTTTCCTAATTATAAATTAGGATTTTTAATCCATAAATTAGGGTTTTCTAAATCAATTAGGGTTATCCCTAATTAGGTTATCATTAACAACATTTAAACCTTATACTAACATTCGCATTCCCAAACTAAGGTTTAAAATTTTTGAATTTGGGTTTCGAATTCCCAGAACCGAAATTAGGGTTTTATAACCAGTTTCTAGGGTTTTCTTATAATTCGTAAAAAAAATTTCTAACTGAACTTGACGTTCTTAATATGATAGGGTTTCCCACTGTCTGGTCAACCCTTGACCCTTAACCATATACTGTATACGTATAATACCATATACACAGAATTTATTCACGTGTACACCTAATCCTGAATAATTCACCTAAATCCTTCACAAAATTTTGAAATCCTCAAAATTCCTTCTCAAAAATATCAAACGGTCTAGGTTCTAATATTGAACCTTAAATCAACTAATTAAAATTTTAAAAATTTTCAAAATTCTCGGGTTGTCACATTCACCCCTTCTAAAAATTTCGTCCTCGAAATTTACCTTACACCTTACACCATTCACCATTCCTTCTCATCATCACATGCTACCCAATACACATAACTATACCCAGTTCGTCAAACCACACTTATGAGTTCATGAACTTGTCACAATTATGAGTTTCAGAACTTATCCTAGTCAGACCTTTGGCGTCCATTCGTTGAGGGGTTCATAAACATTTCATATAACTATGAATCAAGAATGTCACATAAGTATGAGTTTTAAGAACTCGTACTTAACCTTATATTCTCTACCTATAACCTATCTATCTGATATACACATGAGAAAGGAATCACCCTCTTAACATGCATATAGCAAATAGCGCGACACAAACATTTCAATGATTATCATTACCAGAAACTAAGTGGTTTTTACACCAAGTACAACTCCCCGCCCATACAAGGAATCATACAACTCAGCTGCTGACATGAGTCCTCAATTGAAATCCCATTTAATCTTAACTACCTTCTCAATACGAATTTCATTCAACTCGTATTCATAATCCTTTCCTGAATCTGTACCAATTCATAGTACAACTTTCACACAACATTCTTGCCGTAAACTTTTCAATCATTTGCTTGGTCCTTCTCCATACTATAACCTTATCTGATCACGGGGTGATCTCATCGTATATATTACGATTTATTTCTATGTCTTGATCGTTTTGTTTTACGATCTCTTATCACTATACTTTTAGTCTTTTAGACTCTATCTATTCATCACTACTGTTCAATTTTATTATCAGAGTTAGGGAACTCTGTATCTTCTATAACTCGCCGAGATTTGTCTTTGAATCTTACCGACCAGTTAACTCTATTTGAGTTACTTATCCTAATTACTGGGGTTATTAGTCTCAGGTAACCCTACCTAAGGTTCATAACCAACAACACTGATACCAACTGTGAGGGCCCCAAATCCGGGTCCCAAATCACCACGGATCTAGTACAATCATTCTATAACTATTGCGGAAGATATAACCATAAATTATTTATACATTAAACATTACACACTATTCCCCAAAGTCGAGTAACCTTAACTTATACACAAATCATAACTTATTATCATACAATACTATTACAAATCTAATCACACAAATTAACTTTAAGTTGGAAATGTCTTTAACCTTTACTTGTATCCGACGCATTCGTTTTAATCTGCAATGTTAATCATGATATAGCAAGGGCGAGCATAAGTTTGCCCATCAAGTTTAAGTTCAATAATTTAACGACATATCATGATTGAAAGAGTTTGAATAATAAGATGACTATAATTCAACAATATAGTTGTGAATTAGCACGAACAAACTTTTGACTGAACAAGTATTAAACATGAACAAATATATCTGGACCGAATGGTAGTGAAGGTGATTAGCCTTTCATACCTGACTTATACATGCAATATGTACAGAGTATATTTCTACAATGGCAATCAGCAATGATTATCCATAAGCATATCTGAATGAAACAACTCTAAGTAGAGTTAAGTAAAACTTTTCTGAACTGTTGATTACCATTACGTAATTAATAAACTTTGTCTGAAGACCTAATATTAAATAAATATCGATATACAAATTAGAATAATATCATCACAATATTAAATAACCTAAACACATTATCACATAACCATAACAGTCTATATAGCACATAAAACCTAACCTCAAGTCAAACTTTTACAGTCTGAGTCGAGTTCGGCAAAATTCTAACATCCGACGGTCTAGTCGAATATTCGTCGATTTTAAGTTCAATTAAAATCTGTCTAAACACTTAACCATTATCTAAGATAATTTATTAATAGCCAAAATATTTTTCATATGCCTGTAATAATTTTTAGGTAATTATTATCATTTATTATGATTTTTCAATCATTAATAACGTATTTATATGAATTAAATACCACATAATTCCTTTATCATTAATATTTATTTATTATCAAATATTAATGCAATTCATTTCATAATATTATAATATATTTATAATATCACAAAGTATTTTTAATACTTTAAAATCACCTTTATATGATTTTTAAACAATTAAATTCATTATCCGGTAATTACTTTTAATATTAAAATATTAATATTTTCATGATAAAATATCAAAAGTTATATATTATAACTTGAAATATTTTTATAACACTTAAATCATTTTTATATAATTTTTAAATCATTAATTCTATTTTTCCATAATTTATTTAATATATTGATTAAATAAACCAATTACCATTAATATTAATTAATTAATGAATTTCATCACAAAATATCAAAAGTTATTAAAAATAACTTAAAATATTTTCTTATACCATAATATAATTTTTCATGATTTTTACAGTATTAAAATCATTTTTAAATAATTTATTTAATATTATAATTAAATAAATTAAATACCATTTATATTTCAAAAATATGAAATCTTTATGAAATATACTTAAAATAATTAAAAACTATTTTTCAGACTTTAAAATAATTTTTAGGAATTTATTTTGTATTTTTAATAATTTAAAACAATTTTTATTCATTTATTTAATAAAAATAATTAATTTTTGAAATTAAGTGTCGCTAAAGGGCCCTATAGCGACAGACCCGTCGCAATAGGTGTTCTTGAATTGTTCTTCATCAAGCCCAGAACTTCATGTCAGTGTTAAAGGTTGCTAGTTTGAGCGGTTATAATTTCTTGTCTAACATGTTTCTAGGTTTGTTTGAGCATCGATATTGTAGTACTCATGTAGTACAACAACTACAAACTAACTTCATGGTCATACAACCTCACACGTAGAAGATTTGAGTCTCCAAAAACTCTGACAACGTTGTTCTTTATTTCTAGGTTTTTCAGAAAATGAAGAACAGTCGATGGTACTAGTTTTCGATCCTCATAACTTGTATCATGTAACTTGCTTGGGTGAACTATTAGTTCAATACTGTAGACCAAATGTCAGGGTACATATGTTCATCACCAAATCAGTCCATAAACCTCACCAAAAGAAAATCTGGGTCGGTCAAAGTAGGACAAAATAACTGTCGTTGAGCATTTTTTGGTTTTCCAGAAATGTTCTTCGGCAGATGGTCAACCCTAGTTTGACCGAGTATAACTTTGATTCTGTTACTCATTTGGGTGATCTAAAAGCTTATATATGTAGTCCATATGACAGACAACAACATCAATACAACAACGTGGCCCAACAATTAAACCACAGCAAAATCAGAAACCTTAAAACACTTGTCAGACCTACTTGGAAAAATCTGGGTTTTCCAGAAACAGTTTCCCATGGTCGGTCAACCATGTGTGACTACCTATATCTTGAGATCTAGAGATGGTATGGATGTGATTCCACTTCCAGTCTACTCTCCTCATGTCAGAGAGCACGTTTCTAACTTAAAACACAACATATCATTAACAGGTTAAGATCTATGAGCCCTGACATATGGCTGTCAGGCCATATTTTTCAACTTTTCCAGATTTGATAAATCTTTAATTTCGAACATCTAAATGATATGGATCTAAGTTTTGGCAACCCAGATCATCAAGTGACACCCTCTAACATATATCTAACCAACAACTAACATCAAAACACAAGATTTACAAAATTTAGGGTTTGTACCTTTCTAGCTTTGATCTTGATTTCTGACTTTTGATTCATGTTCTTGGAGAGCTGTAAAGCGTTCTTAGTTTCCATTCTCTCTCTCTCTCTCTCTTACTCTAAGTCCCGAAATTTTAGAGAGAGAATGGGCTTGGACAAAATGAAAAGTAAAGTGTGCATTTTCTCTTTCTTAATCTATATAAATGGCATGATTCAATGTATGAAGCTGATGAAGATGGCTGATTTCAGTGTTTTGTAGCACAAGGCTAGGGTTAGGGTGGTTCACCAACCACACTTAGGCCAAGATCTATACTCCAACTATTAAAGAATACCAAAAAGGGCACAAAAGTCATTTGCCATTTAATTTAATGGCAAACTTGCAATTTATCCAATCCCTTAGAGTTTAGGGTTTGAACCCTTTCGGTCTTAAAAATAAATTCTAGAATTTCCAAAATAGGTTTTCAAAATCGATAATTAATATTTCTAAATTATAATTCTCTAATTATATTAAAATTTCCTAATCATAAATTAAATCGTGCTAATTAGGATTAGTATTTTCTAATTAAAATTTGCTAAATTAGCAATTAGGTCCCTAATTATAAATTAGGGTTTATAACCCAAGAATTAGGGTTTTAAATAGAAAAATAATTTTTCTAATTTAGAAATTAGGTTTTCTAATTAGATTAGGATTTTCTAATTTACTTATAACTTGAAAATTAGGACTAATATTTCCTAATTAACATTAAAATTATTAAACTAACAATTAGGTTTTTCCTAATTATAAATTAGGGTTTCTAACCCAGAAATTAGGATTTTCTAAATCAATTGGGGTTATCCCTAATTAGGTTATCATTAACAACGTTTAAACCTTATACTAACATTCGCATTCCTAAACTAGGGTTTTAAATTTTCAAATTCCTGGAACCGAAATTAGGGTTTCAGAACCGGTTTCTAGGGTTTTAAATTCTAACTGAACGTTGACGCTCTTAATATGATAGGGTTTGCCACTGTCTGGTCAACCCTTGACCTTTAACCACATACTGTACACGTATAATATCATATACACAGAACTTATTCAACGTATACACCTAATCCTGAATAATTCACCTAAATCCTTAATAGAATTTTGAAATCCTCAAAATTCCTTCTCAAAAATATCAAACGCATGCACTTATTTTCTCTCTAGGTTCTAATATTGAACCTTAAATCAATTAATTAAAATTTTAAAAATTTTCTAAATTCTTTGGTTTGTCACAATGTTGATACCATGATGATGCCGGCTTGAAATTATTTCACAATTTCTTCCTTAACTTTCAAACTCAACTCAGGTTTTAATCGCCCGAGTTTCTGTATGACTGGCTTGAATCCCTCTTTAATGGGTAGGTAATGAATGTCGATGTTAGTGGACAAACCGATCATGTCTTCATGAGACCATGCAAACACATCCTAGAATTGGGTCAATAACGCAACCATGCCATTCCTTTGGCTTGGCATAAGGTCTATGCCAATCTGGATTTGTTTGGGATTTTCTTAGGTTCTAAGGTTAAAACAGGTGGTTTGATCAATGTTTGGCTTGGGTTTTTCTTCGATCCATTCTTTGATCTCCTCAGGCAACTCATAGCCCTCTTGTTCAATCTCCATCAAGTCAGAGTCCAACTTTACATCAAAGTTGCAGTCTTTGTGAAGAATTAGCACTCCATCAGCAAGTTTAGACATATCTAACTTTAGATTCCTAAAACAAAATGCTTTCACTTAATATATGAAACTGTTTGATCATATAGAGTGTTAGCATGACATGACAAAAATAACTGCTAATACTATGCAGCAAAAGTAAGCAGTTATTGATATCTACATGGCAGAGGGATTTTTTGCCCTTTTTACCCTTTTCGGTAAATGCAAGGAGTGCTGGTCCAATTACCGAGGGTCAAGTCCTGGTGGACAACTGGCATGAAAGGGCGATTATCGTCCTCCTCCTCTTGAATGATGACCATGATGTCTGGACAATGTAAGACCCCAAATTTTATGAATAAAGATTAATTTTCTCAAAATATTTTTTTGAGTATTAAGGTATGGATTTGATATGATATTATAGTTGTGTGTAATATTTATAAATTTTGCAATGTAAGCAAGTTGTCATAAAATATTCGATTGGTCGGGGAATATTCGTTTTATCAGAGAATATTCGTAAAACGGCGCAATCATTGGTGGACCCTACAACAAAATTACTGTCGGAGTTAGAAAATGACAAAAATAAATTTTTATAAAAATAACGGCGAAAGTTTTACCGTTAACTGTTGAAATATCCGGTGATAAAAATACAGTAATACGCGTGGTTACACAGTAGCACACGCTATTGTACAATATATTTGATTATTGATGCTTACGTGAGAAGTCACTCAGTTTTATTCAATTATTGCCATAGTAATTGTTGCATAGTATCTCACGTTATTGATTCAATTATGATCACAATATTTTATATTATTAAATCAATAATTGAGACGACACAGTTATTCCTATTTTTATTTATATTATTGACGATGTCTACAAAGTTCTGTCGAAGAAAGGGGTTTGGTCACCTAATTACGCGCCAATAGGGAGAAATCCTTATCAGAAAACCCCTCTTTCCTGTGAATAATCTGGTTGTTAAATATTGCAAGTTATATTTTTGATGAATAAGTGTTGTTTAAAAATATGTTTTGTGAAGCCTAGTGAGTTGAGATAAATAAGAGGGGATTTTTATGAAGTATTTGTTTTAAATTTTACTTATTATATGGACCCCCACTTACCTATTTTTCAAAATTATCGGTAGAAAGTTATTCAGTATATATATATATATATATATATATATATATATATATGTGTGTGTGTGTGTGTGTGTGTGTGTGTGTGTGTGTGTGTGTGTGCGCGCGCGTGTGTGTGTGTGTGAAAGTGATGTGTGGGTGGGAAAGTGAAAATTATGTATGTGCCCGTGAATGTGGGTGTGAGTGGTGGGTATTATATATATAGAATATGTGTGTGTGTGTGTGAATATATAGAATTTGTTTTTTCATGAAAAATAGAAAATATTATATTTTATTTTGCATAGTGTCTGCTTAGTAAAATCAAAAAATTTTCAGCCGACACCTGTGAATTCGTTTAAAAGTTAATGTACAGTCCGTGATTTTCTAATTCAAATAGTATCATTCCATTCTCCTATAAACAGGATGCTCAGTTTAGAAAAGAAAATCACACCAGAATTAGAGAATTATTTTTCTATAATATTGAGCGTATTTCTTTGAGTTTAAGGAAACTTTGAGTGTTGCAAATATTACAAGTTTTTCTTTAAGAATATATCCGCTATACCAGTCAGAAATACTCTTCTTTTGAGGTAAGGGGTATTATTTATTTCATATTCGCTTACGATATTATTTTTCCTATTCATAAGAATTTTTATTTCGTTCAATATTCGCAAGAAATATTATCTTCGTTTAATATTCGTAAGGAATATTATCTTCGTTCAATATTCGTAAGGAATATTTGTAACGACCCCAAAATAGGTCCATTCCATCCAACCTATTCTGAGTCACCAAATACATGGTACAGAAAACAACTACAACTTTATTACAACAATTATCATGCAAAATACAACAACACATATGCTGTGAGTTTGGATACAAATATATACCAAATGTGACTCATGTCCCAACCGTGGACAGCACCTCACAATGACACCTTACATAAAGGTATAGTCAAAAACTATTTTAGAAATTAGAATATTTGGGAAGTGCTCAAGGAAACCTTTGTACATGGGAGGCCATGCTTCTAGGTTGTGATATATATCATATGGGCACAGAATTATCCTTGGTTGACCCAATATACCCCAAAGAAAAACGAGAAGATTACTATCATATTCTTCCCAATGGTGAGTCTTCTCTTGACATATCATTATCTCTACTGTCCCTAATTGAAAATTATACTTCACACAAACACCAAGATTATATAGGTAGTGCTCGTAAAGATACTCAGCAAGTGGATGAGCACAACTCTGTCTTATGATGACACGAGGTTGTATATCATTAGACATCTTGTATGATAGTGGCAAAACACCCTTCCAACATTGGGTTCGCCTCACTTTATTTTCTTCACCAAATATAACTACTAAATGAACTTTTCTATACTGCTTAGGGAGAACTCCACACTTGTGAGTTCATGAATTGCAAAGAAATTGCTATTATATAACTTTACGACAAAGGAACTTGTACGAAAAGTAAATAGCACAAGTCTGTTACTAACCCTCACTACAATAACAATGAGTAAGGATTAAATAATTGCTCAATAGAAACTTAGGGTTAGGAAACTTGCCTGATACGTCTTCTACAATTAACGCTATCTACTAGCCCTTCACGTAACCTATTCACATGTGTCACGTTAAGCGATTAAGTTCATGAACACCACTTCGAAGTGTAATGGTTTCCTTTTATTTTAATAAGATTATTAAACTCACACATATTCAAATACAATTCAATTACATAACATTTTTCTTTGTATAGGCCACGTGGTTCAATAAAAAAATCTGGGAAACATAAATTTCTAACATTTTTCAGACCCAAACCTCCATAAAAAATCTGCATAAAACATGCTTAAGGGTCTCAAGTCGAAAAACCTTATTTTTCATATTTTTGACATCACGTATTTAATTAAACTCATTTGTCCATATAACATCATTTATATGAAAAATACCAAATCAGTCTCAAAAATATTTTTTTTCTGGGATTTTGCAGAATATAGTCCCACAGTGAACATATATTTTTCTAGAATTTTTAAAATCCATCTACTATTTTTAAATAGTCCATAATAGCCAAATATTCTTAGATTTTTCATAAATGGAGATTAACTCCAACAATTTTAAAATTTTTAGGGTTGGCTCCTATTATAAACATGTACTTCCAGTAAATATTTCATAATATTTGGACTTATACACAGAGAGTTATTCGTGTATCTTTTCAAATAGTGCCATTAGCTGTAAAATCCATAACTCTCAAACCGTATGGCCAAAAATTCTCAAGTTTTTACAAGACCTTCATATTTTCTTATATTAACACTCCAAATTTTTTCAAAATTTTTAAAGTACAAAAAGTGGACGAAAAAGCACCCGAGACAGACTGATCTAAAACAGTTCTAAGAAAACGAGACATCAAATTCCACCCAAACTACAGAACATCTGACCATGAAACTTGAACACAATATACTTCATATAGCATAGTATTTTACAAAATTATTACCTACCATAATCGGGTCACAGAAACCATGATTCCAAGGCTCCGAAAAACCCGAAAAGTCATAGATTACTAGTTAAACCCAATTTGACAAAAATTCGTGATTTTGCTTCTTGCATGCAATTAAATTGTTCCTAATGTCCAGATCATCTATACTCATATAAATACACATGTTACAACAATTGAACTCACTAAATTTCCATGATATGATCAAATTAGCATCATTCAGTCATATTATCAAATATTTGGCATGCATGACATAATTCCTTGAATCTCTATGATATTAAGGCATGATTAAACTAGAACTTTCGTTCCTCCATCCACATAACATCAACTAACAGTAGCATGGCATCACAAAGTCCAAAACAAATTGTTTGCGAAAAGTCACATAAGCATATTCTCTCATTGCGAAAAGGGCTTGATTAGTCTTTGAAAACTCCAGAATTCGCCACCCTCTCAAGCTCCTTCCTCTCTCACTCTCAACTGCACTCACGGTAGGATTTTTACAAAGAGGAAGAAAAGACTTGGATTGGGAGTATATATAAAATATGTTATCATTTGATTTTCCTAGCCCTTCCATCTCCAATATAAGTTACATGTTTTAAGTATATTGTATAAATTCAATTTAGTATGGGGTGGGGGTTAGATAAAGGAAAGGTCTTGGTTAGTAAAGAGTATGTAACTCCCTCCCCCTTCATTACCTTATAATATGAATACTCCCCTCTCTTGTCCCAATTTGGTTGTCACGTTAACCCCACGGCTGCTGCACTTCTTTAATAAAATATTAATATAATCAATTTAATCATTTAATAAACTATTTTGACCATTTTGCCCTCCGTAGCCAAACGCTTCGATACTAATATTGATTCCTACTAAATCGACGTTCCGGATGTCATGGGACTTTTCGTTTCGTCAAATTAGCCTCCGAAATTTGTGGTTGACTTTTTTCCCGAAAAAGTCAATCAGTTGACTTTGACCAAAAAGTCAATCGCTGTGATAACCCGAGATTTCTAATAATTAAAATTTTACGAATAATTTTTTTTAAAATTAATATTAATATTGATTATCAATTTTGTAACAAGTTTCTGTGATACGAGTCTCGAGAAGGTCAATTTGTGTACTGATTAGTAAATTAGAGTAGAGTTGTGCTTAACAGCTTTGGAAATCCTAACCCTAATTTCTGAAAAAGGGATTCGATAGAAAATGCAATTAAAATAATTATATTAATAAGTACATGTTTGTACTGTATAGAGATTTTGATCAATAATTGATCGGATAAGGTTTGTAATTAATAAACCCTAATAAGGGATTAGAAACCCTAATCTCAGATTTAGAAACTAATTGTACAGTTAAAAACCCTAATTATACGCCTGGAAATCCTAATTTCATATTCGGGAATCCTAAACCCTAATTAGGAAACCCTAATACTAATTGGCAAGCCTAAATTTTTTATTAAACTTTAATATGATTAGAAAACCCTAATTATAATTTAGTTATCTTAATTTTTATTTTACAAACCCTAATTATATTTTAGTTATCTTAATTTTTATTTTACAAACCCTAATTGTAATTTAGAAATTTTATTTTTCTAATTAAAACCATAATTTGAAAATTTTAGAAACTAATAATGTAAAACTTAAGGGTTAGGACCTTAGGATTAAACCCTAAGGGTTTGGACTTTATCAAAATTTCCCTTAAAATTATTTTGCAAAAGACCAAAATGCCCTTTTTATATTCTTTAATTGGTAACTTGTATAATTGCTAACAACTTTAGTTGGTGAACCACTAATTTGACTTTGGGACATCAAACTCCAGCCAAATCAGCCGAAAATCACAGATCCAAAGTAACATGTTACATTATATATAGATTAAAGAGAAAGAAAATGCATGTATTTGGCCATTTCTTATATAACACTCCCACAACTCTCTCTCTCTCTCTCTCTCTCTCCACATATCCAAAATTCTTAGGCAAATCACTTCCATAAACACTCCCTTGATCCCCTAGATCAGATTTGGAGAGCAAGAATCAAAGATTGAATTAGCAAGGTATAAACCCTAAGTTTCATTTTGATCTTGTATGCCTGGTCAAATTCTGTGTTTTTGTGTTTAAAATCCTAAGGGATGTTTTATGGTGGTTTATGATGATCTACCATGGATCCATAGCATCAAAGTGGGTAAAAACCATGTTTTTCAAAATATGTTCTTGAGCATTTTTAGTGGTCTGACAAGAAATGTGATGCCCCCAAAATTAGGTATACATCACCCATCTTGGGTCGCCAGATACATGGTACTAAATACAAATACAACTTAATAATACAACTGTCGTGTACAATACGACCAAACATAATCTGTGAGTTTGAATACAAATATTGTCTTCTAGAGCGTATCCATACTCAAAAGGAGTCCTCATTACAATTATTATCACACTATATCACAGAATAGTGAGGACTACTGATGCTATCCTCTGAACCATCACTCCGTTTCTCGACTCGTCCCAGCTATATTCTTATGTCCTGAAGAGAACAGTGAAAGAAAGGGTGAGCTCAACTAGCCCAGTAAGAAATATTATGACTAAGATAATGCAGAATAAATTATCATTAGCCTTCAACAGTGTTAAACTGATAAAATATAACGAACATCAAGTTTAACTGCAGCGGAACAAGCAATCCATTAAAAGAGTCAAGTAGAAAATAAAATCTACTATCTTCTATGATTTAAAAGGTTTTTCAACACTGTTATCGCTGGGACTCAGCTTAATAAAATAATCCACATCATCGAATCACCCCTGCACTACGGCCAAGGATATTCGTGTATTCATTAATGGTCATGATCATGCCAACAACTGTCCATCAATGCACTACGGGCCAATGGGGACTTTTACCACATCATTTGTAACATTACGGTCATGATTATACCGAATAATCCCTGGTCATAATCATACCAAGTCCATCTATGCACTACAGGCCACAGATGACTTTCAACATTTTATAAACATGAGGATGATGACAATGATATAAGAATTTAATAAAACAAGTTCAAGAATTAATTTATCCAAGAATTAACAACGTCCAAATTGTCAACATGATACTGCTTTGTGGAGTAAAATTCAAGAATGCTTAGAAGAATATTTTCTCATGAAAAGATACTGGATGAACCGCAATTATCAAGGATATTCCATAAATTTCATAGAGTATAGAAGTCAAAACTTAACCAACTGAGTATAATAAAGAATGGAATAACAAAAGAAATCACCATGCATGCGATAGACCGCACAGACAGGTTATTCCAACAGAATAATTAATAATGGAACCAGGTCCGGCGTAAAACGCACAGACATGATATTCCAACAGAATAATAATAAAGACGGAACCAGGTCCGGTGTAAAACACACAGACAGGATGTTCCAACAGAATAATAATAAAGACGGAACCAGGTCCGGTGTAAAACACACAGACAAGATATTCCAACAGAATAATAATAAAGACGGAACCAGGTCCGGTGTAAAACACACATACATGATGTTCCAACAGAATAATAGAAGAATGTTACCAAGTATAGGGTAGACCGCGTATACAGGTTATTCCAACAGAATAATAAGAAATAGAATAACAACAGTTCTCTTCATGAATAAGAAAGAATAACACCCCTTACCGTTTTAAAGAAGAGCTGAAATAAGGAAGTAGTTAAGTAGCAGAATACTCTTCTTCTCTCTCTATATAGTTTCTCTCTATAGTTTCTCTCTCTAGAGTTCAGTGAGTTCGTAAGAAATAATGAAGGAATGAGCTGCTATTTATAGAAAAATAGAATGCATATTAACTAAACCATGAACGGTCCAGATTGATTACTTTAATTTGACTGTCCATATTTAAAGAAAATTTTTTTAAATAAAATATAATATATTCTATTTATAGAATAACTTTAATAAAGTATTCTGTTTTATATAAAAAGATGTTTCTGTGTTATTACGTTAATAATACGAATAAAACAAAACGTCATTATCGCTAAATAATTCATATTATTAACTGACAATAATTGAATCAAATTGAGTGACTTCTCACATAAGCATTAATAATCAATACCGTGTGCTACTATGCAACCACACGTATTACTGTACTTTTACTACCGAGTAGTTCAACAGTATCAATGGTAAAACTTTTGCCGTTATTTTTAATAAAATATTTTTGTCGTTTTCTCAATCCGACAATAATTTCGTTGTGGGGTCCACCAATAATTGTGCCGTTGTACGAATATTCTCTGTTAAAACGAATATTCCCCGACCAATCGAATATTAGATAACAACTTGCGTACTTTGTAAAATTTATAAATATTACCCACAACTATAACATTATATCAAATTAACTCCATAATATTCAAAAATGATATTTATAGAAAATTCATCTTTATTTATAAAAGTTGGGGTCTTACAACCTCCCCTTCTTATGAAATTTCGCCCTCAAAATTAGGGTACGTACCTGGTATGTCGAAGAGGTAAGGATACCTTGATTTCATTTCAGATTCTAACTCCCAAGTTATTTCCTCAACATCGTGGTTTCTCCACAAAACTTTGACTTGAGGTATAACCTTGGAGCGTAGAATATGTTCCTTCTTATCCAAGATTTGAACATGAACTTCTTCATACGTCAAATCCTCCGCTATTTCGTCCGGTTCTAACTCAATAATGTGGTTCGGGTCTTCCACATATTTGCGTAACATGAATATGTGAAAAATGTTATGAACACGAGACATACTTGGCGGTAAAGCGAGTCTATAAGCCACAGTTCCTACTCGATCGAGGATTAAAAATGGACCGATGAATCGAGGATTGAGCTTTCCTCTTTTTCCAAATCTCGTAACTCCTTTCCATGGAGCAACACGTAAGAACACATGATCTGCTACATCAAATTCCACGTCCTTTCGATGAAGATCAGCATAACTCTTTTGTCGATCTTGTGAGGTTTTTATACGTTGTCGGATTGTTTGAATCTTTTTTGTAGTCATACGTACCAACTCCGGTCCCAACAACGTTGCTTCACCCACCTCATCCCAACATACTGGAGAACGACATTTTCTTCCATACAATGCTTCGAATGGAGCCATGCCAATACTTGATTGATAACTGTTGTTGTAGGAAAACTCCACCAATGGTAAGAACTTGTCCCAACTTCCCTTGAAGTCAAGGACACAGAGTCTTAATAAATCTTCTAAAGTTTGAATAGTCATCTCTGATTGTCCGTCCGTCTGAGGATGATATGCCGAACTAAATCGTAAATCTGTGCCCATAGCTTTTTGTAAACTAACCCAAAATCGTGAAGTGAATCTTGGGTCTCGATCAGAAACTATGGATACTGGAATACCATGCAGTCTTACAATCTCGTTTATGTACATACGAGCAAGACGTTCAAGTGTATAAGTTTCTCGTATCGGTAAGAAATGAGCAGACTTGGTCAATCTATCAACAATGACCCAAATCGCATCTATACCTTGAGAAACCTTAGGAAGACCGGTAACGAAATCCATGGTAATGTGCTCCCACTTCCATTCTGGAATTTCAAGTGGTTGCAATGGACCTTTTGGTACTTGATGCTCCGCTTTGACTCGTTGACAAGTTAGACACCTTGAGATAAACAACGCTATCTCTCTCTTCATATTGCTCCACCAAAATGTATGACGAAGATCATGATACATTTTGGTACTTCAAGGATGGATTGCAAACGGTGTGTTGTGCGCCTCCATCATGATTTTATACTTTAAATCAGGGTTGTTAGGAACACAAAGTCTGGAGTTGACTCGAAGTATTCCTTCTTCATCGATTCTTGCTTCCGGCATAGCACCTTCTTGCACTTTCTTCCTCATAAGCATCAGCTCCAGGTCTGTAGCTTGAGCAGCTTTAACTCTATCAATTAAAGTTGGTTCTACTCGTATATTCGTCATCATCACATGGGTCCCTGGAGTCTTTAACTCTATCTCCATCCTTTGCAAGTCACACAAAATGGGCCTTTGTGTTGACAATATCGCACTCGTACTTGTATATGATCTTCTACTCAATGCGTCAGCTACCACGTTCGCTTTTCCAGGATGGTATTGAATGGTATGATCATAATCTTTCAACAGTTCAAGCCAACGTCGTTGTCGCATGTTGAGTTCCTTTTGAGTGAAGAAATATTTGAGGCTTTTATGATCCGTAAAGATCTCCACCTTCTCCCCATACAAGTAATGCCTCCAAATGTTAAGTGCAAAGACAACAGTTGCCAACTCTAGATCATGAGTAAGATAATTCCTCTCATATTCCTTGAGTTGTCTTGATGCATAGGCTATGACTTTTCCATGTTGCATGAGAACGCATCCCAACCCTTTGCTCGAAGCATCACTGTAGATGACAAATCCCTCCGAGCCAGATGGTATTGTTAGAACAAGTGCTGAAATGAGTCTCCTCTTGAGTTCTTGAAAACTCTGCTCACATTCTTCGCTCCAACCGAACTTTGTATCTTTCCGAGTCAGCTGAGTTAATGGAGTAGCGATTCGAGAAAATCCTTCCACGAATCTCCGATAATAACCAGCTAAACCAAGAAAGCTACGTACTTCGGTCACTGATTTAGGTTGCTCCCAGCTTTGAATAGATTTAATCTTTGCCGGGTCAACCGATATTCCACGACTTGATACTACGTGCCCAAGGAATGCTACCTCCTCCAACCAGAACTAACATTTCTTCAACTTGGCATAAAGCTTGTATTCACGAAGCTTTTGGAGTACCAGCCTCAAGTGTTGCTCATGATCTTCACGGCTTTTGGAATAAATAAGGATGTCATCAATAAAGACGACCACAAAGTGATCCAAATATTCCTTGAATACCCGGTTCATCATATCCATGAAGGCAGCAGGAGCATTAGTCAATCCAAAGGACATGACTAGGAATTCATAATGCCCGTACCGAGTTCTGAAAGCCGTCTTTGGAATATCCTCAGTTCTAACCTTCAACTGATGATATCCAGAATGAAGATCGATCTTTGAAAAGAATTGTGCCCCTTGCAACTGGTCAAACAGGTCATCAATACGTGGCAATGGGTACCTGTTTTTGATGGTGACATGATTCAACTCCCGATAATCAATACAAAGTCGCATACTTCCATCTTTCTTCTTCACGAATAGAACAGGAGCACCCCAAGGAGAAGTACTAGGACGAATAAAGCCAATGTCTAACAATTCCTGCAGTTGGATCTTTAACTCCTGAAGTTCAATATGAGCCATTCGATATGGGGCTTTGGAAATGGGTTTTGTAGTTCAAGGTCGATACAAAATTCAATTTCACGCTCTGGGGGTAGGCCAGGAAGTTCTTCAGGGAATACGTCAGGGAATTTATTAACAATAGAAATATCATTCAAAACTGACGTATTTTTGTTTAGATCCGTGACATGAGCTAAGAAAGCTTGACATCCGTTTTTCAATAAACGAATAGCTTTATGGCTTGAGATGACAGCGATTGATTTTAATGGTTTGGTTGCTTGAATTCGCATAATAGGTCGATTAGGAATATGAAAGCTAACAACCTTACGAAAACAATCAATTTTTGCATGATGAGTAGTTAACCAATCAATCCCTAGAATTACGTCAAATGCAAGTATTTTTAATGAAATAAGATCGACAGGTAATGTGTAGGTACCAACTTGAACCAAACAAGACTTATAAACCGTGGATGTAATGAAGGTTTCTCCCAATGGAGTTTCAACAGATAAGTCAAAGTCTAATTTCTCCGGAGTCAAATTTAATCGATGAGCGCAAGTAGGAGAAATAAAAGAATGGGTAGAACCGGTATCAAATAAAGTATAGACTTCGTTAGAATTTATGATAAGCTTACCTGTGATGACCTCATTCGGGTTCTTTGCTTTCTGGGAGGTCATAACAAACGCTCTCCCTTGCACTACCGATTTTGACTTTTCTGGGACGGCCTTTGGTGTCTCGATCTTGGCTGAACTTATTTTTGGTAAACGACAAAATCGAGCTAAATGACCTTCTCTTCCACAATTATAACATGCTTTAGACGGCATCGCGCAGTTTGGACTGATGTGCCCCTCCCCTCCGCATTTGAAACATATGATAGATGGTCGTTCTCCTTCCTTAACAACGGGTGCTGGTGCTGACGTATTTCCATCATTGTTGAATCTCCTCTTCTTGAAATGACCATTCTTATTGTTTTGGCCCTGATTACCACCGAAGTGGTTACCATTTCTGGCCTGTTGATTCCCTCCACGCTTGTTGTCACCGCTTCGATGACTGCTCTCACTGGTATTATCATTTTGCCAACTGCTCTCTTTTGGTTGCGTTGACTCGTTATCGCGCTCCACTAACTGAGCCCTATTCACAACATCTGAATACAAACACAGTTTATGAGAAATAAGATGTTGACGTATCTCAGGTTTCAAACCTCGCAAAAACATTCGCGTCATTCGTTCTTCACTATCCACCAAGTGGGACGCAAACCGGGACAACTCAGCTCCTTGAACTGTTTAGCGGTGACCGTCCAAGAGTTTTCAGTGTTTCCACATATATTTTGGACAGGAGCCGCTCTCGCCTGCTGTTGCATGAACTGCATAAAGTTTCTGAACATTCCATCATTCATCATCTGGTCAGTGTTGTTGTTTGCATGAGGATTGTCACCTTCCTGATGCACATTATCCTGATTATTGATATGTAGTGAATCAACAGTCGCCTGTGCTCCATTGCTATTCTCAACATTCTCAGATGCCATTTTCAGATACTGCCACAAAATAAAAGTTAATTGATATGTCATATATTATCCTTATATTCTGACCGACCAATTAAATGCCATGCAAATAAACTTAGCTAGGTCATACTAGCGAAGGAATTCCCCGTCTCTCCCCTCCTTGTTCTATTCTCACATCTTAGCCAGGGATCATATCCCTAAGCTCTGATACCAACTGTGACGCCCCCAAAATTAGGTATACATCACCCATCTTGGGTCGCCAGATATATGGTACTGAATACAAATACAACTTAATAATACAACTGTCGTCTACAATACGACCAAACATAATCTGTGAGTTTGAATACAAATATTGTCTTCTAGAGAGTATCCATACTCAAAAGGAGTCCTGATTATAATTATTATCACACTATTTCACAGAATAGTGAGGACAACTAATGTTATCCTCTGGACCATCACTCCGTTTCCCGACTCGTCCCAGCTATATTCTCATGTCCTGAAGAGAACAGTGAAAGAAAGGGTGAACTCAACTAGCCCAGTAAGAAATATTATGACTAAGATAATACATAATAAATTATCATTAGCCTTCAACAGTGTTAAACTGATAAAATATAACGAACATCAAGTTTAACTACAGCGGAACAAGCAATCCATTAAAAGATTATCATTAGCCTTCAACAGTGTTAAACTGATAAAATATAACGAACATCAAGTTTAACTGCAGTGGAACAAGCAATCCATTAAAAGAGTCAAGTAGAAAATAAAATCTACTATCTTCTATGATTTAAAAGGTTTTTCAACACTGTTATCACTGGGACTCAGCTTAATAAAATAATCCACATCATCGAATCACCCCTGCACTACGGCCAAGGATATTCGTGTATTCATTAATGGTCATGATCATGCCAACAACTGTCCATCAATGCACTACGGGCCAATGGGGACTTTTACCACATCATTTGTAACATTACGGTCATGATTATACCGAATAATCCCTGGTCATAATCATACCAAGTCCATCTATGCACTACAGGTCACAGATGACTTTCAACATTTTATAAACATGAGGATGATGACAATGATATAAGAATTCAATAAAACAAGTTCAAGAATTAATTTATCCAAGAATTAACAACGTCCAAATTGTCAACATGATACTGCTTTGTGGAGTAAAATTCAAGAATGCTTAGAAGAATATTTTCATGAAAAGATACTGGATGAACCGCAATTATCAAGGATATTCCACAAATTTCATGGAGTATAGAAGTCAAAACTTAACCAACTGAGTATAATAAAGAATGGAATAACAAAAGAAATCACCATGCATGCGATAGACCGCACAGACAAGTTATTCCAACAGAATAATTAATAATGGGAACCAGGTCCGGCGTAAAATGCACAGACAGGATATTCCAACAGAATAATAATAAAGACGGAACCAGGTCCGGTGTAAAACACACAGACAGGATGTTTCAACAGAATAATAATAAAGACGGAACCAGGTCCGGTGTGAAACACACAGACAGGATGTTCCAACAGAATAATATTAAAGACGGAACCAGGTCCGGTGTAAAACACACAGACAGGATGTTCCAACAGAATAATAGAAGAATGTCACCAAGTATAGGGTAGACCGCGTATACAGGTTATTCCAACAGAATAATAAAAAATAGAATAACAACAGTTCTCTTCATGAATAAGAAAGAATAACACCCCTTACCGTTTTAAAGAAGAGCTGAAATAAGGAAGTAGTTAAGTAGCAGAATACTCTTCTTCTCTCTTTCTATAGTTTCTCTCTATAGTTTCTCTCTCTAGAGTTCAGTGAATTCGTAAGAAATAATGAAGGAATGAGCTGCTATTTATAGAAAAATAGAATGCATACTAACTAATCCATGAACGGTCCAGATTGATTACTTTAATCTGACGGTCCATATTTAAAGAAAATTTTTTTAAATAAAATATAATATATTCTATTTATTGAATAATTTTAATAAAGTATTCTGTTATATATAAAAAGATGTTTCTGTTTTATTACGTTAATAATACGAATAAAACAAAACGTCATTATCGCTAAATAATTCATATTATTAACTGACAATAATTGAATCAAACTGAATGACTTCTCACATAAGCATTAATAATCAATACCGTGTGCTACTATGCAACCACACGTATTACTGTACTTTTACTACCGAGTAGTTCAACAGTATCAATGGTAAAACTTCCGCCGTTATTTTTAATAAAATATTTTTGTCGTTTTCTCAATTCGACAATAATTCCGTTGTGGGGTCCACCAATGATTGTGCCGTTGTACGAATATTCCCTGTTAAAACGAATATTCCCCGACCAATCGAATATTAGATAACAACTTGCGTACTTTGTAAAATTTATAAATATTACCCACAACTATAACAGTATATCAAATTAACTCCATAATATTCAAAAATGATATTTATAGAAAAATCATCTTTATTTATAAAATTTGGGTCTTACAAGAAATGTCAGTGGCCACAGATCCTTGCTCGTTTATGATATTTGTTGTTTTAGAGTTGTTATTATTAGCTTGTTATGTTGTCTTTAATCGGAAAGTGGTATCACAGTCAGTTGATGTCTGGATTAGAAGTTATTAACGGTCAAAACCCGTTGACCGGGCATGACCGCGCCAAATCTGGACAACCCAGAAAGGCTAAATCCGAGTCTGACAAGCTTTTGTGAAGCCCAGATATGTCAGTGTCTAAGTGTTATGATAATGTTGTTGTGTCATATTTGTAGCTGGTTATGTGTACTTTGTATTGGTGGCCTTATATCGTGTAGGATATCTACAGAGCAATGGTAAAAGTTGGTCAAAGTAGGCCATTCGGCCATGATTGTGAATTTCTGGAATTTCCAAAAAAGGTTTACATGAGATTTCTGACAACCTTTGACCGTGATTTAACTTGTGATGTTGTTATTGTTTATTTTATCTATTGTTGTAGTGTTATTCCTTGATGTAAGGAGTATAGATTTTGACCATGAGATCACCTAAATAATGAACAGAACACTTAGATAATTGAGCTTGAAATGGGATACTCTAACTGTCTAGGTTTCTGGAAAACCCAGAAACCGCTTGACATCATCTTTGGAGACTTAGATCTCCTTGTTGTGATGTTATTTGACCAAAGTAATGGTTGGACGTTGTTGTGTTACATTAATACTATAATATCTAAGTCTTAGATTGTCCAGAACAATTTTTAATTGAGAATTAAAGCGGGTCAAACCATGACCCTTGCTAAGCTAAACTATCAGTGTTCTTGAGCTCAAGAACACCAACAGCGACGCTTTGTGTCGCTAAAGGCCTATAGCGACAGTTTAATTATTTTTAATTTCTGATTTTTTTGGAAATTATTGAAAAATAGAAATAAATTATAAAAAATAGTTTTAAAAATTATTTTAAATTATG
The DNA here is from genome assembly GCA_016801055.1 of Panax notoginseng. Lineage (NCBI taxonomy): Eukaryota > Viridiplantae > Streptophyta > Magnoliopsida > Apiales > Araliaceae > Panax > Panax notoginseng. The sequence continues at coordinate 111,774,085 of CM029013.1, read as the reverse complement.
AAAAATAATTTTTGACCAATTGAAATATTTTTCTTTAATATTTATAATTATTTAAATATTCAAGGTATTTAATTTATTTAATTAGTGTACTAAATAAATTAGAAGAAAATGATTTAATATTATGAAAAATCATTTTAAATAAGAATAATGTATTTAAAAATATTTTGAGTTATAAAATGTAACTTTTAATATTTTTGAAGAATTTTCATTAATAAATTAATATTAATGGTATTAGATTTATTTAATTATTAAATTAAATAAATAAGATAAAAATAATTTTATTAATTTAAAAATCATTTTTAAATAAGAATAAAGAGTTAGAAAAATATTTTGAATTATAAAATATAATTTTCAATATTTTTAGAGAATTTTCATTAATAAATTAATATTAATGATATTAGATTTATTTAATTATTATATTAAATAAATGAATTAAAAATGATTTTATTGATTTAAAAATCCTTTAAAAATGAGAAAAATAATTTAAAAATATTTAAGTTATAATTAATGACTTTTAATATTTGGATAATAATTTTATTAATATTTAGATATTAATGGTGATGATTTAATAATGATTTTAATTATTTTAAAAATTATTTAAGTAGAATAGTGATGATTTAAAAATATTTTAAGTTATTAAAAAACTAACTTTGATATTTTGACAAGTATGTTATTAATATTTTTATATTATTAAATATTAATAATGATAAGATTATTTGATAATTAAATCATTTAAAAATAGTTTCGATATTTGAAAAATTATAATAATTGCTTATAAATTATTAAAAACTTCTGAAAAATATTATAATTGATAATTGAATTATCTAAATTAATATTGAAGCTTATAAATTAAATTTAATTGACAATAACTATGTTAATTGTCGGATAGTGCGACCAGAACACCAAGAATGGACCGAAGTCCAACTAGACCGAAATAGTTAGACTTGATAAGTGTTTATATATGTTATAAATATTGATGTGGCTATGTGGTAATGTGTCTAGGAGAAGTTTGACTATGGAATACAGTGTTGTGTGTTATGAAATATTGTGCTAATTATGAGACCGATATTATTGGTTATAGGTCTTTCAAAAGCAGATAAGTTTATTGTGTAGCCGTAATCAGCGGAAGAGACAAGTTTCCTAACTCCACCTTGAGTTATATTCATTCGATTATTATAGTGGTTAATTATTGCTAATTATACCATGTCCAGGGAAATTATTGTTGATTATTCGCAGTTAGTGCATGTTCAATAATTCAAATTAAATTACTAATTCGGAAAATATACATTTATAGAATAACTGTTGTTGGATATTCATATCCGTAGAAGATAGAATTGACAGTACAGATAATTCTTGTTATTGTCGCATTATGTTGAAAAATGTCTTAGCTAATCATTCTGACTAGACGAACATTTGTTAGAACTTGATAGGTTCGAGAAAAGAATTCAATTATTATTGACAAATCGATGCCAATTATTTCGGCTAGATCGAGAAGTAATTAGAAATTGAAATCACAATATTTCGTTGTTAAATCAAAATCTTGATTCTGAGACTGAGAAGAACAACCTTTTATATAAAGGAAATATTTTATTGGTCGTATATTCGGCTTTTGCGCACGATTAAGTATTATGCATAATATAGGGTATACTAAAGCTGATCACTTTATATACTTGCAGAGGGGTATGATTTAATCTTTATGGTTATCTGATACACCTGGGTATATCAAAGTATAACTTTGATAGTTACTCGAGAAGAGAAGTTCAAGATCCAATGGATCGCTCAGTATAAATCTGAAAAACATTCCACTTTGCTATTTCGTAGAATATAATTCTTGATTAATCATTTGAATATCGTAGAAAACCTTGAAAGTGTTGTACTCTTTCATTATTGAATTATTGTTGCGTAGAATGTGAGAAGGCTTGATATTGATTTCTATACCTTTATCGTATGTCTTAACTTGCAGGGCAAACTTGTTGCTCACCCTTGCTAAATAAAACTTTTCAGCTAGGGACTAAGTTGCAGAAGGTGCTGCGAAGAAGAACAAAGGAAAAGGCATAGTTATAAATTAGTTATGATGAACAATATTATTATTATAATGTATTGTATTGTAAACCCTTTTTGTATAACTAAGGGGTATTTCTGTAATGTTAAGGTTAGTGTACTTGGGACTTATGTATTAACAACATATGTTAATGAGTTATGTATTGTTATTTATATTTAAATGGGTAGTTAAGTGTTATTATTTTGTGGATCGTGAACACCAAACTCGGGGGTCAGGTAACCCAGATTTGGGGGTGTCACAGGTTGGTATCAAAGCTGTAGGTTATAAACCTTAAGTGGGATGGGGAAAGACCCTAGGATTATCACTATAAGCGAGATAGAGAATACTCATTTAGAGTACTAAGTGAGAGAATGCTGAACCGTGTCTATAGTGAGATATGTGGACTCATAGTGTTAGAAGATTGTACTAATGGAGTACTAATCAAGTTGTTTAAACTGATTATAGGATGTCGGGAGAAGATAAAATGAGTACGGAGATGCCAACGGCTGTCGCACCAGTGGCAGTAGCCGAGGTGCCAGCACAGAGCGAGTCAGTTGAAGAAGTGGGAAAAGATGAACCCATGGTCAATCTCAGGAGTGATCATGATGATTATCCCGAGATGTATCTGAGTACTGATGAGCAGGCGGAGTCTAAAGAAGCTAAGGTGGAGTTAAAGAATAAGATCAAAGTTGGAGAACAAGATCAGCTATCTGCAGAAGTTCAGGAACTCCGTAGTAAAGTGTTTCTCTTGGAGGAGTTGTGGAAGACGGAGCGAGCGTTACGCGAGATGACTGAAGAACGGAACGAGCTCAAGGCGCAGGTGGAAAGGATGAAGACTGAAGGTGGTGGATCATCTGAAGGAACCAGCAAGAAGGGAAAGAAAAAGAGAAAGAGGGACAACGATAGCCCTAACTCTTAAGATTCAAACCCGAAGAAGAGGCAAGCTTGAAGCAAGTGTGGGAAGACTCACGTGGGAGAATGCATGATGTGGAAGAATGTATGTTTCAACTGTAAGCAGGAAGGATATATTTCTTTGCATTGTCCTAAGCCGAATATGAGGAAGTGTTTCTCATGTGGGAGAACGGGTCACAGATTCAACAAGTGTCCCAACAAGAAGAAGACTGGTGAAGGGAGTGGTCGGTAGACAACTTAGATATATATATATATATATATATATATATATATATATATGTGTGTGTGTGTGTGTGTGATAGTATCTTTTGGTAGAAGCTTTTGATATTAAGTGTTGTAATATCGAGAACGATGTTTGATCATATGTAAATATAAATATGTTGGAATGAATGAAATCTTTATTTTCTATATGAATATAAGATTAAGAGTAATTTGTGTGTTCTTAAAACTCATGCTTGTGGTAAGTTAATGACTCATAATTATATGAAATATTCTGAACCCCTCAACGAATGGACGCCAAAGGTCTGACTAGGACAAGTTCATACACTCATATAATTGTGGCAAGTTCCTAAACTCATAAGTGTGGTAAGTTTGACGAACGAGTAATAGCTATGTGTGAATGGAGAATTACAACTTTTTGTGTAAAGTTGTGTATGTTAAATTCTAAAAATTATTTTAAAAAGGGATAGTAATATGTGTTAAGTACTAAAAGTATTATGTGCTATTTGAATAAATATGCAATTACATGAGAACTATGTGTTGAATTCTTATTGTGTTAAGAATCTGTGTGGAGGAAAAGAATTAACATAAGATTTTTATTTCAATTAGATCATGCCGCTTAGACCACAAAATCAAAAACAACGAGAAGAACAGTAAGTGAATAATGAAGGAGGTCAAGCTGACGCAATGCAGAATTTTATAGACATGCTAGCCCAAGCTATGGAAACTAGAGCTCCAGATACTAGAGGAAGGGCGAGGAATTAGCCAGCCGACAGATTTGCTAACTTCAAAGACTTTAAAGCGGTAGGACCACCTGAATTCAAAGGGACTGCAGATCTGATTGAAGCCCAAACCTGGGTGAAGGAGATGGAGAAAGCATTCGTTATCGCCAGAGTAGCGGAAGAGCAAAAGATGGCTTTTGTAACATACTTGATGAAGGGAGAAGCTAATTACTGGTGGGAGACTAATCAGGCGAGAGTTGGAACAGCTATAGTGACATGGACCAGTTTCAAGGAATTGTTCTTTGAGAACTACTTCTCACCGAGTATGCAAGCTCGGATGGAAGTTAAGTTCTTAGAACTAAAGCAGGAGAATATGTCTGTTTCTGAGTATGCAGTTAAATTCAATGAATTAGCAAGATTTGCACCTCATCAGGTGGACACAGAAGCAAGAAAGGCGAGAAGATTCGAGAATGGACTGAAACCAGGGTTATTCAATAAGGTAGCAGTATTGCAGATCAATACGTTCGCGGCTTTATTGGAAAAGGCGTTAATTACTAGAGGAGGGAGCGAAGCTGCATCTCGATTTCATTAGGATAAGAAGAAGAAGACAAATGATGGTGGAAGCAGTGGAGGTAGTAACCCGAACAAGAGAAAGTGGAGCGAGAATACTCAATCGGGTAGCAAGATAGAAGGAAACAAGCAAGGAAGGGAGCCATGTGCAATGTGTGGGAAAAATCATGCAGGAGTTTGTCTTAAGAAGAAGGGAGTTTCTTATAACTGTGGGCAAGAGGGGCACATGTCGCCCAATTGTCCCAATCCGAAGAAGATACAAGGTTGCTTTGCGTGCGGATCGACTAATCATATGGTTCAGAACTGTCCGAAGAGAAATGCTGAGAAAGAAAGTGTCAACAAGGGACCTGGGGGCGGAACCTTGGCAATTCAAGGACCTGCATAGCCAGGAAGACCAACGGCCCATACATTCAATATGACAGTGCAAGATGCAGTGGCTACTCAGGAGATGGCAACAGGTAACGATTTCGTTTAGAAATTTTACTACGCGAGTATTATGAATCAGATATTTCTTTGAACTGTTTTCTTTTATAGATTCAAGTCACATGTTAGAATTTGAAACACAAATTAATATTGTATGATAAAAATAAATTTATGATACAACTTTAAAAGATTATAGAGAATAAGAAAGTAGTGATTCCGAGGACGGAATCCTTTTAGGGAGGGGTGAATGTGATAACCCGAGATTTTGAATAATTAAAATTTTACGAATAATTTTTTTTTAATTAATATTAATATTGATTATCAATTTTGTGACCAGTTTCTGTGATACGAGTCTCGAGAAGGTCAATTTGTGTATTGATTAGTAAATTAAAGTAGAGTTGTGCTTAACAGCTTTGGAAACCCTAACCCTAATTTCTGGAAAAGGGATTCGATAGAAAATGCAATTAAAATAATTATCACTACAAGAAAAAGCTTTAGTTCCGACGGAATGTATTCAGCCGATGTTAATCCAAAACCGACTGAATATTCAGTCGACATTACGTCAGTCGATCTTACTTTATCCTCGACGCACATCAGTCGGAGTTAAGCCATCCTCCTTGGCGCGAAGGTTTCCCGCCAGCGCGAATATAAAGTCGACGGAATATGGGTTATCCTCGACAAAACATTTAGTCAGAATTATGTTAAAGTCGACCGAATAAAACCCGAAGGAATTCCGTCGAGAATACGTTTTAAAACATACTTCTTCTCCAGCGCCTCCCTCATTTCAGTTCTCTCTTTCTCTCTTTCTCTCTCATTACTCCCTCACTCCCTCACTCTCTCTCTGCACTCCCTCTGCTCCGGCAACCACCCCCCTCTGGCGAAGACCCCTCCTCTCTCCGGCGACCACCCCTCCTCCCTCCGGCTCCAACCTTCTCCTCCCCTCTGGCAGTCTTCTCCTCCCCTCCGGCAGTGGTTAGCAGTTTCTCAAGTGAGGTAATTTAGGGGGTATTTTGTTATTTGGGATATATATATATATATATATATATATATATATATATATATATATATATATATATATATATATATATATATATATATATATATGAAATTGATGTTGAGGCTGATTATAATATTGTTCAAATTGGGTTTGGAATGCTGCAATTTGGGTTTCATATATATGTTGCAATTTCAATTTGATATTTACTGCAATTTGAGTTTGATATTTATACTGCAATATCAATTTCAGTTTGATATTTACTTCAATTTCAGTTTGATATTTGTTGCAATTTGGATTATGTTTAGGTATAGCTTATTAGTAGGTATATTTGTTATTTTCGACAGAATTCTCGATCGAATTTATGTCAGAATTAATCAATTACAAAATTTGGAGGCACTGTACACGTGTATATATTCCTTATGTTTCCTAATATTAAAATAATATAAATAGAATGTTACTTACTTCATTTTAATTAATTTAAATAATTAATATAATTAGTTTCTAATATTAAAATATACTAAGCAACATTTACTTATTTTAAAATAAAAAATATGATATAATATAATACAAATTCAATTTAATTAATTTTAGATAATAAATTTTAAATAAATTAAATATTATAATTTAATATAATACAAATAAATTTAAATTAAATTAAATTAAATAAATAATTTTATTTAAAATAACATAAATAAAAATATGATTTAATTTAAGATAATACAAATTAAATTCAATTCAATAAAAATGGACTTAATTTAATTAAAAATAATATAATACAAAATAAATACAATTAAACGGAGTAGCACTTACTTAGTTAAATAAAATTAAAATAAATTTAACTTTAGTCTAAATTCAATAAAAAATGGACTTAATTTAATTAAAAATAATATAATACAAAATAAATACAATTAAACTGAGTAGCACTTACTTAGTTAAATAAAATTAAAATAAAATTAAATGGACGTGTCAACTTAGAAATCCGTTCAACATACATGCTTTGGAGGTGTCAACTTAGAAACCCGTTCGACGTTCACTCATTAGGAGTGAATGTCGAATAGTCCCTAGTTTGGGACTGTTACTGGATGTTATGTCTCTCACTTAGGTCAGTGCCAATGCACAGGGTGCGTTTTTATAAGTTTTGAGGAACTTTCAGCTGGTGTCTCTACATGTTGTCCAAGTGCATACTTAGACTAAGTTTTCTTGGTCTATTTCGTGTACTTGGAGACCATGGGCAGGTGCTGCTGAAAATTTCTGAAAATAGTAGGAACGTGCTTAAGATTGGCACTAGTGAGGAGACACATCCAGGAACGGGATAGAAGCCTAACCCCTGTGGAGTGGAGATATAAACTAGGTATACTAAATTTCATGCTTGGACCACATTCATGATTATTCTTGATCTAGTTGGGTATTTCTTCAATTAAAGATGGATGTCGATCGGAGTTGGATGTACCGTAGGATAAAGATTGATGGGAGGGGATTAGTTGATGCGTACCGTGACGGGGTGTCTAATTTTATGAACAACGCAATAGAACATGCTGATGATCTGAATGGAAAGATGAGATGCCAGTGTCTCAAGTGTAAGAACATGATATGGAAGACTTCCGATGAAGTGAAATTTAACTTGTATTCACGTGGGTTTGTGGATGGGTATTCGGTATGGATTCATCACGGAGAATCAGTTGAGTTTAGAGAACTGTCAGACAGTACTGTAGACCAGTCAGATAACTATGACGTCGTGGAGATGTTGGTAGATGCGTATGGCCCTACGAATATTGACTGGGCTGAAAATGAGCCTGCGTCAAGCAGTGCTGATCAACAAAAGCCAAATGATTCAGCAGCTGCCTTCTACAAGATGCTATCTGAATCAGGGACCCCATTGTATCCTGAACACGACAAGCACACGAGGCTTTCTGCAGTGACGAAGCTTTTACACTACAAGAATTAGCATGAATGCAGTGAGAGAGGATTCAATGATTTGCTTGCTATTTTAAGGGAGTTCTTACCTAAGGATAATACATTGCCCGCGAGTTACTATGAAGTTAAGAAGATGGTTAAGGGGTTGAATCTTGGGTATGAGAAGATCGATGCTTATGAGCAGGACTGTATGTTATACTATGGGGAGGACAAAGATAAGGTGTAGTGTAATATATGCAATTTGCCTCGATACAAAATCACAAAACATGGGGGGAAGGAGAAACATGTTCCGAAGAAGATATTACGGTACTTTCCTCTTGCGCCGAGGTTGCAGCGTCTATTCATGTCTTCGCATACTGCACCCAGTATGCGTTGGCATAGGACAAGGGACGTCGTCCCTGGTCAGCTTACTCACCGAGCAGATGGAGATGAGTGGAAGAATTTTGATGCTAATTTTCCACAATTTGCCGACGATGTTAGGAATGTCAGGCTTGGCATGGCTACCGATGGATTTTGTCCGTTTAATAATTTTAGTCAGCCATATTCTGTTTGGCCAGTGATTATGGTAGCTTACAATCTTCCACCGTCAATGTGCATGAGGGATTCGTATCTTTTCTTGACTTTACTAATACCGGGGGATAAGAGTCCTACAAAAGACATCAACGTGTACCTTAGACCGTTAGTCGATGAACTTAAGATGTTGTGAGAAACAGGGGTTTAGACTTTTGATAAATCTGTAGGACAAAATTTTTTGATGAAGGCAGCCTTATTGTGGACTATCACTGACTTTCCGGCACTTGGGATGGTCAGTGGTTGGTCGACCCATGGTCAATTGTCATGTCCAGTCTGTATGGGGGATGTGCAGGGCACACAACTACGTTATAGGCGAAAAACTAGTTTCTTTGGAACTGCTCGAAGATTCTTGCCTGTTGAGCACAGTTATAGAAAGATGTCTACACAGTTCAATAGAAAAACAGAAAAAAGGGGGTTGTTGGTCGCTTATCGGGCAGCGATGTATTGGGATGGCTAAATGATTTGACATTTCCACCGCCTGGGAAGGAGCATGGTAAGTTGAGAGCAATAGGGTACGGTAAAGCTCATAATTGGACACACTGGCCCATTTGGTTTGAGTTGCCATACTGGGGCACACTAGCACTTCGTCATTGCATAGATGTCATGCATACGGAGAAAAATGTGTTCGAGAACTTGTTTTACACCATGCGAGATACGAATGGTAAAACAAAAGACAATGACAAATCACGTAAAGACTTGGTGGAAATGAACATCAGGCGGGAATTGTGGCTCCGTCCTAACAACTCAAAACCAAAAGCTCCATTTTGTCTTACCAAGCAACAGGTTGAAAACATTTGCATGTGGCTTAGTGCATTGAAGCTACCAGATGGTTATGCTTCTAACATCTCTCGATGTACTAAGGTTGAGCAGTTAAAAATTACCGGATTCAAGAGTCATGACTGTCATGTATTCATGCAGAAGTTGATTCCAATTGCCTTTCGTGAAGTATTACCGAGGAAATTCATGATGCATTTACCGCACTTTCAAATTTTTTTCGGGATATTTGCTCTACTGTTATAAGGTACAGTGATGTGGAGCAGATGGAGAAAAATATAGTGTTGACAATGTGTAAGCTCGAAATGATCTACCTCCAGGGTTCTTTGACTCAATGGAGCATTTGCTTATTCATCTGCCATATGAACTTAAGCTTAGAGGAACGGTGCAATATCGATGGATGTATCCTTTTGAGAGGTAATATCACCTACATTGTGTTATAATCATCACCTGAATATTGTTTTAGCCGATATATTATCTTATTTCAGGTATATGCGTCGATTAAAACAGAAAGTTAAAAACAAAGCTCGTGTAGAGGGTTCTATAGCTGAACGTTATACGGAGGAAGAACTTGTCAACTTCTGCTCGCTATACTTTGATGATGTAGTCTCAATGAAGCACAATCGTCTAAGAAAGAATGAGGTCGTCGTCGATCCCCAAACGCGTGCTGATGAGTTGGCTGTATTCACTTATCCGACCAAACCATTTGGACATGAGACGACGACTTACCTAACCGATAAAGATTTAAAGATTGTATCTACATATGTGCTTCTGAATATGCCTGAAGTATCGTCGTACATCAAGTATGTATTATTTCAAGTTGAAAATGAATTTTTCTTACCTTAATCAAATAATTAAACAATTGCCATATTATTGTATGCAGCGCATTCGAATTGGAATCACGTGCTTCTAACCCGGGGTTGACTACATCACAGATGGAAGCATTCACTAATGACAATTTCCATCAGTAGTTTAAGAGAAGGGTTGAAGAAGAGAACGATTATGAGCGTTTTAGAGATGTCATTTTAGGCCCGTACAAACTCGTTAGTTCATTTCCAGGTTGTATCGTGAATGGGTATAGATTCAAGGTTGATGACTTGAATGAATTGACATCAGTCAACTCTGGCGTTGTCGTGTTGGGAAGTTGTTATGGAGATTCTGAGTCCAATAACTATGGAAGATTAAAGGAAGTGGTTGTGCTCAATTATCCAGGTGCTAAAAAGGTCGTTACATTTAAGTGTCGCTGGTTTGATACTGCAAAGGGTGTTAAAGTTGATCGTAATAGAATCGTCACAGTAGATATAAAATAGAATTTATAGTCTGATGACGTATTTGTGTTAGCCAGCCAAGCAACTCAAGTGTACTACGCCCCTAATGTCGTAAATTATAGAACCCCCTGGTATACAGTTGTCACAAAGAAGACTCGGTCATTTGATGGTACGGATGACCCGTTGCAAGAACAAGTTAGCAATCCCAGCCACGTTTGTGCTAGATGATGACGACGTGGTAGTTGATGATGTCGTTAACGTACTCGATGTTGACGAAGTGGAGGAAGATGTGGTTGTCAGTCTGTATGTGGTGGTAGAAGATGACACTGAGGAAGAAATTGATACAGAAGAAGAAGTGACAGAATCAGAAGATGGAAATGAAAATGATTTTGATTCTGACGGGTTTGACGACGTACTACTTCACTAATTGGTGTTTTGTAAATATTATACAACGAAATTAGATATAATAATTGTAATAAAATTTAATGTCATCGTATCGATGTCTGTTATTTTAATAGTACATCTATGCCTCGACATAGCGGTGGAGGTAGTCGTGGTGGCGGCCGCTCCGGATCGGGCGACGGCTCCCAGGGCGGGTCGTCTTTAGATGCTAGTGAGTTGATTTCTAATTAGCGCATTAGTAACGTGTTTTTCATAACTATATTATACATTCATTGACAATGTCATAACTATATTAAACATACAGATGCTAGACGTCGACGTCAGCGAGGGCCTAACCTCGGTCGATTAGGCCGTCCGCCGGCAGTGCCTGACGTCGTTCCAGTTGATGTCGGCTCGTCTGTGTAGGTTTTAACTATCACTTATATATGTTCAATCGCGATGATATCAATTAAAATGTTCTTAATAAATTTTGTATTCTAATATTATGGATCCTGTCGCTAAGGCGACCGTACACACCATCTGCCTGGCGCATCTCCCTACTGGCTGCATGCGATTTAGCCAGTACTCGCGCTACAATGCCAGCTTCATGGTGATAGTGTTGCGGGAGTTTCACGTAAGTCAAATTACATATATTAAATCAAGTTTCATGTTATTTACATATTGTTCAAATAATTAATAAGATGTATGTTATGTATGTTTGATCGAGATACTATAGATACGAGACCGGCATCACTAAGGTGGATGCTGACGCTGTTATCATTGTCCACATCTCGAAGAATTATGCCGGCTGGCTGTACGAGATGCGACAGAGGGCAGTCCGGGCGATAGAAGAATCGCTCGGGACTACTTTGCGAGATCATCAGCCGTCGGCAGTATCAGATCCAGCATGGGCTGCGATGTGTGCGTACTGGGATGATGCTGCGTTCAAGACCAAGTCAGAGCAGATGAAGAAGAATCGAGGCAAGCTGGGAGTTGTACATACTTCTGGCTCGCAGTCGTTTCAGGAGGTTAAAGCGGTATGTATTTATCTTTAGTTTAGTTTAATATTAAACTGCAACATTACGTAATTTAAATTGATATTATTTAATGTATATGATTTAGGCCATGCAGAGTAGCTTGGGCCGATCTCCTACTATGATGGAGTTCTGGGATAGAGTCCATACGTCGAAGGGCTCTACTTCGGGGTCGATAATGTCTCCAGCAGCACTAGCTATACGGGTAATACATTTACTATAATAAATATTATTTTTGATAATATTACGTAATTTATATGATGATAGCAAGATAACTCACATGTACATATATCAAATTACAGGAGCGTTTTGAGAAGATCCGCAGCCAGCGTATAGCGGAGTTGCAGGCTGCTAAGGGCGATGCTGAGACGTTAGATTCCACCGTCCCTCCGCCCGAGATTAGTTTATCTCAGGACGAGGAGACAGCTCTCTAGGTCGCGTCTCAGGATACTCCCACTAGTACTAGCAGGCGGTATCGAGTGCTAGGGTTACCGAGGATACCAGCCTATACACTGCCAGGAGGTATAATATTTTTAGTTTATTTCTTGTTTATGAATAAAGAAAATTTGCCATATTATTCATGTTATATTTATTTTTGTAGGCTCTAGCCAGCATCTGCGTCCGAGAGCCCCTGTGGGACCATCACATACGGGCGCTGGCTTAGACGATGCTTTGTTCTAGCGTGTTATGGCTGCGGTGTCAAAGAGGTTTGAGACCGATCCGTTGTTCCATCGTCAGGACCTTCCCAGCCGTTCTCGCCTCCATCAGCTTGCGCAGGACGTTGCAGTTGGTGCCACCGCTGAGAGTACGGGTTTCCCTCCGAAGCAGTGGGTCGCGATACGCGACGAGATTGTTCGGATGGTGGTTACCTTAGTCGAGGACGCGTTTGGGCCGATGTTGAGTCAGCCCTCGACTGCTCAGGTATACTATTCATTTTAAATTCAAATATATATTCTGCATGTAATTTAATTTTCATTTAGTTATGTTTAACTGAATCATATATATGGAATAATGAGTTGCATTATATTATATCAACAGGGTGACGAGCGGGATGACGATGGTGGCAATTTTCATACTCCATAGCAGCGTCGACGCCCGCCCGATGATCCTCCTCATACCGGGGGCTCTACTAGTTTTACTTAGTTTACATTCGTTTAATTTGTAGTTTACATTATTTTTGATGTATTAATGTAGTTTAAACCTTGGCATTTAGTTTAATTTAGCTTAATTAGATGTTTGATATACATTAGTTTAGATTAATGGGATGATTTTGACCTTTTTACTTATCATTTAGTTGGTTTTTTACATATTGTCGGCCTTGGTAATTGTAATTTGTGTTATTGGTTATATTGTTAGCTTGTGTGTGGGTATGTGCTGTTGGAATACAGGTACAGGTACAAGATGTGGGTTAAATCCCTGGATAGTCGGAAATAAGAACTTTCCTATTTTTTGGCATTTTGACACGTGTCATGATTCTCCCCGACCGAATACTATCGACCGAATATTTTCAGTCGGATATATAGTACCCTCGACCGAATATTCAGTCGATGATAGTCCGTCGAGGTTAAGTATCCCCGACTGAAAGATCGACGGACTTAATTTCGACCTGCTTATATATGACCGAATTTCCGACCGAACATTCCGTCGGAAATAATATAACCTCGACGGAATATGATTATTACCGACGGAATATTCCGTCGGAAATAGCCCTTTTTTTGTAGTGTATATTGATAAGTACGTGTTTGTACTGCATAGAGATTTTGATCAATAATTGATCGGATAAGGTTTGCAATTAATAAACCCTAATAAGGGATTAGAAACCCTAATCTCAGATTTAGAAAACCAATTGTACAGTTAAAAACCCTAATTGTACGTCGGGAAACCCTAATTTCATATTCAGGAATCCTAAACCCTAATTAGGAAACCCTAATACTAATTGGCAAGCCTAAATTTTTTATTAAACTTTAATATGATTAGAAAACCCTAATTATATTTTAGTTATCTTAATTTTTATTTTATAAACCCTAATTATATTTTAGTTATCTTAATTTCTATTTTACAAACCCTAATTGTAATTTAAAAATTTTATTTTTTAATTAAAACCCTAATTTGGAAATTTTAGAAACTAATAATGTAAAACCTAAGGGTTAAGACCTTAGGGTTAAACCTTAAGGGTTTAGACTTTATCAAAATTGCCCTTAAAATTATTTTGCAAAATACCAAAATGCCCTTTTTATATTCTTTAATTGGTAACTTGTATAATTGCTAACAACTTTAGTTGGTGAACCACTAATTTGACTTTGGGACATCAAACTCCAGTCAAATCAGCCGAAAATCACAGATCCAAAGCAACATGTCACATTATATATAGATTAAAGAGAGAGAAAATGCATGTATTTGGCCATTTCTTATATAACACTCCCATCTCTCTCTCTCTCTCTCTCTACATATCCAAAATTTTTAGGCAAATCAGTTCCATAAACACTCCCTTGAACCCCCAGATCAGATTTGGAGAGCAAGAATCAAAGATTGAATTAGTAAGGTATAAACCCTAAGTTTCATTTTGATCTTGTATGCTTAGTCAAATTCTATGTTTTTGTGTTTAAAATCTTGCTAAGGGATGTTTTATGGTGGTCTATGATGATCTACCATGGATCCATAGCATCAAAGTGGGTAAAAACCATGTTTTTCAAAATCTGTTCTTGAGCATTTTTAATGGTCTGACAAGAAATGTCAGTGGCCACAGATCCTTGCTCGTTTATGATATTTGTTGTTTTAGAGTTGTTATCGATAGCTTGTTATGTTGTCTTTAATCGGAAAGTGGTATCACAGTCGGTTGATGTCTGGATTAGAAGTTATTAACGGTCAAAACTCGTTGACCGGGCATGACCGCGCCAAATCTGGGCAACCCAGAAAAGCTAAATCCGAGTCTAATAAGCTTTTGTGAAGCCCAGATCTGTCAGTGTTTAAGCGTTATGATAATGTTGTTGTGTCATATTTGTAGCTGGTTATGTGTACTTTGTATTGGTGGCCTTATATCGTGTACGATATCAACAGAGCAAAGGTAACAGTTGGTCAAAGTAGGCCATTCGGCCATGATTGTGAATTTCTGGAATTTCCAGAAAAGGTTTACATGAGATTTCTGACAGCCTTTGACCGTGATTTAACTTGTGATGTTGTTGTTGTTTATTTTATCTGTTGTTGTAGTGTTATTCCTTGATGCAAAGAGTGTAGATTTGGACCATGAGATCACCTAAATAATGAACAGAACACTTAGATAATTGAGCTTGAAATGGGATACTCGAACTGTCTGGGTTTCTGAAAAACCCAGAAACCGCCTGACAGCATCTTTGGAGACTTAGATCTCCTTGTTGTGATGTTATTTGACCAAAGTGATGGTTGGATGTTGTTGTGTTACATTAATACTACAATATCTAAGTCTTAGATTGTCCAGAACAATTTTTAATTGAGAATTAAAGTCGGTCAAACCATGACCCTTGCTAAGTTAAACTGTCAGTATTCTGGAGCTCAAGAACACCAACAGCGACGCTTTGTGTCGCTAAAGGCTTATAGCGACGGTTTAATTATTTTTAATTTCTGATTTTTCTGAAAATTATTTAAAAATAGAAATAAATTATAAAAATTATTAAAAATTATTTTAAATTATAAAAAATAATTTTTGACCAATTGAAATATTTTTCTTTAATATTTATAATTATTTAAATACTAAAGGTATTTAATTTATTTAATTAGTGTATTAAATAAATTAGAGGAAAATAATTTAATATTATGAAAAATCATTTTAAATAAGAATAATGTATTTAAAAATATTTTGAGTTATAAAATGTAACTTTTAATATTTTTAAAGAATTTTTATTAATAAATTAATATTAATGATATTAGATTTATTCAATTATTAAATTAAATAAATAAGATAAAAATAATTTTATTGATTTAAAAATCATTTTTAAATAAGAATAAAGTGTTAGAAAAATATTTTGAATTATAAAATATAATTTTTAATATTTTTGAAGAATTTTCATTAATAAATTAATATTAATGATATTAGATTTATTTAATTATTATATTAAATAAATAAATTAAAAATGATTTTATTGATTTAAAAATCCTTTAAAAATGAGAAAAATGATTTAAAAATATTTAAGTTATAATTTTAATGACTTTTAATATTTGGATAATAATTTCATTAATATTTAGATATTAATGGTGATAATTTAATAATGATTTTAATCATTTTAAGAATCATTTAAGTAGAATATTGATGATTTAAAAATATTTTAAGTTATTAAAAAACTAACTTTGATATTTTGACAAGTATGTTATTAATATTTTTATATTATTAAATATTAATAATGATAAGATTATTTGATAATTAAATCATTTAAAAATAGTTTCGATATTTTAAAAAATTATTATAAATTATAATAATTGCTTATAAATTATTAAAAGCTTCTAAAAAATATTATAATTGATAATTGAATTATCTAAATTAATATTGAAGCTTAGAAATTGAATTTAATTGACAATAACTATGTTAATTGTCGGATAGTGTGACCAGAACACCAAAAATGGACCGAAGTCCAACTAGACCGAAATAGTTAAACTTGATAAGTGTTTATATATGTTATAAACACTGATGTGGCTATGTGGTAATGTGTCTAGGAGAAGTTTGACTGTGGAATACAGTGTTGTGTGTTATGAAATATTGTGCTAATTGTGATACCGATATTATTGGTTATAGGTCTTTCAAAAGCAGATAAGTTTATTGTGTAGCTGTAATCAGCGGAAGAGGCAAGTTTCCTAACTCCACCTTGAGTTATATTTATTCAATTATTATAGTGGTTAATTATTGCTAATTATACCATGTCTAGGGAAATTATTGTTGATTATTCGCAGTTAGTGCATGTGTTTAATAATTCAAATTGAATTAGTGATTCGAAAAATATACATTTGTAAAATAACTGTTGTTGGATATTCATATCCGTAGAAGATAGAATTAAAAGTACAGATAATTCCTGTTATTGTCGCATTATATTGAAAAATGTCTTAGCTAATCATTCTGACTAGACGAACATTTGTTAGAACTTGATAGGTTCGAGAAGAGAGTTCAATTATTATTGACAAATCGATGCCAATTATTTCGGCTAGATCGAGAAGTAATTAGAAATTGAAATCATAATATTTCGTTGTTAAATCAAAATCTTGATTTTGAGACTGAAAAGAACTACCTTTTATATAAAGGGAATATTTTATTGGTCGTATATTCGGCTTTTGCGCGCGATTAAGTATTATGCATAATATAGGGTATACTAAAGCTAATCACTTTATATACTTGCAGAGGGGTATGATTTAATCTTTATGGTTATCTGATACACCTGGGTATATCAAAGTATAACTTTGATAGTTACTCGAGAAGAGAAGTTCAAGATCCAATGGATACCTCAGCATAAATCTGGAAAACATTCCACTTTGCTATTTCGTAGAATAGAATTCTTGATTAATCATTTGAATATCGTAGAAAACCTTGAAAGCGTTGTACTCTTTCATTATTGAATTATTGTTACGTAGAATGTGAGAAGACTTGATATTGATTTCTATACCTTTTTCGTATGTCTTAACTTGCGGGGCAAACTTGTTGCTCACCGTTGCTAAATAAAACTTTTCAGCTAGGGACGAAGTTGCAGAAGGTGCTTCGAAGAGGAACAAAGGAAAAGGCATAGTTATAAATTAGTTATGATGAACAATATTATTATTATAATGTATTGTATTGTAAACCCTTTTTGTATAACTAAGGGGTATTTCTGTAATGTTAAGGTTAGTGGACTTGGGAGTTATGTATTAACAACATATGTTAATGAGTTATGTATTCCTATTTATATTTAAATGGGTAATTAAGTGTTATTATTTTGTGGATCGTGACACCAAACTCGGGGGTCAGGTAACCCGGATTTGGGGGTGTCACAATCGCGACACA
Organism: Panax notoginseng; assembly: GCA_016801055.1. Taxonomy (NCBI): domain Eukaryota; kingdom Viridiplantae; phylum Streptophyta; class Magnoliopsida; order Apiales; family Araliaceae; genus Panax; species Panax notoginseng. Next base: position 111,756,262 of record CM029013.1, on the reverse strand, counting down.
TTTTGTGGTTACAGTCCATCTTGACTAATTTCGACGTTCCAGACTCAAATACGTAGTCCACGTCTCGAAATTCCACTCCAAAATCAATCTCATATTTTAATCTCCTCCCACGCAATTAATCAATTTAATTACATAACTAACTCAAATAGTTAAATTAATTTAAACCGACTATTTACACATACCTCATTACAACTTAAAATAAAACATGTATGTATAACACATATTCATCTAATAATAGAAATCACACAAGAGTTTCACATATATTCATTTAGTGATAATTAATAAATTACATATAAATCCCGGATATTACACCTTATAACCTCGTTCATTACAAATAATGATAATTATATTATTTTTTACATCTTTCAAGAGTGACTTTTATCCGCCACCAAGGATACATATCAGTTCATTAAACTATTCTATAGTTCAATTAAACTATTCTACATTACAAGTCTTGGCTTGATCTTCACGCACATTCATATACCGAATGGCACTTCGTTTGGATACCGGTCAGCTTGATCTTTATGGGATCCTTAAGTTCTTTCTAACATCGTTCGCTGAAAATGTTTCTATTTAAAGCAAGTGTGAGCATTCAATTGCTTAGCAAGTCATAGTAGTTGAACAAATAACTTCAAGAATTTAAACATTCTTTTAAGACTTCAATAACCGAACAAAGGTTATAAAGCAGTTTGAATAATAGGAAAAATCTCGATTCCTATCATTTTAAAACATTAGTCACATTCACTTTGAAATAATTTTATTCTTCTACCTTTTTCATACACATCCTGTCTGGCTAGAATCATTAGTACAGACTTAACAATAACGGTTCATGTATAAACATAACATACTTATATTGAACAGTTTAATCACAGAACAGTTCATCTCATAGAAACACCGAAGTGTTCAAATTATGGCTCAAGACCTCATACATACTACCACCTTGTACATATATCGCACACATGCACATAGACTAAACTTCTCAAGTTCAACATCTGAGAAGTTTAAGAAACTAGCATTCATGTAAAATATGAATGAAGTTAGGAAACTTGTCTTACGCACAGTTACAGCTTAAAGTTTACGCTGAGCTGCTCTTTGCAAACCCTATATAACACATAATGAAATAACACATACACCAATTAGTCATATACTTGACTTACGCATTGGTTTAAACTTAACTTTACTTATTAGGGTTCGCGTTCTTACAATCTAAGTTTACGCGACCAACTTCCTTTACCGTTTTATGGCGTTATGACATACGGAGATGTCTTACTCATACGATCATCATCTTTGATGATTTACATTCTTATTCTCTTCTTATAACCTTACTTGGACTCAGTACACATCGTGTCTCTGCTAGTAGTCCATATGGTACTCTGAGTTGTTTTCCACAAATAACCAACAAACAAGTTCCCGTCTCGTCTACACTGTCTTTCACAGTGAGTTAGATCGGTTGCCCGTTTCATATATACCTCCGCTCTCTGAAGGAATTGTTTAGCCCAGCTCCCATATGTCAACCATCAAAGATTATGATTGCACTACAACCAAAACTTATCTTAACTTATGCGAACTAGTAAAACTATAATGTTCGCTAAGTTGCTTCCTTATCCTTATGGCTTTTTGGCAACTAAATGCCATACCTCATGATTCATTTCTTATTGTCTAAGTCATACAGTCCTTTGTATACTCAAAACGATTATTCAATGTCAATACTATGCGTACATAGCGTTAAACATTTTACATTGTCTTATTCATCTCTTACAACGCCAGGTTCATTCGACTCGGAACGCTATCCAAGTTATACTTATTAATTCGGCTTCTCAACGTTATACGTTATTGATTCAGTTTCTTCACTGTTCACAGTTAATCATCATTCTTCATTACCTTATGATCAAACCATACACGGGGTATAGGTTCTGCCGTTTAATATTCGCGTACACTCAACCCTTACATCGGTTAAAGTGTTTAACGATTACATTCATAATAACATTCTCTATCTGACTCACATTCGGACTTTCATTTACCGTTCGTTACGGCTTTCTTGATAAATCATATCTTACTTACTACCTTCATCAACGTCTAAGTCATACATCCATTGTACACTTAGAACGTTCGTCCGTCGCGAATACGATTCACGAGGATCGTTTACGTATTCTGCGTTCACGATGCTCGTCTCTTAATCTCTCATTCAACATTTACTCAAGGTTTTAATCGCTTTCAATCATTATCCTTCCCATGAACCCCATGTTCATTATTCTTTCTTAATGTCGAAGTCATACGGTTCGTTGTATGCTAAGACCAATCGTTCATCGCAACTACGTTGCGATTACATTCATTACATTCTTTGTCTTTTAATCCCGTTTAATCTTCCCGTTCAACCTTTACTAAAGGATTAAATCACTTGTTTAAGTGTTACATTACGTGAACTACATGTTCATTATCTACCCGTATACTTCCCCCAGGATTTGAGCAATAAAAAGCTCATTTCTGGGCCTTGCCCTGCACCGGCGCTGCGGCGCCGGGTCCTTCCTTCTTCCTCGCGCAGCGGTGCCACTCAGCAGTAACTGATGGCTTGGGTTGGAGCTACGGCGCCGCCTCCCAAGTCACAGCTGGCGCTGCGGCGCCAAGCATAAAATTTCTAGATTTTTTCTAAGTCTTGCACTAGTTTAAGACGCTTACTTTATGATCTCATAACTTCTTCGTTATAGCTCGGAACGAGGTCGTTCCAAATCTATTCTCTTCCTTATCTTACGTACTTCAATTCCCCTAGGACAGAAATTTATTCTAAATTCGTTAACATGCCATTCAATTGGCTCAAATTCTATCCTTTGTTCGTTTTACGCTATTAACGTTCTTCGTTCGTTCGTCCGTAATTCGGTCATCTGAACTCGGAACTTGTTCGTTCTCGAGTCCATGACTCACGTTTTCTATGTTCTCTTACATTCTTATGAAACCCTACTCATTCGAGTTCATTTACATACTTTCTACTTCTCGTTCGTCTTTTATAAAATTTTTGCCATAACTTCGTTATAGCTAAGTTTAATTTGTTCCTCATGAACGTTTCTACCTTTCCTAACCAAGCAATAAGCAACTAATTTATAGGCAATGGTTTTAAACTTGTCCATCAACAACAAGTTATATCTACGATGATTTTAAATTTGTCAATCAAAAACGTTCTTCGTATTCTTCGCATGTTCTTCGTATTCTTCGCATGTTCTTCGCATTCTTCGTTCGTTCTTCATTTTTAATCAATATTTTGATTACGATTTCACTTTTTCTTGGAATTTGATGTTATAAAACACCATTCCTTACTAATTTTACCGAATCATTCATATGAATTTCAAAAATTTTAATATAGCTGCAAATAGGATCATAAAGAGCCATTGTAGTACTTTCGAGCGTAAACTACACAAAACAGCTCAACAGACTGCCTACGAAGACCCGAAGATGTCATTTCGGTCATGGAACCATCTTCCCGAATTCGAAAAAAGGCAAGCCCTATGTCATTATGTAGCTCTCGAAAAGAGCTTTTTGGAATAGTATGGCACGCCTCCATCGGACTCCAATATTGAATGTTATGAAGGTTCGACTAGACTGTGCGTTGGCCCGAGTGCACGTACTTCAAGACAATAGGACTCACGGGGCTCGGGCCCACCCGAGAAGCCGCACGTAGACCCACAGCTATTTTGGTCTATAAATAGGACCCCCCATCAGCCATAAAAGAAAAGGAGAAAGAAATGAGAAAAAGAGAGAAAACTCTGTTCATTTCAGCTATTAACCCCTCATATAGTGTTCCAAACTTAAATATTCTTCTTTCTAAACACTTGTATACATATATACTGTGTCATATCAAATTTTAACCTGTGAAAACTGAGTCTTCAAGCTCCAAAAGTGTTCTGAAGCCTTCTTTGTAGCACATTGTAAGATTTTTTCAGATTTAAAATTTTCTCTTGCTATATATATATATATATATATATATATATATATATATATATATATATATATATATATATATATATATATATATATTTGTCTTAACTATTCAATCAATGTAAATCCGTAATATTTAAATCTATTGACTAGATTTATCTAAATATAGTCATATCTAACTTTTAACCGGTTTAAAACTTATAAAACTGAAACTGTTGAGCTAAAATGGCTAAGATTTATTTAAATCTAGTTTTCTTTCTAGTTTTATTGTAAATATTAAGCAAACACTTGACCCTAGATATGTATCTAGTGGGAACGGGAAGCTTGGCTACGTGCAGGCAGGGATTTAACTGATGAATCCTTTATTTTGCATATTTTAGATTAAATATCTATTTTATTTCAGTATCCTCGTTATGAAGGCTATTCATATGATATTATGTAAGCCTAGGAGCCACGGGATCTACGATCCAACTGACGGATCTAGATCTGGTTCCCATGATGGACCCTTTTCAGTTGTACAGTTAGCTTCTAAATCATCTGTGTGGTGTTTGGACATCCTTCGATGGCTTTTATGCCTATAAGGAGCCCGACACTTATATGTATATTATTTTGTCAAAGATGTTTCGCATCTTGAGAATAAAATCAAATCAAGTCGCATACGAAATAAAATGGCAGTATCAAAGGCCTCAATTACTATGTGAGCATAAGAATTTGAAAACATATTTTCAAAACATCATCTTATATGCCTTGTATTAAACTTAAACTTTTATACAAGTTAACCTTTGTATATAAGTGCAAACGAGGCATAGCAATACTTCCAAATAATGCAATTAGGCCCAATTAACTGCACACACACACACTTCAAATAATTAAGGAATTAAAAAAACGTTGTAACCGTGTTTTCACGGAAGTCGGGGGGTGCCTAACACCTTCCCCCCGCTTAATCAAGCCCCCGAACTCTATGAATTTCGGTTTCCAAGGCTTGTTAAATAGAGTCCAATAATTGGGCCTTTGTGTAAACCTTTTGAAATTCGGTTAAGTTGGTACAACCATTTCACTACTACCAATTGGCTACTCTTAATTTTCAAATCGTCGATATTTTTTGTCGGACTCTTTTCAAACTCGCCCTTTCAAACAAAATTCAACACATAGAAAACACAAAGGGTAAGAAAGACTAAAAAGAGGAATTCCAAAAAAAGAAAAAATTTTCTGACGTCGACAGGTGGCAACTCTGCTGGGGACAGTAGAGGGCTTAAGCCGCATTGCAAACTTTTTAAAAATCCCTTCTTATCTGCTTGTGTGTGAATGTTGTCTTTACATTGAATGTATGTGAATGAATGTTTTATTTACTGCACTTTAGTGCCTCGCACAATCTCTGCATTTTGTATTAGTGCATTGCACAATGTCATCATTTCATACGATGAGACATGATGTATGTGAATGTATGTTGTGTTCCTCCACCAGGAGGCAAACTCGTCGGTGTTTGATTACTGAACTCAACGGAGAGTAATCCCGCGAGGCTCAAGAAAGGCAACACTCAGATCCGCTCCAATTGAAGGATCAGATTAATTTCCCATCTAGTAAATTACGTTGATCTGGGGACTTTCATGCCGAAAAGCAGCGAGAGTAACCTAAGATAGGTCAGCCTCCGATAAACCAAGCGCAAAGGAGAGTCTCTTCATGCCTTTCCCTTTCAATTCCATGTAAATTTCGATTCAATGTAAATTACGATTCCATGTAAATGTGAAGAAAAAGAAAAGAAAAGAAAATGTGAATATCATTTCCATTCCCTATAAAAACCTGTCATGATATCCTGTCATCAAAACAACTAACATTTTTTTTTGCAGGAAAATATTAAAAACCATAAGACGGTGCATCAATACATGTTGTTAATGCTTATCAAGACTAAACTACCTACTCTTCTTGTAGGTAAGAGTGGTCTCATTACTAGATCACAATCTAAGAAGGCATAAGGCCTATCCATCGACATGGTTGAAAGTGCCCAACACAAATCAGGTTCTGTGTCTTGAAATGAGTTTAAGGGACATAAAAATCAAATAGCAGAGTTGGTTATCCTCCTGAAAGAACAAAGTAAAAGCACTCAAGGACAGACGAGGCCTACTCAACCAGAGTCATTCACACAAGGGGCAGTCAGGGTATTGACGAAAAGATGGAAACTCAGATACTTGAACCTCATTCCAATAAAGGAACCAACAAATGTAATAACCCGATATTTTCTATATAATTAAATCAAAAATTTTACGTATAAATTTTTTTATTTTAAAGATGAGGATTTGTACAAGATAAAGCGTATGTATTTATGTGATAAATAAAAATATATTTGTTACATGAATAATTAAAAATAATTTTATTTTAGAATTATTGTATATTATAAATTATATTCTTATAATAATTAATTTTATAGTAGAAATATTTTTATTAATTATTTTCCATGAAAATATGATTTTATATTATTTAAATAATATATGAAATGGTTATTAGAATTATTATAATAATTATTTTATTTTATTATATGAATTTATTTCAGATTAATTAAGTTAATTATTTAACTTAATTAATAATGTTATGTATTTGTAAGATAAAATCAGATATGGAATTCAAACCCTAATTTTGGATTTCGATCAAGGAATGAGAATAATAATATCATATTAAATATATTTTAATTTTTCAGTGCTATATATATGTATGTTATGTGTGCAAGGTTAATCTGGGGAGTAGTTTCATTATAACCTGATAAAACCCTAGTGTTCAACTCCTAGTTTTGAAATCAAGTGAGATTTTAAAATCTGTTTAGTAATTTTGATATGTGATTCATGATAATTATAATTATTAATAATATAGGAAACCCTAATTGTAAATTTAAAACCTTAATTTCTAAGAATTAGAAACCCTAAATAATAATTAGCTAATTGCTAAATGTAAACTTAATTTGAAACTCAATTATGAGTTCGAGACTATTACATAACTGTGTTATATGATTTATGTGTGTATTATATAATTTTATTATTAATTAGGTAAACCCTAATTAATATTTAGAAATATTAAATTTCTAAAAATCTTAATATTTATATTATAAACCCTAATTTATAAATTTTAAACCCTAATCACTACATTGGGAAGTTAATGCTAATTAGTGTATCTTAAACCTAATTAGCAATGTACTGGGTAATTAAAAACCTAAATTAATTAAGAATCCATAATTTGTATATTTTTTTTAGAAACTAAAATTTTATTTTCAAAACCCTAAATTGAAATCCTAGAAATTCAAATTTTTGTCAACCTTAGGGTTAAACCCTAAGGGTCAAACCCTAAGGGTTTGTCAAGTTTACTTTTGTGCCCTTAAAATCAAAAGCCAAATGTCCAAATTAGCCTTTTTGGCAATTATTTATTATGTAACTTGTAAGATTTTGACAAGTATGGGAGTTGTTCACCAACTCTCACTAACCCTATGTGACATTAAACACTAGCAATCAGCTGAATTCAACTACATACATTGCATACATGTAATATATATAGCATTGGAGAGAGAAAATATCATATTCAAGCTCATTTTTTTACCCATTTGTCTACAAACACTCGACCATTTCCTCTCAAGCTCAAACCCACGAAATATTGTAGCATATCAGTCCCACAAGTAAGCCCCACGTTTATCACTAACAAATCACAAAATTTGAATCAAGAATCAAAGTTAGAAAGGTATACAAACCCTAAATTTTGAAAATCATGTGATCCATGTTGTTTGATGTTGTTTGTTGTTTAAAGTTATGTTAAAGGGTGTCATTTAGTGATCTGGGTTGTTAGATCCCAAATCCATAACATCTATAGGCTCGAAATTTAAGTTTTTGAAAATCTGGAAAATGTTGAAGATGTTGTCTGACAATGAATGTCAGACCTCTTTAATCCTTTCCTGTTATGTGATTTAGTATTTTAAATGTTTAATCTTGTAATATGCTATGTGGTCTATGAACTGGAACTGGAATTAGGGTTGTATCATGTACAGATTTCATTTTATTGATGGTCAAATGTCGTTGACCGACCATGACCGAGTAGAATTCTGGGTAACCAAGAATGTATGAACAGCGTCTGACAACATATTTATGCTCCCTGATCTGTCAGTTGTTTTATTGTATTGATGATGTGTTGTATCCAAATTGTAGCTTGCTAGATGGACTATAGATTCTGGCCTTTAAATACCTTAAATCATCAATTGATAGAATGTAGTGGACGGTCAAACTTGACCATCCGATCATGATCTGCATTTCTGGGAATTTCCAGAAACATGAAGAACAGCTTCCTGACATGCTTTGACCGGCATGGATTTGCTTACTGTGGTGTTGTTAGACTTGTTTTATACTATAGATATGTTGTCTTGCATGTTGTCTACACACTAGAACACTTAAATCACCAAACCAGTACATGCGTTGCAAGTTGTGGAAGCCCAAAAGTGGTCACTCGAACTGTTCATCATTTCTGGATAACCCAGAAATGAAGAACAACTCTGATAGCCACTTTACAAGCCCAGATCTCGTTCGTTTAAAGTTGTATGGTCATGATTGTTGTTGTTTCATGTAGTGTTACACTAGCCCTTCAATATCTAACCAATTACTGTCCCAGAAACACATCGAGCAAAGATTGAATCTTGGTCAAAGTAGTGCTCTCGATCACTGAGTATGAATACCTGGGTTTCCTCAAGAACACCTATAGCGACAGTTTCGTCGCTATAGGGCCCTTTAGCGACAAATATTTTCGAAAATTAATTATTTTAATTAAATAAATAGAAAAAAATAGTTTTAAATTATTAAAAATTATTTTAAAGTCCAAAAATTAGTTTATAATTATTTTGAGTATATTTTATAAATATTTAATATTTTTGGAATATAAATGATAATTAATTTATTTAATTATAATATTAAATAAATTAGTTAAAAATTATTTTAATACATGAAAAATTATTTAAAATTATATTATGAAATAAGAAAATATTTTAAGTTATTTTTAATGACTTTTAATATTTTGTGATAAATTTCATTAATAAATTAATATTAAGGATAATTAAGTTATTTAATAAATGTATTAAATAAATTATGAAAAATAGATTTAATGATTTAAAAATCCTATAAAAATGATTTAAGAGTTATAAAAATAATTTAAGTTATAAAATATAACTTTTGATATTTTGTCATGAAAAATATTAATATTTTATTATTAATGATATTAGATTTGTTTAATAATTATATTAAATAAATTAGTTTAAAAATAATTTTAATATTATAAAAATTATTTTAAATGAAAATAAAGTGTTTAAGAATATTTTAAGTTATAAAATATAACTTCTAATATTTAAAGGATAATTATATTAATAATTTAATATTAATGATATTAATTTAATATTAATGGTATTAAGTTTATTTAATAATTATATTAAATAAATAGTTTTAAAATAGTTTTATTAATTTAAAAATCATTTAAAAAGGATATAAATGAATTAAAAATATTTTAAGTTATAATTAATGACTTTTAATATTTTAATAGATAATACATTAATATTTAAATATTAATGGTAATTATTTAAAAATGATTTCAAATGTTTTAAAAATCATTTAAGGGTAATATTAGTACTTTAAAAATACTCTGAGTTATTATAAATAACTTTAATATTTTTTTAATGGTTTCATGAATAGTTTAATATTAATTAAATGTTAATGATAATAGAATTGTTTAATATTTAAATCATTTAATAATGATTCCGGTGTTTGAAAAATCATAATAAATTATTTAAAAATTATTATAAGGCTATGAAAAATAATTCGACTGATATTTAAAATATCTAACGGAATAATGAACTACACAATAGAGTCTTAGACTTGATAATTACCCGATAAAGTCGTCGGTACACCGACATGTTTCAGAAATTGATCTGGACTTAGATATTTGTCTGTATATGTGTTTGTTTGTGATTCAATGACTGTGAAACATGTGTGACAATGTGATTAGGTTATGTGAGTGTTATGTGTTATAGTATGTTATTCTAATCGATCAAATGATCTTATTAATGATAGGTTTCGATATAAAAGATAAAACTAAGTTGCGTATTGTAAGCAGCAGACCAGGCAAGTATCCTACCTTTGCATTTCCTTTATACAATGGACATGAGTAAAAAAGTTTCAGATTTATATTATTATTGTATTAGATTATTAACCATATTATCGTATATATTATATCCGATCATTGTTTATCAACATGATATTATATTATATAACTCATATATATATTCTGTTCGTTAATTTCGAAATATGGTTATACAAGTGTCCTCACTTGGATAATCATTGTATTTAATCACATGTTGATATATATATATATATATATATATATATATATATATATATATATATATACCTCTAAGCTATTTGACCAGCTAGACATAGATTTAGAAATATCGTTGAATATGATAAAACCTTTTTGTATCCAATCAAATTGTTTTGATTTGGATTCCAGACTAAGTATGAACATCCCGATCAAGGGAAAACTTTTATGTACCCAAGGCGGACAGAGTGAACGATACCATCGTTCTTGCATGTAGTATTGATCAATACAGGGCCCATGGGATATACACCCTCGCGCCCGTAAGTTATGACGGTTTGCAGATGAAGTTCTGTTTAACCTTTTCGAAAATAGAAAACAATGTTCATAGTATGTCACCTTAACCCTATTTATAGTCAATACGTAGATTCAAAAATGTGATATATAGTTGTTATGTTATTATTATCGGTTCAGATTTACTTCACAACTATTGAATCGTTGTAGAAGTGATGTATAAAAAAAATATTTAATTCTTTCAGCTAATTATATTTATAATTGTTATTACTTGCTGGGCACCCAAATGCTCATTCTTGTTTAATTTAAATATTTTCAGCTAGGCATGATCAACTCGAAGGTTCAGTCAAGAACAAGTGATAAAGGAAAGCAAACAGAATATGTTTATTGGTATCTTTTGTAATAGTTAGACTGTATTAAGGCAATGATATGTATTATCTATCATGTAAAGAATTATAGTAAAGGTTGCGTACTTGGGATTAGATTCTGATAAATGTAAGTTAAGTTTGATATTTATATTATTGTTATTATTATTAGTATTATTTTTCGCTCATAGAATGGTATCGTAAAGCACCGAGTTCGGGTTTCAAGTACCTGAATTTAGGGTCGTTACAACAAAACCCCTGAAATCACAAATCTCATGGAAAATAGGGAAATTGGGGATATAATAAAGAAAGTCAAACAAATGGAGAAAGTCATTCGATCAAAGGGACTGGAAACTATTGAAGTGTCACCTATTCAGATCTCTGCATATTCCTAAGGGCTCGATATCCTGACAAATTCCAAGTCCCAGAGTTTGAAAAGTACAATGGGGCAGGCAATCCCTATACGCACTTGAAAGTATACATTAGCGAGCTGGGGTCTTATGCTGAAGATGAAAGCCTCAGAATGCAGTTTTTCCAAAAGAGTCTCTCTAGAGAGGCTAGAGCCTAGTATGCCAGACTGGACAATACCAAAATTAACAACTGAGAAGAATTGGCGTCTTTCTAAATCACTACAGTTTTCAGTTACAAATGGCACCGGATCGATACCAAGTGACTAAAGTTAAAAAGCAGAGTACTGAGTCTTTCTGAGAATACGCTCAAAGGTGGAAACGTCTGGTAGCACAGGTCAGCCCGCCTATGTCAGAAACTGAACTGGGGATGACTTTCATAGACATCCAAGACGCACCTTAATATGAGAGGATTCTAGCTGGAATAGGAAAGCCATTCTTAGAGATGATCAAACACGGCAAAATGGCAGAGATGGGCTTGAAAGCAGGCAAGATTAAAGACTTCACTACCTTGGAAGCGGTCATCGAGCATATACAGACTGGCATTTATGCGAGCGATTCCAAGAGGGTACCCGATAAATGCAATGAAGATGTATCCTTCATTTTATAGGGGCAAGCTTGGAGATCAACCTATAGTCCCCCCATTTGGAAGAAGCAAAGCAATCTGCCATTTCAAAAACAGACTGTATTCAACCAATGCCAAGACAGAAAGAGAAAATTTGAAAGAACAGAAAATCATGTGTTCACTCCACTAGGCGATTCCCTGGGAAACATATTGGAGTTATTAATCAATCAGAGGAAAATTACCGAATTGGCTCCACCTATTGATCCAAAAAGCAAAAGATACAATCTAAGTCAGAGATGTGCTTACCATTTAGGGTCTCCGGGGTACGATACACAAGATTGTTGGTACGATACCTGACCAGCAAAATGCCAATACCAACCTTCTGTTACAGCATGATACGGAGGGAGTAAACATGATCGGGTCAGGAGGCACTGAAATGCATCCAAATCGTAAGTATATACGAAGGATGGAGGAATTCTCCCAAAGGAATAGAACAAATGTCTTATTCAAAGGAATATTGGACAATAAGTCAAAAAGTAGAGACGATCCAGCATCAAGTAACTCTGTTGGCTAATCTGATAGTCCTCCAACATCACTTTACAAGGCAAGTTTTCACTCAACTCTCAGAAAGCCAAGAGAAAAAAGAGGTTAACCAGAATTCAAGCCTATACCCCTCCAAAATGGGCCAGCTAAATGAAGAAGGTCAAAGTGGGCTGAAAGCACAAGAAAAGTGGAATGATAAAATTACAAGAAGATCTCGCCAGCAGAAAATCGCTCGGGGGAATGCGAATTCTCAAAAAAGAAAGATCAAACAACCTCTAAAAGAGACCAAAAATTCACCCCTCTGAATAAATCAAATGAAGAGATGTTATACTTTCTGATAAGAGAAGGAAAGATTCCTCAGTTGCTGTTTCCTGTAAATCCTGAGATAAAAAGTTATGATTCCACCAAGATATGTGTGACAACCTCAAAATAGGTCCATTCCATCCAACCTATTCTGAGTCGCCAAATACATGGTACAGAAAATAACAACAACTTTATTACAATAATTGTCGTGTAAAATACAACAACACATATGTTGTGAGTTTGGATACAAATATATACCAAATGTGATGTCCCAACCGTGGATAACACCTCACAATGACACCTTACATAAAGGTATAGTCAAAAACTGTTTTAGAAATTAGAATCTTTAGAAAGTACTCAAGGAAACCTTCGTACATGGGAGGCCATGCTTCTAGGTTGTGATAGATATCATATGGCCACAGAATTATCCTTGGTTGACCCAATATACCCCAAAGAAAAATGAGAAGATTACTATCATATTCTTCCCAATGGTGAGTCTTCTCTTGACTTATCATTATCTCCACTGTCTCTAATTAATAATTATACTTTAAACAAACACCAAGATTATATAGGTAGTGCTCGTAAATATACTCAGCAAGTGGATGAGCACAATCCTGTCTTATGATGACACGAGGTTGTATGTCATTAGACATCTTGTATGATAGTGGCAAAACACCCTTCCAACGTTGGGTTCGCTTCTCTCTAGATGATTCACCAAATATAACTACTAAATGATGACCACCGTTCTATTCCCCTGTTACCCCCGCTCAACCCAGCTACACTCTTATTACCTGAAAGGAATTGTGAAACAGAAGGGTGAGCACAACTAGCCCAGTAAAGAATATTATGACTAAAGATAAATAAGTTATCAATAGCCTTCAACAGAATTAAATCAGAGATTTAGAACATATGGTAGATGATAAAAATTTCAACCATAGTTGCAGCGGAACGAGCAATCCATTAGAAGAGTCAAATAGACTACAAAGTCTATTTTCTTCTCCATGTTAAAAATCCACCAATAATATTTTATCCCTGTAACATCAATTAATAATTCTGGTCCACAATCATATGAATAACTCATAATCATAATTGTAGTTCTAAATTTCTTTTCTTATCCAGGACGAAGATAATTTTCATCGCCTATCTTTACCTGAAACATCAAAGATCATGATTACACCAAATCACGTTTCCTGTTCATAATCATACTAATAACTTCATCTTTGCACTACGGCCAAAGATATTCATCAACAATTCATCTTTGCACTACGGGCAAAAGATATTCATCAACAATTCATCTTTGCACTACTGGCCAAAGATATTCAACCACAGGTCATCTTTGCACTATGGTACAAATATATTCATCACCAGTTTATCTTTGCACTACAGGCCAAAGATATTCATCAAGAGACCATCTTTGTACTACAGGCCAAAGATATTCAACAACAGTTCATCTTTGCACTACAGGCCAAAGATATTCATCAATAATTTATCTTTGCACTACAGGCCAAAGATATTAATATCTCAAAGAAATATATAATCATTTCAGAATTTATATAAACAATAATTATAACCATGTTGATCATTTCACCTTTGCACGTAAGCTAAAGATATTCAATTATAAATTCAATGGTCATGATCATACCAGTCAATAATTTAACTTTTTCACTACTGGCCAAAGAGAACCCTAGCCATGATCATACCAATAATCTACCCATCTTTACACTCAAGTGAAAGAGAATAGCATCATTAGGGTTATAAAAATGTTATATATGATAATAAAATCAATATAATCAACATATAGATTTAATCTCAAGAGTAATATTCATAAATCAACTATAATTTGGTCAGAAAAAGAAACCAATTTTGTCGTGAATAGTAACTCGTGAATAGTAACTCGTGAATAGTAACTCGACATGAAAAATATAGAATTTTCACAATAAAATCCATACCAATATTTCGGTATAATGATATTGAAAGAATAATATTTCTTAAGCTTATAAACAATTTATTTTAATTGTTTACACTTTACTAAATAATACATTTAATCATCCTAAAATGCCAAACTCATAAGATTTCATCACCAATAACCAAAAACCCTCATTAAAAATCTGCATATACCTCATATAGGATTCTCAAGCCATAAAATCTTATTTTTCAATTTTCTTCCTTCACATAACATATTTAATTCATTTATTCATAACTAGTCTATTTTCTTTAAAAATACTAAATCAGTTCTAAAAATATTTCTTTTCTGGAATTTAGCATAATATAGTCCCATAGTGAACATATATTTTTCTCAAAATTTTTAAAATTCATTTACTATTTTTCATATGGCCAAAATCGCCGAATATTTAGATATTTATCATAAATTGTACTTTTATCCAAAAATTCCGAAATTCACAGAGTATACTGATATAATATAGATATACTTCCAATATAAATTTCATCAATTTTGGAGTTAACCACAAGGAGTTATAAGCGGTTATTTTTAAAATAGTCTTTTACCGTAAAATTCATAACTCTTATTCTATACATCTAAAAATCACCATTTTTGGACACAATCAATAAAACTCATCAAAATATCATTTCAAATTTTTTCAGAATTTTCTGAAGGACGGAAGAAGTACGAACTGAAAAATATAATAACCCTTAAAATCCCTTACCTCAAAGAGCAGTACTTCTGACTGGAATATCGGATGAAAAGTCGAAAGAAACTTGCACTGAAACGTAACTCTCAAAGTATCTAAATACTCACACAAATATGCTTGATAATCTAGAGAGAAAGAAAATTTGTTTCTGGTGTGTTTTTCAATTCTAACATAAGCACCTATTTATAGGAAAATGCTAGAACGCCAAAGGAGAATAAATTAATAAAATATTAAAAAAAAAATTCTTCTCCTACGCCTCCTTCACCAACTGATCAGCCAGCCAACTTGGAGCAAG
>CM029013.1:111049928-111140494 GCA_016801055.1 Panax notoginseng | reverse complement strand
CATGTGATAGTGTGACACTAAAAATATCCAGTGATGAACATTCATATGCATATCCTCCTAACCCATAACCCCACAAGTGAAATTAGCCCTTATACTAGGAGAAGGTACTCAACCCATGAGCATGCCAGGATATTGCAGAATTAGACTTCGTGAATAGACATGCAATTGGATGCAAATAGTACAAAGAAAATTCACTTGTGCCATATCTTAAACACCTTGTAGGCAAACTATAATACTCTATGGGCACAATTAGTTTCATTGCACTCTAAAACTCCAAATCATATCAATCACCAGTAAATACAAGAACATAATCGTGATAACCCAATCTTAAGTGCTGCATACGCATGCAAGAGGAAGTATCTTCAGATCACAGGAAGTAGAATACGTACAGTCGATTCAGTGGAAGAGAATGAAAGCAATTTGAAAAATAACCCAAGTCAAGCACACTCTTTTATTTCCCAAACGTAAAGAGAAAAAGTAGTTAAACAGAGAAAAACGAGAAGTGAGGAAGTGCGACAATCGTGGAGAGCAATTAAGGGAAATAAGAAGTATGTTCAGTGCAGATTTTTAAACGAACTAGGACTCTAAAACTTGTTTCCAGCGTCGGGGCGCTGGCTGTTAATTGGAATAGAGCGCCAGGGCACTGGGGATCAGTATCACGTGACAGATCCTAGCGTCGGGGAGCTGGGTTTAGCTGGTAGACAAGCGCCGGGGCGCTGACGGTCAGTGTTGGATAGAGGGAGCTAGCACCGGGGCGCTGGTTTTTACCTTGAAGAACGCGCCGGGGCGCTGGGCGTATGGATGTTATTGAAGTGAAGCGCTGGGGCGCTGTGACTAGTACATTTTGGACATCGGGGCGCAACACTTGAGTATTCTGACCCGTATAGTTCATTTCCTACCACATTAATCAAGTATTCCTTTTGCATGGCCCTTTAAACAATTGTGCACTGAGCTGGAGATAAGTAAGAAATTCATGAGGAATATTAGACTAATATATCATACCATGAAATATAAGTGCTTCCAATGCCGAACTGAAAATTAAATGAAAAGAAACAGAACAAAATAAACTAAAACTCTTGGGGTTGCCTCCCTATAGCGCTTGGTTTATAGTCGTCAGCTCGACTTTACTGTGTTGCTCAAATGTCCACTGGATTAGAGAGGTACATGGTCGTATATTGTCGATCGATGGGCCCACTCCAATAATGCTTAAGTCGTTGTCCGTTCACCTTAAAGGTTCGCGTCGAATTAGGTTCCTTGACTTCGACATTTTCGTGTGGAGCGACAGATACAACCACGAAAGGTCCGGACCAGTGAGATTTTAATTTATCGGGAAATAAACGCAATCTGGAGTTGAAAAACAATACTTGTTGGCCCGGTTCGAACTTTCGATCAATGATTTTCTTATCGTGCCAGGTTTCAACTTTCTCCTTGTACAGTCTGGCGTTCTCATATGCATTATGTCAGAACTCGTCCATCTCATTTAACTGAAGTAACCGTCTCTACCCAGCTGCTTGCAAGTCGAAATTCAATTTTCGAATGGCCCAATATGCACTATGTTCTAATTCAACCGGTAGATGACATGCCTTTCTGTAGACCATCCTGTAAGGTGACATGCCAATAGGGTTCTTGTAAGCTGTTCGATATGCCCATAGGGCATCATCTAGTCGCATGGCCCAATCTTTTCGTGACGGATTGACCACCTTCTCCAAGATTCTCTTAACTTCCCGATTTGAGACCTTTGCTTGACCATTAGTTTGGGGATGATACGTGGCTGCAATCTTATGTCGGACCCCATACTTCGTAAGCAATTTAGTGAACTGCTTGTTACAGAAGTGAGTTCCCTCATCGCTAATTATCGCCCTCGGTGTTCCAAATCGTGTGAAAATATTCTTCTTCAAGAACCGAAGTACCACCTTAGCATCGTTCGAGGGTAAGGCTGTAGCTTCTACCCATTTCGAAACATAGTCCACCGCCAACAGAATGTACTGATTATTGAATGAGGATGGGAAGGGTCCCATAAAGTCAATTCCCCACAAATCGAATAACTCCACCTCCAACATGGTATTAAGCGGCATTTCATTGCGTTTGGAGATATTGCCTACTCGTTGACACCGATCACATTTTAGCACATAGAGATATGCGTCTTTGAATAGGAAAGCCAGAAAAAACCCGACTGTAACACTTTGGCTGCTGTTCTATCACCGCGTAATGACCTTCGTAATCTGATGAGTGGCAATGACCTAATATGCTATCCATCTCCTCTTGTGGCACACATTGTCTAATCATTTGGTCTGCACAAGCCTTAAACAGAAACAGTTCTTCCCAAAAGTATAGTCGGACATCGTGGAGGAACTTTTTCCATTGTTGCGAGTTCAATTCCGGAGGTAACACATGACTAACCAGATAATTCACGAAATTTGCGTACCAAGGCACAATCGTTGTTACTCGAATAAGCTGTTCATCAGGAAACCTCTCATTAATCATGACTTCGTCTTTTTGCTGAACCTCCGCATTTTCTAAATGAGAAAGATGATCTGCCACTTGGTTCTCGGTACCTTTTCTATCTCGGATCTCCAAGTCAAATTCTTGTAACAAAAGTACCCACCGTATTAACCGCGGCTTGACATCTTTCTTCTCAATCTAATACTTAATAGCTGAATGATCAGTGTGGACAATTACCTTGGTCCCTATGAGATATGCTCTAAACTTGTCGAAGGCAAACACGACCGCAAGTAATTCTTTTTCGGTGGTTGTGTAATTCAACTGAGCATCCGTTAACGTCTTGCTAGAGTAGTAAATAGCGTGAAAATTTTTATCGCGACGTTGTCCCAATACTGCTCCAACTGCGTAATCACTGGCGTCGCACATCAATTCAAATGGTAATGACCAGTCGGGAGCCACTATAATTGGAGCTGAAATAAATTTCTTCTTCAATATTTCGAAAGCATCGACGCACAACTGATCCATCTTAACGACACATCTTTCTCCAAGAGGGAACATAAGGGTTTTGAAATTTTGGAGAATTCTTTAATAAAGCGTCTGTAGAAACCTGCATGTCCCAAGAAGCTCCGTATTCCATTTACAAATGTTGGAGGAGGTAGTTTTTCAATTGTCTCAATTTTTGCTTTATCAACCTCTAGCCCTACTGCGAAAACCTTATGCCCCAAAATTATCCCCTCTTGTACCATGAAGTGGCATTTTTCCCAGTTAAGAACTAGGTTCGTCTCCACACAACGCTTCAATACTAAGACCAAATTTTTCAAGCATAAGTCGAAACTATCACCGAACATGGTGAAATCATCCATGAACACTTCCAAGTTTTGTTCTACCATATCTGAGAAGATGACCATCATGCATCGTTGAAAAGTTGCTGGCGCATTGCATAAGCCAAAAGACATTCGTTGGAATGCAAACGTACCATAAGGGCATGTGAATGTGGTTTTTTCTTAATCTTCCGGCGTTATGGCAATCTGATTATATCCGAAATATCCATCCAATAGACAGTAAAATTGATGTCCCGCCAACCTATCCAACATCTGATTAATGAACAGTAAGGGAAAGTGATCCTTGCGTGTGGCTTTATTCAGTTTGCGAAAATCCATACATACTCTCCAGCCTGTAACTGTTCTAGTAGGGATGAGTTCATTAGATTCGTTTTTCACTACAGTCATTCCCCCTTTCGACTTACCCATGAACTGTCCGAGATTGGATAAATAATGTCAGCATCCAACCACTTTATGATATCTTTTTTTACCACATCCTTCATAATGGGGTTGTAGCCTTCTTTGCTTCTCAATGGTTAGTTTTGCTCCCTCTTCCAATAATATCTTATGCATACAAAATGAAGGACTAATTCCTCAAATATCAGCTATAGTCCATCCGATTGATGTTTTGAACTCTCGCAATACCCTTAACAGTTTCTTTTTTTGCGTATCAGTCAAATTTATCGAAATAATAACTAGTAGGGTAGCAATTTTTCCCAAATAGGCATACTGCAGATAAGATGGTAAAGGTTTTAATTCCAACATCGACGGCTCTTCTATCGATGGTTTGAACTTTTTCTCTTCCGTTTCAGGCCGATCAAGAGTGTCGAATGTTTGTTTAACTTTCCTGGCAGTTGGTAATGCATCTAGGCATTTGACATACTCAATTTCGTCCTCAATATTGTATTCGTCCATCCCGAACAAAACAGATTCTAGTGGGTCCTCTGAATAATTTTCGCTAAGCTTGTGATTAACTAATTCATCCATGACATCTACCCGCAGACATTCACCCATTTTTTTCAGAAATGTCATTGACTTAAATACATTAAAGGTGACCTGTTGGTCTTCAACTCACATCGTCAATTCACCTTTTTGTACGTCAATCAACGTTCTCCCCGTTGCTAAAAATGGTCGCCCGAGAATGATGGGAATTTCCCTATCTACTTCACAATCCAAGATAAAGAAATCCGCCGGGAAGATGAATTTATCCACTTTTACTAAAACATCTTCAACAATACCTCGTGGATATGTAACTGACCGGTCCGCCAACTGTAAACTGATATTTATCGATTTTGGTGCCTGAAGTCCAAACTGGCTATAGATGGATAGTGGCATCAAATTTAAACTAGCCCCCAAATCACACAACGCTATTCCCGAAAACTGATTACCAATTTTGCATGGAATAGTAAAACTACCTGGATCTTTTAACTTCAGAGGTAACTTATTCTGGATAATTGTGCTGCACTCTTCGGTTAACGCCACAGTTTCGAAATCTCCCAATTTTCTTTTCTTCGACAAAACCTCCTTCATGAACTTGGCGTAACTCGGCATCTGTTCCAAGGCTTCTGCAAAGGGTATGTTGATATGCAGTTTTTTGAAAATATCTAAAAATCTTGGAAATTGCTTATCTAACTTGGATTTCTGAAACCTCTGCGGATATGGTATGGGAGACATTGTAAGGTTTTGTTCAGGTGCTTTCTGCTCTAACTCCTCATCATGTCGTTTTTCGGTTTCTAAGATTTCCTCTTTCTCCACTGTTGCTTTGTCCATATTTTCCTTGTCCTTGAGTATCTCTTGTAATTCCTTTCCACTACGTAAAGTCACAGCCTTGCAATGCTCATCTCTACCCGAATTTATCTCTGTATCACTAGGGAGTGTTCCTTGTGGATGGCTATTCAATGCATGTGCTATCTGCCCTATCTGATTTTCCAGATTCTTGATCGAAACCGCTTGACTTTTCACATTCATATCTACTTGACTCAATAACTTGTCTTGCTCACTGATCCTTTTGTCTGTAGCTACAATAAATTTTTCCAAAGCGTCTTCCAAACTTGTTTTCCTCTATGGCTGTTGCTGAATCTGATTTTAAAATTCGGGTGGGTTTTGCTGTCTAGGTGCTTGAGCTTGATTGTTGCTCCAAGAAAACCCCGGGTGATTTCTCCAACTTGGGTTATATGCATTTTGATTCGAATAAGGTTAGACGGATCGATTATAACTTCCTACGAACTGAGCTGATTTGGCATTGATCGCACACTGATCTGTAGCATGACTCCTTGCACAATACTCACAAACCATTGCTACTTGCGGTGCTGATGGTGGACCCCATGTTTCAATCCTCTTAGTTAATACGGAAACCTGTGCTGCCAATGCTGTCACTGAATCCACTTCTAGCTTTCCTGGTGTTTTTAGAGGGTAGATCTAGTCATTGGCCATTGATAGTTATTGTTGGCCATTGTCTCTAACAATTGATAAGCCTCATCAAAATTCTTCGCTATGATCGCTCCACCTGCTGCAGCATCAATACTGGCTCTCGTGGACGCGTGCAACCCATCACAAAATATTCCAACCTGCATCTACTGTGGAATTCTGTGGTGCAAACATTTATGGAGCATATCCTTAAATCTTTCCCACACCTCATATAAGGTTTCTGAGTCGAACTGTGCAAAGGTGTGAATATCATTCCGTAGTTTTGCCGACTTTACTGGTGGGAAAAACTTAGCTATAAATTTTTGGGCCAAGTCGCCCCAAGCTGTGATTGAACCGGGCGGCAATGAGTGTAACCAACTTCGAGCTTTATCTTTCAACATAAACGGAAACAACCTTAACCTTATAGCATCTTCCGAGACATTATTGAACTTGAAGGTGTCACAAATTTCCAAGAAACTCAAGATGTGCTCGTTCGGATCATCCGTCGAACTACCCCCAAACTATATTGCATTTTGAAGCATCTGAATCGTTCCCGGTTTGATCTCGAAACTGTTTGCATTAATTGTCGGCCTCCGAATACTAGATTGTATATTTGTGACTGTCGGCATGGCATAATCCCTGAGTGATTTTTGTTCTTCTGCTGCCATGACTACTGGAATCTCTTGCGCCGCCAGATCTTCTTCTAGTGGTATAACCTCACTAGTCAACCGTAATTTTTGAAACTTCCTTTCAATATCGTCTGCGTAAGGAAAAATTTCCTTTTTTGCCTTGGATCTAGTGTGCATACACTTACGAAGAATTCCTGCAACACAAGAAGAAAAATAAGTAACTAACGTTTAAATTAAGACCGAATTGATTATAACTAATATGGAATTAATATTAATAAAGAAGTCCCCGACAACGGCGCCAAAAACTTGTTGATTGATTTCACAATCAATAAATACGTGCAAGTATATACGGTCAACAAGTAATAAAGTGGTAAAATTAAGTGTCGATCCCACATGGAATTCCAATCAATAAATTCCAGTTACTAGCACTATACCAATTCAATTTTATTTAAACAACTGTAAATTGTGATTTTTCTAATTAAGAAAACTAAATTAAATAATTAAAACTAGATTACTCTAAAATTATTTCAAATAAATAAAGGTAAGACTAAATTAATGATTTCAGATAAATAAAGGTTAAGACTACAATATCCCCAATTATGAACTATAAACCAGTTATCCAAATATTCCAATTACTATGCCTACTGAATTGTTAACAAGAATTTTAAGTGTTAAAAGCCCTTTCCCAAGTGATCAATTAATTTTAATTCAATTCAATTAATCTTGCGATATTTCTATGCAAAATAATTAAATTAAACCCCTTAAGTTCCAATTCCCAATTTGTTACATGCAATGAACATATATTCCTATTTAATTCACGACCTTAATTATTCGTCTCATGCAAATAATCAAGCATACATGTTATCATGTCCAGTTCCAACCCTAAATTTCATCTTTCGAATCCTTCTAGAGTAACACGGTAATTACTAGCCAAATAATTAATCAAAAAGTGCAAGACATGATAAACAACTCACTTTGGCATAAATAATTGGACAAAATTAAATAATTAATTCATAGACATAAAAGGTTCAATTTGTAGTCTTAATAAAAGAATTAGTTCATGACGAATAATAAAACCAATAATAAAATCATCTTGAAAGAAGTACACAATTTAAAATAAGAAGAAAGAGAAACTCTAAAAGAAAATCTCCCAAGCTTCAATCTTCAATTGGAATTCTTCTCCATAATTTCCTGCTAAATCCTCAATTAATCTTCAGCTGTGATGGATGACCCTCTTTAATTTCAGCAAATTGGCCTTTAAATACTCTTTTTCATTTTACACCAATCCTAATCCAAGTCAACATCTTAGCACCTTCTAACTCCAAGTCCAACTATTGGTCCACGCCTGCACCTTGGTCAACAAAAATCGGTCTTCAGCGCCCCGGCGCTGAGTTATGCTGATCTTCATCGAAAGGTCGTGGAATTAAATATTGGAGATCATGTGTTGTTACGTGTTGCTCTATGGAAAGGAGTTATGAGATTTGGAAAGAGAGAAAAGCTCAATCCTCGATTCATTGGCCCATTTATAATCCTCGATCGAGTAGGAACTGTGGCCTATAGACTCGCCTTACCGCCAAGTATGTCTCGTGTTCATAATATTTTTTACATATCTATATTACGTAAATATGTGAAAGACCCGAACCACATTATTGAATTAGAACCAGACGAGATAGAGGAAGATTTAACGTATGAAGAGTTACCTGTTAAAATCTTGGATAAGAAGGATCATATTCTACGCTCCAAGGTTATACCTCAAGTTAAAGTTTTGTGGAGAAATCACGATGTGGAAGAAATAACCTAGGAGTTAGAATCTGAGATGAAGTTAAGATATCCTCACCTCTTCGATATACCAGGTACGAACCCTAATTTCGAGGATGAAATTTCATAAGAAGGGGAGGTTGTAAGACCCCAACTTTTATGAATAAAGAATAATTTTCTCGAAATATATTTTTGAATATTATGGTGTGGATTTGATATAATGTTATAGTTGTGGGTAATATTTATAAATTTTGCAAAGTAAGCAAGTGGTTATATAATATTCGATTGGTCGGAGAATATTCGTTTTAACAGGAAATATTCGTACGACGGCACAATCATTGGTGGACCCCACAACGAAAGTATTGTCGTAGTTAAAAAATGACAGAATTATCATTTTATAAAAATAACGGCGAAAGTGTTATCGTTAAAACTGTTGAACTACCCGGTAGTAAAAGTACAGTAATACGCGTGGTTACATAGTAGCACACGGTATTAATTATTGATGCTTACATGAGAAGTCACTTAGTTATACTTAATTATTGCTACAGTAATTACTGCATCATATCTCTCATATTATTGATTCAATTATTATCACAGTATCATCTGCATAATATTTATATTATTAAATTAATAATTGAGACGACAAAGTTATTCATATTATTATTTACAATATTGACAATGTCTAGAAAGTTCTGTCAAGGAGAGGTTTGGTCACCTAATTGCGCGCCAATAAGGAGAAATCCTTATCGAAAAGCCCCCTCTTTCCTGGGAATGATCTGATTGTTAAATATTGTGAGTTATGATATTAATGATGAATAAGTTCGTGTTGATTAAAGATGAAATTGATAGTTCCATTGTGTGGGAATTATTAGTGTTAGTGAAAATCGACATTTATTTCGATATTAATTGATGTCTGGAAGTTATACTGACCAATCGGGTAATTAATCGGATAAATGAGCAATTAATTGCTATTAATTCACATGATTATAACTATTTGTTCACATGTGTGTACTATTGATTCACTATCTTGTACTATTAGGGGTGGTGGTGCAAGATTGATAATACTTGCATGTCTAAGTTAAAAATAGAGGTATAGATGGAGGTACTATACTGTAATTCGTATTTTCACATGTCTAAAACTATTGATTCACATGATTTACTATTAATTCACATTATTTACTATTAGGGGAGGTGATGCAAGTTTAATAATACTTGCAGGACAAAATTAAAAATGAAGAAAAAGAGGAAGGTATTATACTGTAATATTTCGAGCCCCAAAACGTGCAATTATCAAAATTATATTTTCATATAAATAAAAGCTCATTCTTCCTTCATTTCTCACAAATTCACAAAAGCTATAGAGTAATTATTATAGAAAGAAAGAAGAAGAGAAGTTTGCTACCTCACTATATCAGTATCCAGTTTTTCTAAGGTAAGGGGTATTATTTCTTTCGTATTCATGAAGAGAGTTATTTTCTTTCAATACTCGTAAGGGTTGTTATTCTATTCTTTATTATTCTGTTGGAATAACCTGTCTGTGCGATTTATCGCATGCCTGGGGAATTCTTCTGTTATTTCATTCTTTATTATTCTGTTGGAATATCCTGTCTGTACGGATTACGCATGACCTGGTTCCCTTCTTTATTATTCTATTGGAATATCATGTCTGTACGGATTACGCATGACCTGGTTCCATTCTTTATTATTCTGTTGGAATAACCTGTCTGTGCGGTCTATCGCATGCCTGGTGAATTCTTTTGTTATTCCATTCTTTATTATTCTGTTAGAATAACCTGTCTGTGTGGACTACTGCATGCATGGCGAATGATCCTTCGTATTCATTCCTTATTAAATTATGGAAATGATCTGTCTACGTGGATTACCGCATGGCGGGTGAAAATTTATTTACAATTTCATATATTCTATTATACTCATTTGGTTAAAGTTTTGGCTTCTATACTCCATGAAATTAGTACAATATCCTGGATATTTGCGCTTCATCCAGTATCTTCTCATGGAAATATTCTTCTGAACATTCTTGAATTTTACTCTACAAAGCAGTATCATGTTGACAATTTGGATGTTATTGATTTCTGGATAAATTAAATTATAAAATCTTTAAAATTTATCTTGAACTTGTTTTATTGAATTATTATGTCATTGTCATCGTCCTCATGCTTATATTGTGATGAAAGTCATTTTGGATTACGTGCATAGATGGACTTGGTATGATTATGACCAGGGATTATTTGGTATAATCATGACCGTAATGTGACGAATGATGTGGTAAAAGTCCTCATTGGTCTGTAGTTCATTGATGGACAATTGTTGGTATGATTATGACCAGAGATTATTCGGTATAATCATGACCATTGATGATTACATGAATATCCTTGGCCGTGGTACATGGATGATTTGAGTTTATTTATTAAGTTGAGTCTCAGCGATAAAGTTGATGAAAAACTTTTTAAATCATAAAAGATAGTAGATTTTATGCTCTACTTGACTCTTCTAATGGATTACTTGTTCCGCTGCAGTTAAACTTATTGTCTATTATATTCTATCAGTTTAACATCGTTGAGGGCTAATGATAATTTATTCTGCATTATCTTAGTCATAATATTTCTTACTGGGCTAGTTGAGCTCACCCTTTTGCTTTCATTGTTCTCTTCAGGAAATGAGAATGTAGCCTGGACTAGTCGGGGAATGGAGTGATGGTCCGAGATGGTGTCATAGTAGTCCTCACTATTCTATAAAATAGTGTGATAATAAATATAATGAGGACTCCATTGAGTGTGGATATTGTCTAGATGACAATATTTGTATTAAAACTCATAGCATATGTTTTGTCGTATTTTACACGACAGTTGCATAATTAAGTTTTTATTTGTATTTTGTACCATGTATTTGGCGACTCAAGTTGAGTGATGTATACCTGTTTTGGGAGCATCACAGTTGGTATCAAAGCTTAGGGATATGATCCCTGGCTGAGATGTGAGATAAGAACTAGGAGGGGAGAGACGGGGAATTCCTTCACTAGTATGACCTACCTAAGTTTATTTGGTATTTAATTGGTCGGTCAGAGTATAGGGATAATATGTGATATGTTAATTAACCATTGTTTTGTGGTAGTATTTGAAAATGACATCCTAGAATGTTGAGAATAGCAATGAAGTACAGGAGACTGTTGAGTCATCACAGATCAATACCCAGGATAATGTGCAACAGGAAGACAATAATCCTCAGGTAAACAACAACACCGACCAAATGGCGAATGACGGAATGTTTAGGAGCTTTCTGCAATTCGTACAACATAAGGCAAGAAAGACTCCTGTCCAAAATACAGGTGGAAACACTGACAACTCTCGGACGGTCACCGCTAAGCAGTTCAAGGAGCTAGGACCACCGGAGTTTTTTGGAGAGCCAAAACCACTTAAGGCGGAGACATGGATAAAGCAGATCACCAAGATATTTGATGTCTTGGGATGCTCCGAGGAGCAAAAGGTTCCCTTTGCCACCATTATGTTGCGAGTAGAGGCAGATTACTGGTGAGAATCTGTAAAGCGTACTTAACCTGCCGCACTGAAGATGACTTGGGAGAAGTTCCAAGAACTGTTCAATGACAAGTACTTTTTTGAAAGTATTCGTCACATGAAAGAGATAGAGTTCATTAAACTGGAGCAAAACAACATGACCGTGTCGCAATACGAAGCTAAGTTTGCCGAGTTGTCTCGATTTGCGTCCCACTTAGTTGATAACGAGGAGAGAATGACACGGATGTTTCTAAGAGGTTTGAAACCTGAGATACACTAATACTTAATTTCTCTCTCACAAATTGTGTTTGTATTCAGATGTTGTAAATATGGCTCAATTGTTAGAGCGCGATAACGAGTAGACCCAACCAAGAGAAAGCAGCCGGCAAAATTATAATACCAATGGTAGCAGTCTTCGAAGCGGTGACAACAAGCGTGGAGGGAATCAACATGCCAAAAATGGTAATCACTTTGGTGGTAATCATGACCATGACAATAAGAGTGGACATTTCAAGAGGAGAAGATTCAACAATGATAGAAAGACGTCAGCACCAGCACCTGTTGTTAATGAAGGAGAACGACCGTCGATCGTATGTTACAAATGCGGAGGGGAGGAACATATCAGTCCAAACTGCGTGATGCAGTCCAAAGTGTGTTACAATTGTAGAAAAGAAGGTCACCTAGCCCGATTTTGTCGAGCACCAAAGTCAAGTCCAGCTGGGATGGAGGCATCAAAGGGTGTCCCAGACAAGACAAAACCGGTAGTTCAAGAGAGAGCGTCTGTCGTAACCTCCCAAAAAGCGAGGAATCAGAACGAGGTGATCACGGGTAAGCTAATAATAAACTCTAGCGAAGTTTATACTTTATTTGATATCGGTTCTACCCATTCTTTTATTTCTCCTACTTGCGCTCAACGTTTAAATTTGACTCCGGAGAAATTAGACTTTGACTTATCGGTTGAAACTCCGTTGGGAGAATCTGTCATTACATCCACTGTTTATAAGTCTTGTTTGATTCAAATCGGTAACCACACGTTACCTGTCGATCTTATTTATTTGAAAATACTTACATTTGATGTGATTTTAGGGATTGATTGGTTAACTACTCATCATGCTAAAATGGATTATTTTCGTAAGGTTGTTAGCTTTCATATTCCTAACCAACCTATTATACGAATTCAAGCAACCAAACCACTAAAATCAATCACTGTCATATCAAGCCATAAAGCTATTCGTTTATTGAAAAACGGATGTCAAGCTTTCTTAGCCCATGTCACGGATTTAAATAAAAATACGTTAGATTTGAATGATATTTCTATTGTTAATAAATTTCCTGACGTATTCCCTGAAGAACTTCCTGGCCTACCCCCAGAGCGTGAAATTGAATTTTGTATCGACCTTAAATCCGGTACAAAACCCATTTCCAAAGCCCCATATCGAATGGCTCCTACTGAACTTCAGGAGTTAAAAACCCAACTACAGGAATTGTTAGACATCAATTTCATTCGTCCTAGTACGTCTCCTTGGGGTGCTCCTGTTCTATTCGTGAAGAAGAAAGATAGAAGTATGCGACTTTGTATTGATTATCGAGAGTTGAATCATGTCACCATTAAAAATAGGTACCCGTTGCCTTGCATTGATGACCTGTTTGACTAGTTGCAAGGAGCCAAATTCTTTTCAAAGATTGATCTTCGTTCCGGATATCATCAATTGAAGATTAAAACTGATGACATTCCAAAGATTGCTTTCAGAACTCGGTACGGGCATTATGAATTTCTAGTCATGTCTTTTGGATTGACTAATGCTCCTGCTGCCTTCATAGACATGATGAACTGAGTATTCAAGGAATATTTAGATCACTTTATGGTCATCTTTATTGATGACATCCTCATATACTCCAAAAGTCGTGAAGACCATGAGCAACACTTGAGGTTGATACTTCAAAAGCTTCATGAAAACAAGCTTTATTCCAAGTTGAAAAAATGTGAGTTCTGGCTTAAGGAAGTTGCATTCCTTGGGCACGTGATATCAAATCATGGAATATCTGTTGACCT
Source organism: Panax notoginseng (assembly GCA_016801055.1). Classification (NCBI taxonomy): domain Eukaryota; kingdom Viridiplantae; phylum Streptophyta; class Magnoliopsida; order Apiales; family Araliaceae; genus Panax; species Panax notoginseng. The sequence goes on along the minus strand of CM029013.1, from coordinate 111,126,852 downwards.
AGCGAAGATGGTAGCAATTCAAAGCTGGGAGCAACCAAAGTCAGTGACCAAAGTACGTAGCTTTCTCGGCTTAGCTGGTTATTATCAGAGATTCGTGGAAGGATTTTCTCGAATTGCTACTCCATTAACTCAACTAACTCAAAAAGATACAAAGTTCGGTTGGAGCGAGGAATGTGAGAAGAGTTTTCAAGAACTCAAGAGAAGACTCATTTCAGCACCTGTTCTGACAATACCATCTGGCTCGGAGGGATTTGTCATCTACAGTGATGCTTCAGGCAAAGGGTTAGGATGTGTTCTCATGCAACATGGGAAAGTCATAGCCTATGCCTCACGACAACTCAAAGAATATGAGAAGAATTATCCTACTCATGATCTAGAGTTGGTAGCAGTCGTTTTTGCGCTTAAGATTTGGAGGCATTACCTGTATGGAGAGAAGGTGGAGATCTATACGGATCATAAAAGCCTCAAATATTTCTTCACTCAAAAGGAACTCAACATGCGGCAACGACGATGGCTTTAGCTGTTGAAAGATTATGATCATACCATCCAATACCATCCTGGAAAAGTGAACATAGTAGCTGACGCATTGAGTAGAAGATCATATGCGGGTACGAGTGCAATATTTTCAACGCAAAGACCCATTTTATATGACTTACGAAGGATGGAGATAGAGTTAAAGACTCCAGGGACCTATGTGATGATGGCGAATATACGAGTAGAACCGACTTTAATCGATAAAGTTAAAGCTGCTCAAGCTACAGACCCGGAGCTGATGCGTATGAGGAAGAAAGTGCAAGAAGGTGCTATTTCGGAAGCAAGAATCGATGAAGAAGGATTACTTCGAGTCAACTCTAGACTTTGCGTTCCTAATAATTTTAACTTGAAGTATAAAATCATGATGGAGGCACACAACACACCATTTGCAATCCATCCTGGGAGTACTAAAATGTATCGTGATCTTCGACATACATTTTGGTGGAGCAATATGAAGAGAGAGATAACGGGGTTTATCTCAAGGTGTCTAGCTTGTCAACGAGTCAAGGCGGAGCATCAAGTGCCAAAAGGTCCATTGCAACCACTTAAAATTTCAGAATGGAAGTGGGAACACATTACCATGGATTTCGTTACTGGTCTTCCCAAGGTTTCTCAAGGCATATATGCGATTTGGGTCATTGTTGATAGATTGACCAAGTCTGCTCATTTCTTACCGATACGAGAAACTTATACACTTGAACGTCTTGCTCGTATGTACATAAACGAGATTGTAAGATTGCATGGTATGCCAGTATCCATAGTTTCTGATCGAGACCTAAGATTCACTTTAAGATTTTGGGTTAGTTTACAAAAAGCTATGGGCACAGATTTACGATTTAGTTTGGCATATCATCCTCAAACGGATGGACTGTCGGAAAGGACTATTCAAACTCTTGAAGATTTATTAAGACTCTGTGTCTTCAAGGGAAATTGGGACAAGTTCTTACCATTGGTGGAGTTTTCCTACAACAATAGTTATCAAGCAAGTATTGGCATGGCTCCATTTGAGGCGTTGTATGGTAGAAAGTGTCGTTCTCCAGTATGCTGGGATGAGATGGGTGAAGCAACGTTGTTAGGACCGGATTTGGTACGTATGACTACGAAAAAGATTCAAACAATCCGACAACGTGTAAAAACCTCACAAGATCGACAAAAGAGTTATGCTGATCTTCATCAAAAGGACGTGGAATTCAATAATAGAGATCATGTGTTGTTTCGTGTTGCTTCATAGAAAGGAGTTACGAGATTTGGAAAGAGAAGAAAGCTCAATCCTCGATTCATTGGCCCATTTATAATCCTCGATCGAGTAGGAACTGTGGCCTATAGACTCGCCTTATCGCCAAGTATGTCTCGTGTTCATAACGTTTTTCATATATCTATGTTACATAAATATGTGAAAGACCTGAACCACATTATTGAATTAGAACCAGACGAGATTGAGAAAGATTTAACGTATGAAGAGTTACCTGTTAAAATCTTGGATAAGAAGGATCATATTCTACGCTCCAAGGTTATACCTCAAGTCAAAGTTTTGTGGAGAAACCACAATGTAGAAGAAATGACCTGGGAGTTAGAATCTGAGATGAAGTCAAGATATCCTCACCTCTTCGATATACTAGGTACGTACCCTAATTTCGAGGACGGAATTTCATAAGAAGGGGAGGTTGTAAGACCCTAACTTTTATGAATAAAGAATAATTTTCTCAAAATATATTTTTGAATATTATGGTGTGGATTTGATATAATGTTATAGTTGTGGGAAATATTTACAAATTTTGCAAAGTAAGCAAGTGGTTATATAATATTCGATTGGTCGGGAAATATTCATTTTAATAGGGAATATTCGTATGACGGCACAATCATTGGTGGACCCCACAACGGAAGTATTGTCGTAGTTAGAAAACGACAGAATTATCTTTTTATAAAAATAACGGCGAAAGTGTTATCGTTAAAACTGTTGAACTACCCGGTAGTAAAAGTACAGTAATACGCGTGGTTGTATAGTAGCACACGGTATTTGTGACGCCCCCAAAATTAGGTATACATCACCCATCTTGAGTTGCCAGATACATGGTACAGAATTCAAATACAACTTAGTAATACAACTGTCGTGTACAATACGACAAAACATAAACTGTGAGTTTGAATACAAATATTATCTTCTAGAGAGTATCCATACTCAAAAGGAGTCCTCATTACAATTATTATCACACTATTACATAGAACAGTGAGGACTACTAATGCTATCATCTGGTCCATCACTCCGTTTCCCGACTCGTCCTAACTATATTCTCATTTCCTGAAGAGAACAATGAAAGAAAGGGTGAGCTCAACTAGCCCAGTAAGAAATATTATGACTAAGATAATGCAGAATAAATTATCATTAGTCTTCAACAATGTTAAACTGATAAAATACAATAGACATCAAGTTTAACTACAGCGGAACCAGCAATCCATTAAAAGAGTCAAGTAGAGAATAAAATCTACTATCTTTTATGATTTAAAAGGTTTTTCATGACTTTTATCGCTGGGACTCAGCTTAATAAATAATCCACATCATCGAATCACCCCTGCACTACGGCCAAGGATATTCTTTAGTATCACGACCACGAATTATCCATGCACTACGGCTAAAGATAATCATATTTTCATCAACGGTCCTGATCATGCCATAAAATAATTCATCTTTGCACTACGGCCAAAGAGAATCCATAGCCATAATCATACCAAAAACTGTCCATCAATGCACTACGGGCCAATAAGGACTTTTTCCACATCATTTGTAACATTACGGTCATGATTACACCGAATAATCCCTGGTCATAATCATACCAAGTCCATCTATGCACTACAGGCCATAGATGACTTTCAACAAAATATAAACATGAGGATGATGACAATGATATAAGAATTCAATAAAACAAGTTCAAGAATTAATTTATCTATGAACTAATAACGTCCAAATTGTCAACATGATACTGCTTTGTAGAGTAAAATTCAAGAATGCTCAGAAGAATATTTCCATGAAAAGATACTGGATGAAGCGCAAATATCAAGGATATTCCATTAATTTCATAGAATATATAAGTCAAAGTTTTAACCAACTGAGTATAATAAAGAATGGAATAACAAAAGAAATCACCATGCATGCGATAGACCACACAGACAGGTTATTTCAATAGAAAAATAAATAGTGGAACCAGGTCATGCATAAATGCACCGACAGGATATTCCGACAGAATAATAAATAATGGAACCAGGTCCGACGTAAACACATAGACAGGATATTTCGACAGAATAATAAATAATAGAACCAGGTCCGGCGTAAAGCACATACATGATATTTCGACAGAATAATAAATAATGGAACCAGGTCCGGTGTAAAGCACAGACAGAATATTCCGACAGAATAATAAATAATGGAACCAGGTCCGACGTAAAGCACAGACAGGATGTTCCAACAGAATAATAAAAATGTAATAACAGAAAAATTTCACCAAGTATAGGGTAGCCCGCGTATACAGGTTATTCCAACAGAATAATAAAGAATGGAATAACAGAAGTTCTCTTCATGAATAAGAAAGAAAGAATACCCTTTACGAGTACAATAAATAATATCCCTTACCTTGAAAGGAAGAGTACCAGATATAGGAGTAGTGAAGTAGCAGAACACTTTTCTTCTCTCTCTATAATTTTCTCTCTCTATAATTTTCTCTCTCTAGAGTTTCAGTGAATTCGTAAGAAATAATGAAGGAATGAGATTCTATTTATAGAAAAATAGACTGCATAATAACTAACTCATGAACGGTCTAGATTGATTTACTTTAATCTGACGGTCCATATTTAAAGCAAAATCTTTTAAATAAAATATAATATATTCTATTTATAATCTAATAAAACGAATAACTTTATAAAAGATTTTACTATGCAAACACTATGCAGGCACTATGCATAATAAAATATAATATATTCTAATTATTGTCTAATAAAACAGATAACTTTATAAAAGTATTTTGTTTTATATAAAAAGCTTTTCTGTTTTATTACATTAATAATACCAATAAAACAAAACTGAGTTACTTATCACGTAAGCCTCAATAATCAATACCGTATGCTACTATTCAACCACACGTATTACTGTATTTTTACTACCGAGTAGTTCAATAGTATTAACGGTAAAACTTTCACCATTATTTTTATAAAATATTTTTGTCGTTTTCTCAATCCGACAATAATTCTGTTGTGGGGTCCACCAATAATTGTGCCGTCGTACGAATATTCTCCGACAAAAATAATATTCCCCGACCAATCGAATATAATACAACAACTTGCATACTTTGCAAAATTTATAAATACTACCCACAACTATAACATTATCTCAAATTCACACCATAATATTTAAAAAATATTTCGAAAAAATTAAATCTTTATTCATAAAATCTGGGGTTTCACAATCTCCCCTCTTTATGAAATTTTGCCCTTGAAATTTACGTACGTACCTGGTATGCCGAATAGATGAGGACACTTCGTCAGATTCTAACTCTTGAGGTATAACCTTTGAGTGTTGAATACATTCCAGGATTTTAACAGGTACATCTTCATACGTTAAATTATCCGCTATCTCATCCGGTTCTAAATCAATAATGTAGTTCGGGTCGTCCACATATTTACATAGCATCAATACGTTAAAAATGTTATGAACACGCGACATACTTGGCGGTAAAACGATCTATAAGCCACAGTTCCTACTCGATCGAGGATTTCAAATGGGTCAATTAAATCGAGGGTTGAGATTTCCTCTCTTCATCGATTCTTGCTTCTAGAATAACGCCCTCTTGAACCTTCTTCTTCAAATTCATCAGCTCTGAGTATGTAGCTTGATCGGCTTTAACTTTATCGATTAAAGTCGATTCTAATCGTATATTCGTTATCTTCACGTGGGTCCCTAGAGTCTTTAACTCTATCTTCATCATTTGTAAGTTATACGAAATGGGTCTTTGTGTTAACAACATCTCACTCGCATACGATCTTCTACTCAACGCGTCAGCTACCACGTTCGCACTTCCACGATGATATTGAATGGTACGATTATAATCTTCAGCAGCTCGAGCCAACGTCTTTGGCGTATAATACGTTCGTTTTAGTTGAAGAAATATTTGAGGGTTTAAGAAATGAGTTTTGTACTAGGGTCAATACAAAATTCGATTTCACGCTCTGGGATAGGCCAAGAAGTCTTCAAGAATACGTCAGGAACTTTATTAACGATAGAAATATCATTCAAAACTGTGACCCTCATCCAAGACTTGGATAGCACGTCACATTGATACTTATCAACTTGTCATCGTCATTCACGATATCGCCTACAAAAAGTTTGGCTTCGGTGCATTCCACACAAGGAAGTCAACAACGAAAGGATCGGGCACTTTACTTATGGCTTGATATGACAATAATTGACTTTAGTGGTTTGGTTACTTTGAATTCGCATAACAGGTTGGTTAGGAGTATGAAAGCTAACAACTTTACAAAAAAAACATGATGAGTTATTAACCAATCGATTCCTAAAATCACATCAAAGGCAAGTATTTTTAAAGAGATACGATCGACAGGTACTGTGAAAGTGTTGATTTGAACAAGATTTATAAATAGTGGAGGTAACGAAGGTTTCTCCCAACTGAGTTTAAATAGATATATCAAAGTCTAACTTCTCCGGAGTTAACTTCAAACATTTAACACAACTAGGTAAAATAAAAGAGTGAGTAGAACCAGTATCTAACACGGTATAGACTTCACAAGAGTTTATGACTAACATATCCGTGATAATTTTATTCAGGTTCCTTGACACGAAAAAAAAACGCTTTCTCTTAAACTACCGGTTTTAACTTTTCTAGGACGGCCTTTGGTGCCTCCATCTTAGATGAACTTGTCTTCGGTGAACGACAAAATCGGGCTAAGTGACCTTCTCTTCCATAATTATAACATGCTTTGGACGGCATCGCGCAGTTTGGGCTGATGTGTCCCTCCCCTCCGCATTTGAAGCATATGATAGGTGGTCGTTCTCTTTCCTTAACAACGAGTGCTGGTGCCGACGTCTTCACGTCATTGTTGAACCTTCTCTTCTTAAAATGTCCATTCTTATTGTTTTGGCCATGATTACCACCGAAGTAGTTACCATTTCTGGCATGTTGATTCCCTCCATGCTTATTGTCACCGCTTTGATGACTGTTATCACTAGTATTATCATTTTGCCGGCTGCTCTCTTTTAGTTGGGTTGACTCATTATCACGCTCCAATAACTGAGCCCTATTAACAACATCTGAATACAAACACAGTTTATAAGAAATAAGATATTGACGTATCTCTGGGTTGAAACCTCTTAAAAACATCCGCGTTATTCTCTCTTCATTATCAACCAAGTGGGACGTAAATCGGGACAACTCGGCAAACTTGGCTTCGTACTATGACACAATCATGTTGTTTTGCTCCAACTTGATAAATTCCACCTCCTTCATGTGACGAATGCTTTCGGGAAAGTACTTGTCATTGAATAGCTCTTAGAACTTCTCCCAAGACATCTTGAGTGCGTCAGGCTGGGTACATTTTACAGATTCCCACCAGTGATCTGCCTCTTCACGTATCATAAAGGTGGCAAAGGGAACCTTTTGCTCGTCGGAGCATCCCAAGACATCAAATATCTTGGTGATCTACTTTAACCACGTGTCTGCCTTAAGTGGTTCTAGCTTTTCCAAAAACTCCGGTAGTCCCAGCTCCTTGAATTGCTTAGCGGTGACCAACCGTGGGTTGCCATTGTTTCCTCCTGCATTATGAACATGAGCTACCTTCGCCTGATGTTGCATGAATTCTAAAAAACTCCTAAACGTACCGTCGTTCGTCAATTGATCAGTGTTGTTGTTTATAGGAGGATTATCACCATCCTGTTGCACATTGTCCTGATTATTGATCTGTGGAGACACAACGGTCTCCTGTGCTCCATTGCTTTTCTCAATATTTTCGGATGCCATTATCAAATACTGCAACAAAACAAGGGTTAATTAACATATCACATATCATCCCTATACTCTGACCGACCAATTAAATAACAAGTAAACTTAGGTAGGTCATACTAGCGAAGGAATTACCCGTCTCTCCCCTCCTAGTTCTAGTCTCACATCTCAGCCAGGGATCATATCCCTAAGCTTTGATACCAACTGTGACGCCCCCAAAATTAGGTATACATCACCCATCTTGAGTCGCCAGATACATGGTACAGAATTCAAATACAACAAAATAATACAACTGTCATGTACAAGACGACAAAACATAAACTGTGAGTTTGAATACAAATATTGTCTTTTAGAGAGTATCCATACTCAAAAGGAGTCCTCATTACAATTATTATCACACTATTACATATAATAGTGAGGACTACTAATGCTATCATCAGGTCTATCACTCCGTTTTCCGACTCGTCCCAACTATATTCTCATTTCCTGAAGAGAACAGTGAAAGAAAGGGTGAGCTCAACTAGCCCAGTAAAAAATATTATGACTAAGATAATGCAGAATAAATTAACATTAGTCTTTAACAATGTTAAACTGATAAAATACAATAGACATCAAGTTTAACTACAGCGGAACCAACAATCCATTAAAAGAGTCAAGTAGAGAATAAAATCTACTATCTTTTATGATTTAAAAGGTTTTTCTTGACTTCTATCGCTGGGACTCAGCTTAATAAATAATCTACATCATCGAATCACCCCTGCACTACGGCCAAAGATATTCTTTAGTATCACGACTACGAATTATCCATGCACTACAACTAAAGATAATCATGTTTTCATCAACGGTCTTGATCATGCCATAAAACAATTCATCTTTGCACTACGACCAAAGAGAATCCATAGCCATAATCATACCAAAAACTGTCCATCAATGCACTACGGGCTAATGCGGACTTTTTCCACATCATTTGTAACATTATAGTCATGATTACACCGAATAATCCCTGGTCATAATCATACCAAGTCCATCTATGCACTATAGGCCATAGATGACTTTCAACAAAATATAAACATGAGGATGATGACAATGATATAAGAATTCAATAAAACATGTTCAAGAATTAATTTATCTAGGAACTGATAACGTCCAAATTGTCAACATGATACTGCTTTGTAGAGTAAAATTCAAGAATGCTCATAAAAATATTTTTATGAAAAGATAGTGGATGAAGCGCAAATATCAAGGATATTCCACTAATTTCATGGAGTATATGTAATAACCCGATATTTTTTTATATAAATAGATAAGAAATTTTGCATATAAATTTTTTTTTACAATGATAATAAGTGTCAAGTATTGTGATGTTAAATGCGAATATATTTATTACTTGAAAAATTAGAAATAATTTAAGAATTATTAATTACTACAAATTATATTCTTATGGTAATTAATTTCTGTAAGCAGAAATGTTTTTATTATTTATTTTCCCTGAAAATATAATTTATATATTATTTAAATAATATATTAAGTGACAATTAGAATTATAATAATAAATATGTTATTATATGAATTTGTTCAGAATATTTAAGTCAATTATTTTAACTTGATTATTGATGTTGTGTACGAAGGATAAGTCAGATATGGAATCCAAACCCTAAACTTGGATTTTTATCCAGGAATGAGAATAATAATGTAATATTAATTATATTTTAATTTTCAGTGCTTAAATATATACCGTATATCTGTAGACTATTAATGTTGGTCAATTATGGTAAATTGGGTCATAACCTAATATTGTGTTGTGAAACACTAATTGTTAAACTCAATTATGAGTTAAGACTGAGTAGTAATTGTGTTATATGAATTCTTCTGCGTATTAGAATTTCTATAATTAGAAGAAACCCTAATTATTGTTTTATGCTGATAATTAGGAAAAACCCTAATTATTTATTTGAAAACCCTAATTGCAAATTTTAGAAACCCTAATTATTATTTTGTGAATTATAAAGATAATTAGGAAACCCTAATTAATTTGGTAACCCTAATAATATTTAGGAACCCTAATTTAAAAACCCTAATTTCTATTAGTATGTTTTAAATTAAAATTGTATTACACTTTAAATTTTAAATTATCCAAACCCTATAAATTATTTGGAAAATTGTAAGATTTTCAATCTAGTGAATAAACCCTAGATTTAATCACCTTGTACAAGAATGCCCTTGAGATTTTAAGTGAAATTACCAAAATGCCCTTTTTGTCTCTTTAGTGTATTATTAGTGAATTATTGTGCATTATTGCTATCAAAGCATGACAAACATCCTACCCTACCAATTTAGCATCTAAGACTCAATTATATTCAGATTCAATCAACCATTTTGAGCATTCAATGCATCTAATTTGGTTTATATATAGATTGAGGAGAGAATTAAGGCATTTTGTACACTAAAAATTGCCCAACTCTCATCCTTGAGCTTCTCTCTCTAAAATCTACGAATTATTGTAGTATTTCAGTCTCAAAACAAGGCCCTACTACCAATCATAACAAATCATAAGCCAAAAATCAAGAATCAAAGCTTAGAAAAGGTATAAACTCTAGCTTGATTTTTTTTTTAATTTTTGGTGTTAGATGTTATGTTTAAATGTTAGAACATGTTTATTATAGTGTCTAAGGATGATCTGGGTTGCTAGATGTTGGATCCATAACATTTAGAAGCTCGGATTTGAAGATTTTCAAAATCTAGAAATTTTATTTTCTATGATTTTTTGGCAAATGTCAAGCCTTATATCTCTGTGATCTTTAATGTTATTTTGTGTTCTAAAAGTTGATATGTGTAGCTTGTTATGTGGTATTTAATCTTCAAAACGAATCAGGTCCATATCTATTGTGGATCAAAAGTTATTTAAGGTCAAAGTGGGTTGACCGTCATTGACCGACTGTTCTTCAAACCTAGAAAATATTCTGAGTGTCCAGAAAATATTATTTGGCAAATGTCAGAGCTTATAAATCTTTTCTCGATCATGATTTTTGTTGTTTAAAAGTTGTTATATGTAGTCGGATATGTGGTCGTTAATATTCAAAAAGAATAAAGTTCATATCTGTTATAGATCGGGCGTTATTCATGGTCAAAATCCGTTGACCGAAAACGCTGAAGAACACAAACCCAGAATTTTTTTGATCAGATTCCGTGTTGAAGTTTGACCAGCTAGATCTTGCTCATGTTATGATGTTAATGTGTTATGATGCTTTGTAGTTGTAGTCCTACATGTTTTCTGCACACTCTAATTGATAGATCACACAAACAATACACAGATTGGAAGTTATAAGGATCTAAAGTAGGCACCTCGACTGTTCTTCAGTCGAAGAATAGCCTTGTCAGACTTTTTGATGGCTAATAACTCTTAGATCTGTTGTTTTTTAGTCATGATGTTTGTTGGTCATTGTAGTATTACATGAGCACTACAAGATTCAAGTGTTAGATTTCCCAGAAACGTAATGGATTGAGAATTATAATCGGTCAAACTAGGCACCTTGATAACTGCCTTGTCAGTCTTCTTGAGGCTCAAGAACACCTAAGGCAACAGATTAGCGTCGCTAAAGCCTTTAGCGACGGTTTTGATTTATTTTAAAATTTTCAATTTCGGAAAATTCTGAAAATGATTTAAAAATTAAAAAAATTAGATTTTAATTATTAAAAATACTTAATAATTTCTGAAAAATTATTTTAAAGTCTGAAAAATAATTTTTAACTATTTTGAGTATATTTCAAAAATATTTAGTATTTTTGGAATATAAAAAGGTATTTATTTATTTAATTATAATATTAAATAAATTATTTTAATTCATGAAAAATCATGAAAAGTTATATTATTGTGTTAGAAAATATTTTAAGTTATTTTTGATGAATTTTAATATTTTGTGATGAAATTTTATTAATTAATTAATATTAATGATGTTTAAGTTATTTAATAAATGTATGAAATAATTATGAAAACTAGAATTAATGATTTTAAAAATCATTTATAGTATCATAAAAATATTTTGAGTTACAAAATATGACTTTGGATATTTTGTCATGAAAAATATTATTAATTTAATATTAATGATATTAATCTAATATTGATGATATTTAGTTTATTTAATAATTATATTAAATAAATAGTTTAAAAATGGTTTTATTTATTTAAAAATCATTTAAAAAGGATATAAATGAATTAAAAATATTTTAAGTTATAATAAATGACTTTTAATATTTGGATAAATAGTGCATTAATATTTTAATATTAATGGTAATTATTTAAAAATAATTTTAAATGTTTTAAAAATCATTTAAGAGTAATATAAATGTTTTAAAAGCATTTTGAGTTATTATACATAACTTTAATATTTTGGCAACAGTTTCATTAATAATTTAATATTGATTAAATGTTAATGATAATATAATTATTTGATGTTTAAATCATTTAAATATGATTCCGATGTTTGAAAATTCATGATAAATTATAATAAATGTTTTAAAATTATATTAAGTCATTTAAAAATAATATGATTGATACTTACGGATATTGAAATACAGTATAGAGTCTTAGACTCAATAATTATCCAATAAAGCTGTCGGTACACCGACATGTTTTAAAAATTCATCTAGACTTAGATATTTTGACTGTATTAATGATTAATTATGATTCAATGACTGTTGGATATGTGTGATAATGTGATTAGGTTATGTGCTGACTGCGAAATGCAGTACTATGTGTTATAGTAAATTATTCTAATCGAACGAATGATCTTATTATTGATAGGTCGCTGTATAAAAGATTAATCTAAGTTGCGTTATTGTAAGCAGCAGCTCAGATAAGTATCCTACCTTTGCATTTCCTTTATGCAATGGACATGAGTAAGAAGTTTCAGAATTAAATTATTATTATGCTATATTATCAACTCTACTGCGACATATTCTATATCCGCTCATTGTTTATCGACATGTTAGTATATGGTAATTCAGATATATATTATGTTCGTCAATTTCTATAAAATGGTTATATAAGTGTCTCCACTTGGATAATCATTGTATTTAATCAGATGTTGATATACCTTTGTCAATTACCCTTATATATATAGGTTGAATTATAGATTATTGTTGAACAAGATAAAACCTTTGCTTTAGAACCCAGACAAGTATGAACATCCCTTACATAGGGAAAACTTTTATGCGCCCAAGACGGAGAGAGTTCTTAAAATGTAGTATTGATCAATGCAGGACACAACGGGCTGATCATCCCCGTGTCCGTAAGTTATGACGGTTTGTAGATGAATTTCTGTTTAACCTTTTCGAAAAAGAAAACAATGTTCATGATATGTCACTTAACCCTACTTATAGTCGATACGTAGTTTCAAAAATGTGAAAGCGAGTTGTTATGTTATTATTATTCTTGGTACAACTTACTTCAGAACTGTTGATTCGTTATAGAAGTGTCTTTCAAAGAAAACATTTAATTCTTTCAGCTAATATATATTATTGTTATTACTTGCTGGGCACTCAAATGCTCATTCTTTCTTAATTTAAATGTTTTCAGTTAAGTTTGAAGAACCAAAAAGCTCGTGCAGAAACAAAGGAAAAGGAAAGCTAACCGAATAAGATTTGTGGTAGTTGCTGTAATAGTTTATATTATTAAGACAATGATATATATATAAATAATATCATGTATTGTATGGAATGTACTTTAAGGTCTCGTACCTGGGGAGATAAACTCTGATAATTATGTAAATTAAGTTGTTATTCATATTATTGTTATTATTATTCGTAGAATTCCGCTTATATAAATGGTAGCGTTGTAAGACCCCAACTTTTATAAATAAAGATGAATTTTCTATAAATATCATTTTTGAATATTATGGAGTTAATTTGATATAATGTTATAGTTGTGGGTAATATTTATAAATTTTGCAAAGTAAGCAAGTTGTTATAAAATATTCGTTTGGTCGGAGAATATTCTTTTTGTCGGGGAATATTCGTACGACGACACAATCATTGGTGGACCCCACAATGGAATTATTGTCGGATTGAGAAAACGACAGAATTATCTTTCTATAAAAATAACGGCTGAGGTGTTACCGTTAAAACCGTTAAAACTGTTGAACTACTCAGTTGTAAAAGTACAGTAATACGCGTGGTTGCATAGTAGCACAAGGTATTGATTATTGATGCTTACGTGAGAAGCCACTCAGCTATACTCAATTATTGCTACAGTAATTGCTGCATCATATCTCTTAAATTATTGTCATAGTATCATCTGTATAATATGTTATATTATTAAATCAATAATTGAGACGTTGTGGTAAGTTTGGTTATTTTATGGGGGGCCATATGTCATCATCTAAGAGTCTCTTCGTCAATAGTAATTACCGTCGTCAATAGTAATTACCGTCGTCAATAGTATTTACCTTGGTCAATAGTAATTACCTTCGTCAATATTATTTACCTTGGTCAATAGTATTTACCTTGGTCAATAGTAATTACCTTCGTCAATAGTATTTACCTTGGTCAATAGTAATTACTTTCGTCAATAGTAGTTGTCCCTTCAATATTACCAAGAGTCATTTGACCCTTCGTTAAGACCAAGAGTCATTTGACCCTTCGTTAAGACCAAGAGCCACCCTCAGTTTTTCTATAAATAGAGGCCTAGGGCTTCATTATTTTTCACGAATTCATTCAAGCTATAGAGAGAGAAAGTATAGAGAGAATAAGAGAGAGAGAGAATAAAAGTATTCTGCTACATCACTTTTCCAATATCCAGTTCTTTTAAGGTAGGGAATATTATTTCTTTTATATTCATGAAGAGAACTTCTGTTATTCCATTCGTTATTATTCTGTTGGAATAACCAGTATACGCGGTCTACCCTATACTTGGTGACATTCTTCTATTATTCTGTTGGAACATCCTGTCTGTGTGTTTTACACCGGACCTGGTTCCGTCTTGTTATTATTCTGTTGGAACATCCTGTCTGTGTGTTTTACACCGGACCTGGTTCCATTATTTATTATTCTGTCGGAATATCCTGTCTGTGCGTTTACGCCGGACCTGGTTCCATTATTTATTATTCTGTTGGAATAACCTGTCTGTGCGGTCTATCGCATGCATGGTGATTTCTTTTGTTATTCCATTCTTTATTATACTCAGTTGGTTAAGTTTTGACTTCTATACTCCATGAAATTTGTGGAATATCCTTGATAGTTGCGTTTCATCCAGTATCTTTTCAAGAAAATATTCTTCTAAGCATTCTTGAATTTTACTCCACAATGCAGTATCATGTTGACAATTTGGACGTTGTTAATTCCTGGATAAATTAATTCTTGAACTTGTTTTATTGAATTCTTATATCATTGTCATCATCCTCATGTTTATAAAATGTTGAAAGTCATCTGTGGCATGTAGTGCATAGATGGACTTGGTATGATTATGACCAGGGATTATTCGGTATAATCATGACCGTAATGTTACAAATGATGTGGTAAAAGTCCTCATTGGCCCGTAGTGCATTGATGGACAGTTGTTGGCATGATCATGACCATTAATGAATACACGAATATCCTTGGCCGTAGTGCAGGGGTGATTCGATGATGTGGATTATTTTATTAAGCTGAGTCTCAGCGATCACAGTGTTGAAAAACCTTTTAAATCATAAAAGATAGTAGAGTTTATTTTCTACTTGACTCTTTTAATGGATTGCTTGTTCCGCTGCAGTTAAACTTGATGTCTATTATATTTTATCAGTTTAACATTGTTGAAGGCTAATGATAATTTATTCTGCATTATCTTAGTCATAATATTTCTTACTGGGCTAGTTGAGCTCACCCTTTCTTTCACTGTTCTCTTCAGGAAATGAGAACGTAGCTGGGGCAAGTCGGGGAACGGAGTGATGGTCCGAATGATAGTATTAGTTAGTAGTCCTCACTATTCTATGTAATGGTGTGTTAATAAATGTAATGAGGACTCCTTTTGAGTATGAATACTCTCTAGAAGATAATATTTGTATTCAAACTCACAGTTTATGTTTTGTCGTATTGTACACGACAGTTGTATTATTAAGTTGTATTTGTATTCTGTACTATGTATCTGACGACCCAAGATGGGTGATGTATACCTAATTTTGGGGGCGTCACAGTTGGTATCAGAGCTTAGGGATATGATCCCTGGCTAAGATGTGAGAATAGAACTAGGAGGGGAGAGACGGGGAATTCCTTCGCTAGTATGACATACCTAAGTTTATTTGCATGGTATTTAATTGGTCGGTCATAATATAAGGATAATATATGACATATCAATTAATTTTTATTTTGTGGCAGTATCTGAAAATGGCATCTGAGAACGTTGAGAATAGCAATGGAGCACAGACGACTGTTGATTCACCACATATCAATAATCAGGATAATGTGCATCAGGAAGGTGTCAATCCTCATGCAAACAACAACACTGACCAAATGATGAATGATCAAATGTTCAGAGGCTTTATGCAATTCATGCAACAACAGGTGAAAGCGGCTCCTGTCCACAACGTAGGTGGAAATACTGGAAACTCTCTGGCGGTCACCGCTAAACAGTTTAAGGAGCTGGGACCACCGGAGTTTAAGGGAGAACCCAAACCACTTGTAGCTGAAACATGGATAAAGCAGATCACCAAGATATTTGATGTCTTGGGTTGCTCCGAGGAGCAAAAGGTTCCCTTTGCCGCCTTTATGTTGCGAGGAGAGGCAGATTACTGGTGGGAATCGATAAAGCGTACTCAACCTGCCGCACTGAAGATGTCCTGGGAGAAGTTCCAAGAGCTGTTTAACGACAAATACTTTCCCGAGAGTATTCGTCACATGAAGGAGGTGGAGTTCATCAAATTGGAGCAGAATAATATGACCGTGTCGCAGTACGAGGCAAAATTTGCGGAGTTATCCCGGTTTGCGTCCCACCTGGTGGATAATGAAGAAAGAATGACGCGGATGTTTTTAAGAGGTTTGAAGCCGGAGATACGTCAACATCTTGTTTCTCATAAACTGTGTTTGTATTCAGATGTTGTAAATAGGGCTCAGTTGGTGGAGCGCGATAACGAGACAACGCAACCAAAAGAGAGCAGCCGACAAAATGATAATACCAGTGAGAGCAGTCATCGAAGCGGTGACAACAAGCGTGGAGGGAATCAACAGGCCAGAAATGGTAACCACTTCGGTGGTAATCAGGGCCAAAACAATAAGAATGGACATTTCAAGAAGAGGAGATTCAACAATGATGGAAAGACGTCAGCACCAGCACCTGTCGTTAAGGAAGGAGAACGACCACCTATCATATGTTTCAAATGCGGAGGGGAGGGGCACATCAGTCCAAACTGCGCGATGCCGTCCAAAGCATGTTATAATTGTGGAAGAGAAGGTCATTTAGCCCGATTTTGTCGTTTACCGAAGATAAATTCAGCTAGGATGGAGGCACCAAAAGCCGTCCCAGAAAAGTCAAAACCGGTTGTGCAAGGGAGAGCGTTTGTTGTGAACTCCCAGAGAGCAAGAAACCCGAATGAGGTCATCACGGGTAAGCTTATTATAAACTCTAAAGAAGTTTATACTTTATTTGATACCGGTTCAATCCATTCTTTTATTTCTCCTACTTGCGCTCATCGATTAAATTTGATTTCGGAGAAATTAGACTTTGACTTATCTGTGGAAACTCCGTTGGGAGAAACCTTCATTACCTCCACTGTTTATAAGTCTTGTTTGGTTCAAGTTGGTACCCACACATTACCTATCGATCTGATTTCATTAAAAATACTTGCATTTGACGTGATTCTAGGGATTGATTGGTTAACTACTCATTATGCAAAAATTGATTGTTTTCGTAAGGTTGTTAGTTTTCATATTCCTAATCGACCTATTATGCGAATTCAAGCAACCAAACCATTAAAATCAATCGCTGTCATCTCAAGCCATAAAACTATTCGTTTATTGAAAAACGGATGTCAAGCTTTCTTAGCTCATGTCACAGATCTAAACAAAAATACGTCAGTTTTGAATGATATTTCTATTGTTAATAAATTCCCTGACGTATTCCCTGAAGAACTTCCTGGCCTACCCCCAGAGCGTGAAATTGAATTTTGTATCGACCTTGAACCCGGTACAAAACCCATTTCCAAAGCCCCATATCGAATGGCTCCTATTGAACTTCAGGAGTTAAAGATCCAACTGCAGGAATTGTTAGACATTGGCTTTATTCGTCCTAGTACTTCTCCTTGGGGTGCTCCTGTTCTATTCGTGAAGAAAAAGATGGAAGTATGCGACTTTGTATTGATTATCGGGAGTTGAATCATGTCACCATCAAAAATAGGTACCCATTGCCACGTATTGATGACCTGTTTGACCAGTTGCAAGGAGCACAATTCTTTTCAAAGATCGATCTTCGTTCTGGATATCATCAGCTGAAGGTTAGAACTGAGGATATTCCAAAGACGGCTTTTAGAACTCGGTACGGGCATTATGAATTCCTAGTCATGTCCTTTGGATTGACTAATGCTCCTGCTGCCTTCATGGATATGATGAACCGGGTATTCAAGGAATATTTGGATCATTTTGTGGTCGTCTTTATTGATGACATCCTTATTTATTCCAAAAGCCGTGAAGATCATGAGCAACACTTGAGGCTGGTACTCCAAAAGCTTCGTGAATACAAGCTTTATGCCAAGTTGAAGAAATGCGAGTTCTGGCTGGAGGAGGTAGCATTCCTTGGGCACGTAGTATCAAGTCGTGGAATATCGGTTGACCCGGCAAAGATTGAAGCTATTCAAAGCTGGGAGCAACCTAAATCAGTGACCGAGGTACGTAGCTTTCTTGGTTTAGCTGGTTATTATCGGAGATTCGTGGAAGGATTTTCTCGAATCGCTACTCCATTAACTCAGCTGACTCGGAAAGATACAAAGTTTGGTTGGAGCGAAGAATGTGAGCAGAGTTTTCAAGAACTCAAGAGGAGACTCATTTCAGCACCTGTTCTAACAATACCATCTGGCTCGGAGGGATTTGTCATCTACAGTGATGCTTCGAGCAAAGGGTTGGGATGCGTTCTCATGCAACATGGAAAAGTCATAGCCTATGCATCAAGACAACTCAAGGAATATGAGAGGAATTATCCTACTCATGATCTAGAGTTGGCAGCTGTTGTCTTTGCACTTAAAATTTGGAGGCATTACTTGTATGGGGAGAAAGTGGAGATCTTTACGGATCATAAAAGCCTCAAATATTTCTTCACTCAAAAGGAACTCAACATGCGACAACGACGTTGGCTTGAACTGTTGAAAGATTATGATCATACCATTCAATACCATCCTGAAAAAGCGAACGTGGTAGCTGACGCATTGAGTAGAAGATCATATGCGGGTACAAGTGCAATATTAACAACGCAAAGACCCATTTTGTGTGACTTGCAAAGGATGGAGATAGAGTTAAAGACTCCAGGGACCCATGTGATGATGGCGAATATACGAGTAGAACCGACTTTAATCGATAAAGTTAAAGCTGCTCAAGCTACAGACCTGGAGCTGATGCGTATGAGGAAGAAAGTGCAAGAAGGTGTTATGCCGGAAGCAAGAATCGATGAGGAAGGAATACTTCGAGTCAACTCCAGACTTTGTGTTCCTAACAACCCTGATTTAAAGTATGAAATCATGATGGAGGCGCACAACACACCGTTTGCAATCCATCCTGGAAGTACCAAAATGTATCATGATCTTCGTCATACATTTTGGTGGAGCAATATGAAGAGAGAGATAGCGTTGTTTATCTCAAGGTGTCTAACTTGTCAACGAGTCAAAGCGGAGCATCAAGTACCAAAAGGTCCATTGCAACCACTTGAAATTCCAGAATGGAAGTGGGAGCACATTACCATGGATTTCGTTACCGGTCTTCCTAGGGTTTCTCAAGGTATTGATGCGATTTGGGTCATTGTTGATAGATTGACCAAGTCTGCTCATTTCTTACCGATACGAGAAACTTATACACTTGAACGTCTTGCTCGTATGTACATAAACGAGATTGTAAGACTGCATGGTATGCCAGTATCCATAGTTTCTGATCGAGACCCAAGATTCACTTCACGATTTTGGGTTAGTTTACAAAAAGCTATGGGCACGGAGTTACGATTTAGTTCAGCATATCATCCTCAGACGGACGGACAATCAGAGAGGACTATTCAAACTCTTGAAGATCTATTAAGACTCTGTGTCTTTGACTTTAAGGGAAGTTGGGACAAGTTCTTACCATTGGTGGAGTTTTCCTACAACAACAGTTATCAAGCAAGTATTGGCATGGCTCCATTCGAAGCATTGTATGGAAGAAAATGTCGTTCTCCAGTATGCTGGGATGAGGTGGGCGAAGCAACGTTGTTGGGACCGGAGTTGGTACGTATGACTACAGAAAAGATTCAAACGATCCGACAACGTATAAAAACCTCACAAGATCGACAAAAGAGTTATGCTGATCTTCATCGAAAGGACGTGGAATTTGATGTAGGAGATCATGTGTTCTTACGTGTTGCTCCATGGAAAGGAGTTACAAGATTTGGAAAGAGAGGAAAGCTAAATCCTCGATTCATCGGTCCATTTTTAATCCTCGATCGAGTAGGAACTGTGGCTTATAGACTCGCTTTACCGCCAAGTATGTCTCGTGTTCATAACGTTTTTCACATATCCATGTTACGCAAATATGTGGAAGACCCGAACCACATTATTGAGTTAGAGCCGGACGAAATAGCGGAGGATTTGACGTATGAAGAAGTTCCTGTTCAAATCTTGGATAAGAAGGAACATATTCTACGCTCCAAGGTTATACCTCAAGTCAAAGTTTTGTGGAGAAACCACGATGTTGAGGAAATGACTTGGGAGTTAGAATCAGAAATGAAATCAAGGTATCCTTACCTCTTCGACATACCAGGTACGTACCCTAATTTTGAGGGCGAAATTTCATAAGAAGGGGAGGTTGTAAGACCCCAACTTTTATAAATAAAGATGAATTTTCTATAAATATCATTTTTGAATATTATGGAGTTAATTTGATATAATGTTATAGTTGTGGGTAATATTTATAAATTTTACAAAGTAAGCAAGTTGTTATAAAATATTCGTTTGGTCGGAGAATATTCTTTTTGTCGGGGAATATTCGTATGACGGCACAATCATTGGTGGACCCCACAACGGAATTATTGTCGGATTGAGAAAACGACAGAATTATCTTTCTATAAAAATAACGGCTGAGGTGTTACCGTTAAAACCGTTAAAACTGTTGAACTACTCGGTAGTAAAAGTACAGTAATACGCGTGGTTGCATAGTAGCACACGGTATTGATTATTGATGCTTACGTGAGAAGCCACTCAGCTATACTCAATTATTACTACAGTAATTGCTGCATCATATCTCTTAAATTATTGTCATAGTATCATCTGTATAATATATTATATTATTAAATCAATAATTGAGACGTTGTGGTAAGTTTGGTTATTTTATGGGGGGCCATATGTCATCATCTAAGAGTCTCTTCGTCAATAGTAATTACCGTCGTCAATAGTAATTACCGTCGTCAATAGTATTTACCTTGGTCAATAGTAATTACCTTCGTCAATATTATTTACCTTGGTCAATAGTATTTACCTTGGTCAATAGTAATTACCTTCGTCAATAGTATTTACCTTGGTCAATAGTAATTACTTTCGTCAATAGTAGTTGTCCCTTCAATATTACCAAGAGTCATTTGACCCTTCGTTAAGACCAAGAGTCATTTGACCCTTCGTTAAGACCAAGAGCCACCCTCAGTTTTTCTATAAATAGAGGCCTAGGGCTTCATTATTTTTCACGAATTCATTCAAGCTATAGAGAGAGAAAGTATAGAGAGAATAAGAGAGAGAGAGAGAATAAAAGTATTCTGCTACATCACTTTTCCAATATCCAGTTTTTTTAAGGTAGGGAATATTATTTCTTTTATATTCATGAAGAGAACTTCTGTTATTCCATTCGTTATTATTCTGTTGGAATAACCAGTATACGCGGTCTACCCTATACTTGGTGACATTCTTCTATTATTCTGTTGGAACATCCTGTCTGTGTGTTTTACACCGGACCTGGTTCCGTCTTGTTATTATTCTGTTGGAACATCCTGTCTGTGTGTTTTACACCGGACTTGGTTCCATTATTTATTATTCTGTCGGAATATCCTGTCTGTGCGTTTACGCCGGACCTGGTTCCATTATTTATTATTCTGTTGGAATAACCTGTCTGTGCGGTCTATCGCATGCATGGTGATTTCTTTTGTTATTCCATTCTTTATTATACTCAGTTGGTTAAGTTTTGACTTCTATACTCCATGAAATTTGTGGAATATCCTTGATAGTTGCGTTTCATCCAGTATCTTTTCAAGAAAATATTCTTCTAAGCATTCTTGAATTTTACTCCACAATGCAGTATCATGTTGACAATTTGGACGTTGTTAATTCCTGGATAAATTAATTCTTGAACTTGTTTTATTGAATTCTTATATCATTGTCATCATCCTCATGTTTATAAAATGTTGAAAGTCATCTGTGGCATGTAGTGCATAGATGGACTTAGTATGATTATGACCAGGGATTATTCGGTATAATCATGACCGTAATGTTACAAATGATGTGGTAAAAGTCCTCATTGGCCCGTAGTGCATTGATGGACAGTTGTTGGCATGATCATGACCATTAATGAATACACGAATATCCTTGGCCGTAGTGCAGGGGTGATTCGATGATGTGGATTATTTTATTAAGCTGAGTCTCAGCGATCACAATGTTGAAAAACCTTTTAAATCATAAAAGATAGTAGAGTTTATTTTCTACTTGACTCTTTTAATGGATTGCTTGTTCCGCTGCAGTTAAACTTGATGTCTATTATATTTTATCAGTTTAACTTTGTTGAAGGCTAATGATAATTTATTCTGCATTATCTTAGTCATAATATTTCTTACTGGGCTAGTTGAGCTCACCCTTTCTTTCACTGTTCTCTTCAGGAAATGAGAACGTAGCTGGGGCAAGTCGGGGAACGGAGTGATGGTCCGAATGATAGTATTAGTTAGTAGTCCTCACTATTCTATGTAATGGTGTGTTAATAAATGTAATGAGGACTCCTTTTGAGTATGAATACTCTCTAGAAGATAATATTTGTATTCAAACTCACAGTTTATGTTTTGTCGTATTGTACACGACAGTTGTATTATTAAGTTGTATTTGTATTCTGTACTATGTATCTGACGACCCAAGATGGGTGATGTATACCTAATTTTGGGGGCGTCACAATCGTGAAGCACCGAGTTCGGGTTTCAAGTACCCGAATTTGGGGGCGTCACAGGTTGGTATCAGAGCTTTAGGGTTAGAAACCTTAGGTGGGATCGACCTTAGGCTGTAACCTTAGGACAGGGGGAAACGTTGAAAATACAAATAACTCATATAGAGTTTTAAAAGGAGATGAATTGAATAAATTCATCGTTGAACAAAATAAAAGATAAACTCTTATAAAACTATTGTTTGCTGCGTGTATATACTATATGCTAATTAGGATAATTTATGTGTGTAGATGTCTGGTGGAAAAGGATTGTTATGGGCTTATTACTTGAAGAAGAATCAGATCCATACACCCGAGCTAATATCGAAGCCAATAGCTGAAATAAAGGCTCACAATAAAACCAACTCGGACGAGGTGGTTATTGTGGAAAATATAGTACCAGATCCGGAAATGGTGGAACTGACAGGTAGTGATTCGGACACTAAAGTTGAAGCTGATCAAGCATCAACGGAGGTGCAGGATTTGAGGAACAAGGTTTCTTCTTTAAAAAAGCTGTGGGAAATAGAAAAGCTGTTGAATATTCAACTGCGTCAGGCGTTAATAGAAACAATGAAAGAGCAGGATAAGCTTAAAATCCAAATTGATCAGATAGGAGCCTCAAGCAACACATCGTGTGCAGCTCCTAGAGATAAGGGAAAAAGAAAGATAGAAGACCATGATTTAGGAAAACCTGATAAGAAGAAAGGGAAAAAGATATGTTACAATTACAGACATGAGGGACATACCTCTCATCATTGTCCCGATTTTAATCTAGGCGTACGTTTTGTTTGTGGGATGGAAGGTCATCGATCAAAAGATTGTACGAGAGAGAGGCTTAGTAAATAGGTAGTATAGGTTTTGTTGTGTAGGTATGTTTAAGGTAATATGTGTGATAAGTATGTTTGTGTAATAAAATATTTTCAACTTTTGTGTTGGTCAATGTTGTAAATCCCGACTTTTGTAGTCACAAAGGGATAGCTGGTGTGTAAAGTAGTATGTGCTATGCTATGTAAAATATTCGATGAATGAATATGAATCTAAGTTTGAGAAATGAAACAAGTTTAATATATTAATCTTATGCAATAAGGTTTAGAATGTAAGTTAATAAAGTATAATTTATGGTTTTACTTAACCAGATAATGCCGCCAAGACGTCAAACTCGAAACCAAAGGATAGAAGAATCTCTCAATAATACTGAGGAACAGCAACAAGACCCGATACAAAACTTTGCAAACATGATAGCTCAGGCTATGCAGCAGGGAATACCAGCCGCAGGAAACCAGCCAGATAATCGCTTGGAAAAATTTAAAGACTTCAAAGCAGTAGGACCACCAGAATTCAGAGGATCAGCTGACCCTATAGAAGCCCAGACATAGGTTAATGAAATAGAAAAGGCGTTCATAATTGCTAGGGTAGATGAGGGGCAAAAGACTGCTTTTGCCACTTATATGATGAAAGGGAAAGCCAACTTTTGGTGGGAGGCAAATAAAACTAGGGAAGGAGAAGGAGTAGTTACTTGGGATAGGTTTAAGACTTTATTTTTCGAAAACTATCTCTCAGCTAGTATGCAAGCTAGGATGGAGGTGAAATTTCTGGAGTTAAAGCAGGAGAACATGACTGTTGCGGAGTATGTCGCAAAGTTTAATGAGTTGGCTAGGTTTGCTCCACATCAAGTTGATACGGGGGCTAGAAAGGTAAGGAGGTTTGAGCTGGGCTTAAAACCCTGGCTCTACAATAAGGTGGCAGTATTGCAAATCAATACTTTTGTAGCACTCATGGAGAAGGCTATCATAGTTGAGGAGGGGAGTGAGACCATGAGCCTCTACAACAAGGAGAAGAAGAACAAAAGCAAGGCAGAAAGATCTTTGAAGGTGGAAGGAAATAGTGGAAATAGGGGTGAGAAAAGAGAGGGGAATTTTTCTGGGAATGTTCAGGTGAAACAGGAAGGTGTGAAGAAGCAGGTAGTGCAGTGCAAGAATTGCGGGAAGAATCACTCTGGTGAGTGCCTGAAGGGTAAGTTTGTATGTTACAAGTGCGGGCAGGAGGGTCATATCTCTCCCAACTGCCCCAACCCAAGGATGAACAGTGGGTGTTTTATATGTGGATCGACTGAACATAAGGTGAAGGATTGTCCAAAGAGGAGAATGGAGGCAGGAAATGTAACCACGGGAAAAGGTAGTGGGACTTTAGCAATCACAGGACCGACCTCAACCAATAACCCAACAAAAGCAACTCCGAGGGTCTTCAACATGACGGTCCAGGATACTGTGGCAGCTGAAAATGGAACTCCAGGTGTTATTCGAATAACTTATATATCTTATATGATTTTCTTATATATATAGTAAATTAATTTATAAAGAAATTTTGAATGAAGAATTTGATTCCTTTTAGAAATCAAACTTCTGTTTAATCAGGTAGACAAGCGTTATGCTGAATAGTAAAAGATCAGTTCGACCAATTATAATCGAGGTCTACTTGCAATGATTATATATGCTATGTACCCTTGTATATATGAGTTTTAAAACGGTGATTCCGGGGATGGAATCCTTATAAGGGAGGGTGAATGTAATAACCCGATATTTTTTTTATATAAATAGATAAGAAATTTTGCATATAAATTTTTTTTTACAATAAGAATAAGTGTCAAGTATTGTGATGTTAAATGCGAATATATTTATTACTTGAAAAATTAGAAATAATTTTAGAATTATTAATTACTACAAATTATATTCTTATGGTAATTAATTTCTGTAAGCAGAAATGTTTTTATTATTTATTTTTCCTGAAAATATAATTTATATATTATTTAAATAATATATTAAGTGACAATTAGAATTATAATAATAAATATGTTATTATATGAATTTGTTCAGAATATTTAAGTTAATTATTTTAACTTGATTATTGATGTTGTGTACGAAGGATAAGTCAGATATGGAATCCAAACCCTAAACTTGGATTTTTATCCTGGAATGAGAATAATAATGTAATATTAATTATATTTTAATTTTCAGTGCTTAAATATATACCGTATATCTGTAGACTGTTAATGTTGGTCAATTGTGGTAAATTGGGTCATAACGTAATATTGTGTTGTGAAACCCTAATTGTTAAACTCAATTATGAGTTAAGACTGAGTAGTAATTGTGTTATATAAATTCTTCTGCGTATTAGAATTTTTGTAATTAGAAGAAACCCTAATTATTGTTTTATGCTGATAATTAGGAAAAACCCTAATTATTTATTTGAAAACCCTAATTGAAAATTTTAGAAACCCTAATTATTATTTTGTGAATTATAAAGATAATTAGGAAACCCTAATTAATTTGGGAACCCTAATAATATTTAGGAACCCTAATTTAAAAACCCTAATTTCTATTAAAAATCCTAATTTAATTAGTATGTTTTAAATTAAAATTGTATTACACTTTAAATTTTAAATTGTCCAAATCCTATAAATTATTTGGAAAATTGTAAGATTTTCAATCTAGTGAATAAACCCTAGATTTAATCACCTTGTACAAGAATGCCCTTGAGATTTTAAGTGAAATTACCAAAATACCCTTTTTGTCTCTTTAGTGTATTATTAGTGAATTATTGTGCATTATTGCTATCAAAGCATGACAAACATCCCACCCTACCAATTTAGCATCCAAGACTCAATTATATTCAGATTCAATCAACCATTTTGAGCATTCAATGCATCTAATTTGGTTTATATATAGATTGGAGAGAGAATTAAGGCATTTTGTACACTAAAAATTGCCCAACTCTCATCCTTGAGCTTCTCTCTCTAAAACCTACGAATTATTGTAGTATTTCAGTCCCAAAACAAAGCCCTACTACAACTAAAGATAATCATGTTTTCATCAACGGTCTTGATCATGCCATAAAACAATTCATCTTTGCACTACGACCAAAGAGAATCCATAGCCATAATCATACCAAAAACTGTCCATCAATGCACTACGGGCTAATGCGGACTTTTTCCACATCATTTGTAACATTATAGTCATGATTACACCGAATAATCCCTGGTCATAATCATACCAAGTCCATCTATGCACTATAGGCCATAGATGACTTTCAACAAAATATAAACATGAGGATGATGACAATGATATAAGAATTCAATAAAACATGTTCAAGAATTAATTTATCTAGGAACTGATAACGTCCAAATTGTCAACATGATACTGCTTTGTAGAGTAAAATTCAAGAATGCTCATAAAAATATTTTTATGAAAAGATAGTGGATGAAGCGCAAATATCAAGGATATTCCACTAATTTCATGGAGTATATGTAATAACCCGATATTTTTTTATATAAATAGATAAGAAATTTTGCATATAAATTTTTTTTTACAATGATAATAAGTGTCAAGTATTGTGATGTTAAATGCGAATATATTTATTACTTGAAAAATTAGAAATAATTTAAGAATTATTAATTACTACAAATTATATTCTTATGGTAATTAATTTCTGTAAGCAGAAATGTTTTTATTATTTATTTTCCCTGAAAATATAATTTATATATTATTTAAATAATATATTAAGTGACAATTAGAATTATAATAATAAATATGTTATTATATGAATTTGTTCAGAATATTTAAGTCAATTATTTTAACTTGATTATTGATGTTGTGTACGAAGGATAAGTCAGATATGGAATCCAAACCCTAAACTTGGATTTTTATCCAGGAATGAGAATAATAATGTAATATTAATTATATTTTAATTTTCAGTGCTTAAATATATACCGTATATCTGTAGACTATTAATGTTGGTCAATTATGGTAAATTGGGTCATAACCTAATATTGTGTTGTGAAACACTAATTGTTAAACTCAATTATGAGTTAAGACTGAGTAGTAATTGTGTTATATGAATTCTTCTGCGTATTAGAATTTCTATAATTAGAAGAAACCCTAATTATTGTTTTATGCTGATAATTAGGAAAAACCCTAATTATTTATTTGAAAACCCTAATTGCAAATTTTAGAAACCCTAATTATTATTTTGTGAATTATAAAGATAATTAGGAAACCCTAATTAATTTGGTAACCCTAATAATATTTAGGAACCCTAATTTAAAAACCCTAATTTCTATTAGTATGTTTTAAATTAAAATTGTATTACACTTTAAATTTTAAATTATCCAAACCCTATAAATTATTTGGAAAATTGTAAGATTTTCAATCTAGTGAATAAACCCTAGATTTAATCACCTTGTACAAGAATGCCCTTGAGATTTTAAGTGAAATTACCAAAATGCCCTTTTTGTCTCTTTAGTGTATTATTAGTGAATTATTGTGCATTATTGCTATCAAAGCATGACAAACATCCTACCCTACCAATTTAGCATCTAAGACTCAATTATATTCAGATTCAATCAACCATTTTGAGCATTCAATGCATCTAATTTGGTTTATATATAGATTGAGGAGAGAATTAAGGCATTTTGTACACTAAAAATTGCCCAACTCTCATCCTTGAGCTTCTCTCTCTAAAATCTACGAATTATTGTAGTATTTCAGTCTCAAAACAAGGCCCTACTACCAATCATAACAAATCATAAGCCAAAAATCAAGAATCAAAGCTTAGAAAAGGTATAAACTCTAGCTTGATTTTTTTTTAATTTTTGGTGTTAGATGTTATGTTTAAATGTTAGAACATGTTTATTATAGTGTCTAAGGATGATCTGGGTTGCTAGATGTTGGATCCATAACATTTAGAAGCTCGGATTTGAAGATTTTCAAAATCTAGAAATTTTATTTTCTATGATTTTTTGGCAAATGTCAAGCCTTATATCTCTGTGATCTTTAATGTTATTTTGTGTTCTAAAAGTTGATATGTGTAGCTTGTTATGTGGTATTTAATCTTCAAAACGAATCAGGTCCATATCTATTGTGGATCAAAAGTTATTTAAGGTCAAAGTGGGTTGACCGTCATTGACCGACTGTTCTTCAAACCTAGAAAATATTCTGAGTGTCCAGAAAATATTATTTGGCAAATGTCAGAGCTTATAAATCTTTTCTCGATCATGATTTTTGTTGTTTAAAAGTTGTTATATGTAGTCGGATATGTGGTCGTTAATATTCAAAAAGAATAAAGTTCATATCTGTTATAGATCGGGCGTTATTCATGGTCAAAATCCGTTGACCGAAAACGCTGAAGAACACAAACCCAGAATTTTTTTGATCAGATTCCGTGTTGAAGTTTGACCAGCTAGATCTTGCTCATGTTATGATGTTAATGTGTTATGATGCTTTGTAGTTGTAGTCCTACATGTTTTCTGCACACTCCAATTGATAGATCACACAAACAATACACAGATTGGAAGTTATAAGGATCTAAAGTAGGCACCTCGACTGTTCTTCAGTCGAAGAACAGCCTTGTCAGACTTTTTGATGGCTAATAACTCTTAGATCTGATGTTTTTTAGTCACGATGTTTGTTGGTCATTGTAGTATTACATGAGCACTACAAGATTCAAGTGTTAGATTTCCCAGAAACGTAATGGATTGAGAATTATAATCGGTCAAACAAGGCACCTTGATAATGCCTTGTCAGTGTTCTTGAGGCTCAAGAACACCTAAGGCAACAGATAAGCGTCGCTAAAGCCTTTAGCGACGGTTTTGATTTATTTTAAAATTTTTAATTTCTGAAAATTCCGAAAATGATTTAAAAATTAGAAAAATTAGATTTTAATTATTAAAAATACTTAATAAATTCTGAAAAATTATTTTAAAGTCTAAAAAATAGTTTTTAACTATTTTGAGTATATTTCAAAAATATTTAGTATTTTTGGAATATAAAAAGGTATTTATTTATTTAATTATAATATCAAATAAATTATTTTAATTCATGAAAAATCATGAAAAGTTATATTATTGTGTTAGAAAATATTTTAAGTTATTTTTGATGAATTTTAATATTTTGTGATGAAATTTTATTAATTAATTAATATTAATGATGTTTAAGTTATTTAATAAATGTATGAAATAATTATGGAAAAACTAGAATTAATAATTTTAAAAATCATTTATAGTATCATAAAAGTATTTTGAGTTACAAAATATGACTTTGGATATTTTATCATGAAAAATATTATTAATTTAATATTAATGATATTAATCTAATATTGATGATATTTAGTTTATTTAATAATTATATTAAATAAATAGTTTAAAAATGGTTTTATTTATTTAAAAATCATTTAAAAAGGATATAAATGAATTAAAAATATTTTAAATTATAATAAATGACTTTTAATATTTGGATAAATAGTGCATTAATATTTTAATATAATGGTAATTATTTAAAAATGATTTTAAATGTTTTAAAAATCATTTAAGAGTAATATAAATATTTTAAAAGCATTTTGAGTTATTATACATAACTTTAATATTTTGGCAACAGTTTCATTAATAATTTAATATTGATTAAATGTTAATAATAATAGAATTATTTGATGTTTAAATCATTTAAATATGATTCCGATGTTTGAAAATTCATGATAAATTATAATAAATATTTTAAAATTATATTAAGTCATTTAAAAATAATATGACTGATACTTACGGATATTGAAATACAGTATAGAGTCTTAGACTCAATAATTATCCAATAAAACTGTCGGTACACCGACATGTTTCAAAAATTCATCTAGACTTAGATATTTTGACTGTATTAATGATTAATTATGATTCAATGACTGTTGGATATGTGTGATAATGTGATTAGGTTATGTGCTGACTGCAAAATGCAGTACTATGTGTTATAGTATATTATTCTAATCGAACGAATGATCTTATTACTGATAGGTCGCTGTATAAAAGATTAATCTAAGTTACGTTATTGTAAGCAGCAGCTCAGGCAAGTATCCTACCTTTGCATTTCCTTTATGCAATGGACATGAGTAAGAAGTTTCAGAATTAAATTATTATTATGCTATATTATCAACTCTACTGTGACATATTCTATATCCGCTCATTGTTTATCAACATGTTAGTATATGGTAATTCAGATATATATTATGTTCGTCAATTTCTATAAAATGGTTATATAAGTGTCCCCACTTGGATAATCATTGTATTTAATCACATGTTGATATTTCTTTGTCAATTACCCTTATATATATAGGTTGAATTATAGATTATTGTTGAACAAGATAAAACCTTTGCTTTAGAACCCAGACAAGTATGAACATCCCTTATATAGGGAAAACTTTTATGCGCCCAAGACGGAGAGAGTTCTTAAAATGTAGTATTGATCAATGCAGGACACAACGGGCTGATCACCCCCGTGTCCGTAAGTTATGACGGTTTGCAGATGAATTTCTGTTTAACCTTTTCGAAAAAGAAAATAATGTTCATGATATGTCACTTAACCCTACTTATAGTCAATACGTAGTTTTAAAAATGTGAAAGAGAGTTGTTATGTTATTATTATTCTTGGTACAGCTTACTTCAGAACTGTTGATTCGTTGTAGAAGTGTCTTTCAAAGAAAATATTTAATTCTTTCAGCTAATATATATTATTGTTATTACTTGCTGGGCACTCAAATGCTCATTCTTGCTTAATTTAAATGTTTTCAGTTAAGTTTGAAGAACCAGAAAGCTCGTGCATAAACAAAGGAAAAGGAAAGCTAACTGAATAAGATTTGTGGTAGTTGCTGTAATAGTTTATATTATTAAGACAATGATATATATATAAATAATATCATGTATTGTATGGAATGTACTTTAAGGTCTCGTACCTGGGGAGATAAACTCTGATAATTATGTAAATTAAGTTGTTATTCATATTATTGTTATTATTATTCGTAGAATTCCGCTCATAGAAATGGTATCGTGAAGCACCGAGTTCGGGTTTCAAGTACCCGAATTTGGGGGCGTCACAGTATATAAGTCAAAGTTTTAACCAACTGAGTATAATAAAGAATGGAATAACAAAAGAGATCACCATGCATGCGATAGACCGCACAGACAGGTTGTTCTAACAGAAAAATAAATAGTGGAACCAGGTCATGCATAAATACACCGACAGGATATTCCGACAGAATAATAAATAATAGAACCAGGTCCGGCGTAAACAAACAGACATGATATTCCGACATAATAATAAATAATGGAACTAGGTCCGGCGTAAAGCAAAGACAGGATATTCCGACAGAATAATAAATAATGGAACCAGGTCCGGCGTAAAGCACAGACAGGATGTTCCAACAGAATAATAAAAATGTAATAACAGAAGAATTTCACCAAGTATAGGGTAACCCGCGTATACAGGTTATTCCAACAGAATAATAAAGAATGGAATAACAGAAGTTCTCTTCATGAATAAGAAAGAAAGAATACCCTTTACGAGTATAACAAATAATATCCCTTACCTTGAAAGGAAGAGTACTGGATATAGGAGTAGTGAAGTAGCAGAACACTTTTCTTCTCTCTCTATAATTTTCTCTCTCTAGAGTTTCAGTGAATTCATAAGAAATAATGAAGGAATGAACTTCTATTTATAAAAAAATTGACTGCATAGTAACTAACTCATGAACGATCTAGATTGATTTTCTTTTATCTGACGGTCCATATTTAAAGCAAAATCTTTTAAATAAAATATAATATATTTTATTTATAATCTAATAAAACGAATAACTTTATAAATAATTTTACTATGCCGGCACTATGCAAACACTATGCATAATAAAATATAATATATTCTAATTATTGTCTAATAAAACAGATAAATTTATAAAAGTATTTTGTTTTATATAAAAAACTTTTCTGTTTTATTACATTAATAATACCAATAAAACAAAACTGAGTGACTTATCACGTAAGCCTCAATAATCAATACCGTATGCTACTCTGCAACTACACGTATTACTGTACTTTTACTACCGAGTAGTTCAACAGTATTAACGGTAAAACTTCCGCCGTTATTTTCATAAAATATTTTTGTCGTTTTCTCAATCCGACAATAATTCTGTTGTGGGGTCTACCAATAATTGTGCCGTCGTACGAATATTTCCTGACAAAAATAATATTCCCCGACCAATCGAATATAATACAACAACTTACATACTTTACAAAATTTATAAATACTACCCACAACTATAACATTATCTCAAATTCACACCATAATATTTCAAAAATATTTCAAAAAAATTAAATCTTTATTCATAAAATCTGGGGTTTCACAGTATTGATTATTGATGCTTACGTGAGAAGTCACTTAGTTATACTCAATTATTGCTATAATAATTGCTGCATCATATCTCTCTTATTATTGATTCAATTATTGTCACAGTATCTCTGCATAATATTTTATATTATTAAATCAATAATTGAGATGACAAAGTTATTCATATTATTATTTACAATATTGACAATGTCTAGAAAGTTCTGTCAAGGAGAGGTTTGGTCACCTAATTGTGAGCCAATAAGGAGAAATCCTTATCGGAAAGCTCCCTCTTTCCTGGGAATGATCTGGTTGTTAAATATTGTGAGTTATGATATTAATAATGAATAAGTTCGTATTGATTAAAGATGAAATTGATAGTTCCATTGTGTGGAAATTATTAGTGTTAGTGGAAATCGATATTTATTTCGATATTAATTGATGTCTGGAAGTTATACTGACCAATCGGGTAATTAATCGGATATATGAGCAATTAATTGCTATTAATTCACATAATTATAACTATTTATTCACATGTGTGTACTATTGATTCACATTCTTGTACTAGTAGGGTGGTGGTGCAAGATTGATAATACTTGCATGACTAAGTTAAAAATGGAGGTATAGATGGAGGTACTATACTGTAATTCGTATTTTCACATGTCTAGAACTATTGATTCACATGATTTGCTATTAATTCGCATTATTTACTATTAGGGGAGGTGGTGCAAGTTTGATAATACTTGTAGGACTAAATTAAAAATGAAGAAAAAGAGAAAGGTATTATACTGTAATATTTCGAGCTCCAAAACGTGCAATTATAGAAACTATATTTTCATATAAATAGAAGCTCATTCTTCCTTTATTTCTCACCAATTCATAAAAGCTATAGAGCAATTATTATAGAGAGAAAGAAGAAGAGAAGTCTGCTACCTCACTATTTCAGTATCCAGTTTTTCTAAGATAAGGGATATTATTTCTTTTGTATTCATGAAGAGAGTTATTTTCTTTCAATACTCGTAAGGGTTGTTATTCTATTCTTTATTATTCTGTTGGAATAACCTGTCTATGCGGTCTATCGCATGCCTGGTGAATTCTTCTGTTATTCCATTCATTATTATTCTGTTAGAATATCCTGTCTGTGCGGATTACGCTTGACCTGGTTCCCTTTTTTATTATTCTGTTGGAATATCCTGTCTGTGCGGATTACGCATGACCTGGTTCCATTCTTTATTATTTTGTTGGAGTAACCTGTCTGTGTGGTCTATCGCATGCCTGATGAATTCTTTTGTTATTCCATTCTTTATTATTCTGTTGGAATAACCTGTCTGTGTGGACTACTGCATGCATGGTGAATGATCCTTCGTATTCATTCCTTATTAAATTGTGAAAATGATCTGTCTACGTGGATTACCGCATGGCGGGTGAAAATCTATTTACAGTTTCATATATTCTATTAAACTCATTTGGTTAAAGTTTTGGCTTCTATACTCCATGAAATTAGTAGAATATCCTGAATATTTGCGCTTCATCCAGTATCTTTTCATGGAAATATTCTTCTGAGCATTCTTGAATTTTACTCCACAAAGCAGTATCATGTTGACAATTTGGACGTTATTGATTTCTGGATAAATTAAATTATAAAATCTTTAAAATTTATCTTGAACTTGTTTTATTTAATTATTATGTCATTGTCATCATCCTCATGCTTATATTGTGATGAAAGTCATCTTTGGCTTAAATGCATCGATGGACTTGGTATGATTATGACCAGGGATTATTCGGTATAATCATGACCGTAATGTGACGAATGATGTGGTGAAAGTCCTCATTGGCCTGTAGTTCATTGATGAACAGTTGTTGGTATGATTATTACCAGGGATTATTCGGTATAATCATGACCATTGATGATTACATGAATATCCTTGGCCGTGAAGTAGGGATGATTTGAGTTTATTTATTAAGCTGAGTCTCAGCGATAAAGTTGATGAAAAACTTTTTAAATCATAGAAGATAGTAGATTTTATGCTCTACTTGACTCTACTAATGTATTACTTGTTCTGCTGCAGTTAAACTTCTTGTTTATTATATTCTATCAGTTTAACATCGTTGAGGGCTAATGATAATTTATTCTGCATTATCTTAGTCATAATATTTCTTACTGGGTTAATTGAGCTCACTTTTTTACTTTCATTGTTCTCTTCAGGAAATAAGAACGTAGCCGGGACTAGTCAGGGAATGGAGTGATGGTCCGAGATGGTGTCATAGTTGTCCTCACTATTCTATAAAATAGTGTGATAATAAATGTAATGAGGACTCCATTGAGTGTGGATATTGTCTAGATGACAATATTTGTATTAAAACTCATAGCATATGTTTTGTCGTATTTTACACGATAGTTGTATAATTAAGTTTTTATTTGTATTTTGTACCATTATTTGGTGACTCAAGATGGGTGGTGTATACCTATTTTGGGGGCGTCACACTTTTGTTTCACAATTCCTTTTAGGTAATAAGAGTTTAGCTAGGTAGAGCGGGGGTAACAGGGGAATAGAACGGTGGTCGATAGCTATTGAGATTTCCCTAAAATAGTATAAAAATAATTTTATTGAGAATTTTAGATAAGTGTGTCGTATTTTTATACGTCATTTTAACCGTTGATTCTGGTGAACCGAATAGGGTGAGGTGAACCCAACTTTGGAGGGGACATTTTTACCACTATCATACAAGATGTCCAATGACCTACGACTTCGTGTTATCATAAGACAGGGTTATGCACATCCACTTGCTGATTATATCTACGAGCACTACCTATATAATCTTGGAGTTTGGTTGAAATATAATTCTCAATTGGAGACAATGGAGATAATTATATGTCAAGAGGAGACTCACCATTGGAAAGAACATGATAGTAATATTCTCATTTTTCTTTGGGGTCTATTGGGTCAACCAAGGATAATTCTCGAGTCATATGATATCTTTCATAACTTAGATACATGGCCTCCCACGTACGAAGGTTTCATTGAGCATTTTCCAAAGATTTTAATTTCTAAAACAGTTATTGATTGTACTTTTATGTAAGGTACCTTTGTAAGGTATCACTGTGAGATGTTATCCAAGTAAAGGGATGAGAGTTACAGTTGGTATACACGACATATGTGTAAGACCCTAATTTTTTATAAATAAAATTGAATTTCCTCTGTTTATTATTTTGAAATAGTAAGGGATTGATTTGATTAATGTGGTTAGCTATGGATAAAATGCGCAACTATTTCAAATAAGAAAGTGGATATAAAATATTTATTTTTGTCGGTGAATATTCGTTTGGTCGTGGAATATTCTTGTTGTCGAAAAATATTTGTATGACGGTGTAGCTTTGTGTGGGCCCCATAACGGAAAGCGATTGGATGAAAAAAATGACAAGTATGAGTTTTTATAAATAACGGCGTAGTTGTAACTGAAAGTAGTATGCATACAAGCCAATCATGTTTGATGATAAAGCATATACTTTGTAACAATCTTATTCATTTATTAATAAAATGTATTAATTTATTAAAGGCTTTTAATTATCTACATGATGCTGTTTTATAATATGTGATAAACCCATAGTTTTAAGCAATGCTTTTAGAATAATGATGATGATCATTCTAATGAGATCTAAATTCTTAGAAAGCTTAAAACTAAAATAGTTCCTAATCATTGGATTACTAAATTGGGGATTAGTGAATCCGGATAGATTGGTACATACGTTGCTTGCTCATTGGATGAGAATGATTGATCTCATGATCATTTGTGTGGAGACACTAAAGCAAGTATGTAGGTGCTTATTAGAGAATAAGTTCACTGAACGTGGCTCGCTAAGGAATACCTAATGGAGTTTTACTTACCTGTCAATAGGAATTCCTATAGTGATAGTAGTACAAGTGATCCTTGGACTTGAGATCATCATAGTATCTTGTGTATGATGAGTTATACTTTGACTTATTCCTTAAGACCCTTAGGGTATATCAAAGGGTATGCTTGGGTATAATAAGTTATACATAGAGATAATGTATGATCAATAAAGAATCTACCACTTCTAGTAAAAGAAGAGAAATGTCCTATGTGATTCGATAAATGACAACCCAGTAGTCCTTGGCCAAGGTAGAATAAAATTAGAAAGGAGTTTCTAATTTGCATTATTTGGAGTTGTGCATTTAAGAGTCGAAATACATATAATTAAATAAAATAAGACTTGACAGTAATTCCATGTCTTATATTTAATTGGGACATTATATGGTGGACAGATTGAATTGTACGATAACTATTTACTCAAAGGTTCTTTTATGATTAATGTTGAAATCTATATTATCTGGAAAGTCGTTGATCGCTAGGGAGGCTTATCCCTATTGTAGAATAAATATTATTAATTTAAATAAATTAAAGGTTTAATTTATTTATTTAAATAAGATTAGAATTGTTCTAATTGATTTATTCACAACCGGTTTAATATGGAGAATATAAAGGGTCACACCATAAAAGGAAGAATAATTATTTAAGAAGTTAATGGCATAATCGTAATAATATGTTAAGTATATTTAATTTAATCTATGGTGATAGAATGAATTAAATAGCTTAATATTTATTATTTAATATTTTAGAAATATTAAATATAAATTAATAAGAGGAGTCTTATTAATATTATTACAATTATTATTATTTTAATTTCTAAAAGAGTTTAGGAATTAATTTAATATATGTACTCTCATTTATTCCTAATAGGATTAGGAGGAAAAATTAGTTAAATGAGTTTAATTAATTATCTCTAATAAGATTAGGGAGCCCATTTAATTAAAAGAGTTTAATTAAATAAATAATACCTTATTTTTAATAGGGTTACTTGATATCTTTATAAGAGGAGTCTTATATCAGATATCAAACATACGTTATTCCAATTGTTGGAGAGTACGCTCCTTTTCTATAAAGATAGAAAAAACTAGGGTTTTGCCAAACACCCATTTTCTTGGATCTTTTTTCTTCCTTGGTGGATCACCTCTAGAGGTCAAACACTTGGGTGGCTAACATTGATCAAAGGAAGGAAGAAAACCCGGTGGATTCAAGTTGGACGCGAAAAGGATTGGAGGTGAGCTTGTACCTGAGGAAGCTCAGATCTTCAAGGGTATGATTCTTGTTCTTTCTTTTTCGTTTAATTAATAATTGCACATAAAGGGTGATCCGGGTATATGGTTTGTAAAATTTTAAACTCTGATTTTTCCACGTTTCTGCTATTTTGTGCAATTAGATTGCGTTCATGAATATTACAAACCTAACAGTAACGCCCCGAAATCCGGTCTATTTTCACATCCAGATTTCGTACGTCACGATCCCATCTTCTTCCAAACATACATCATTATATAGCAAAATATAACAACATACATCCTCAAAAACCAGGTTCTCGAAACCTTAAAATTTCTTTCATTACAAATAATAGTAATTACATTATTCTTTACATCTTACACGAGTGACTTTTATTCGCCACCAAGGATGCATAACTGTTCATTAAACTAGTCTATAGTTTAATTCTATCATTCTATATTACAAGTCTTCACTTCTTCTTCACGCACATTCACATACTGAATGACACTTCGTCTGGATACCGATCAGCTTGATCTTTTCGGGATCCTTAAGTTTTTTTTCTAACGTCGTTCGCTGAAAATATTTTTCATTTAAAGCAAGTGTGAGCATTCAGTTGCACAACAAGTCATAATAGTTGAACAAACAACTTCAAGAATTTAAACATTCTCTTTAGAACTTCGATAACCGAACAAATAGTTATTGTGACGACCCCAAAACAGGTCCATTCCATCCAACCCATTCTGAGTCGCCAAATACATGGTACAGAAAACAACTACAACTTTATTACAACAATTGTCGTGCAAAATACAACAACACATATGCTGTGAGTTTGGATACAAATATATACCAAATGTGACTCATGTTCCAACTGTGGACATCACCTCACAATAACACCTTACATAAAGGTATAGTCAAAAACTGTTTTAGAAATTAGAATATTTGGAAAGTGCTCAAGGAAACCTTCGTACATGGGAGGCCACGCGTCTAGGTTATGATAGATATCATATGGCCACAGAATTATCCTTGGTTGACCCAATAGACCCCAAAGAAAAACGAGAAGATTACTATCATATTCTTCCCAATGGTGAGTCTTCTCTTGACTTATCATTATCTCCACTGTCTCTAATTGAGAATTATACTTCAAACAAACACCAAGATTATATAGGTAGTGCCCATAGATATACTCAGCAAGTGGATGAGCACAACCCTGTCTTATGATGACACGAGGTTGTATGTCATTAGACATCTTGTATGATAGTAACAAAACACCCTTTCAACGTTGGGTTCGCCTCACCCTATTTTCTTCACCAAATATAACTACTAAATGATGACCACCGTTCTATTCCCTTGTTACCCCCGCTCGACCCAGCTACACTCTTATTACCTGAAAGGAATTGTGAAGCAAAAGGGTGAGCACAACTAGCTCAGTAAAGAATATCATGACTAAAGATAATTCAATTATCAATAGCCTTCATCAACAATAAATCAGAGATTTAGAACATATGGTAAATGATAAAAATTTCAACCATAGTTGCAGCGGAACGAGCAATCCATTAGAAGAGTCAAATAGACTATAAAGTCTATTATCTTCTCCATGTTAAAAATCTATCAACAATGTTTTATCCCTGTAACATCAATCAACAATTCTGGTCCACAATCATATGAATAACTCATAATCATAACTGTAGTTCTAAATTCCTCTTCTCATCCAGGACGAAGATAATTTTCATCACCTATCTTTACCTGAAACATCAAAGATCATGGTTACACCAAATCACATTTCCTGTTCATAATCATACGAATAACTTCATCTTTAAACTACGGCCAAAGATATTCATTTGTATCACCAGTTG
This sequence comes from Panax notoginseng, assembly GCA_016801055.1. Taxonomy (NCBI): domain Eukaryota; kingdom Viridiplantae; phylum Streptophyta; class Magnoliopsida; order Apiales; family Araliaceae; genus Panax; species Panax notoginseng. Next base: position 111,086,799 of record CM029013.1, on the reverse strand, counting down.
GTCATGTTCATCTCAACATCTGTTCATCTTTGCACTACTGGCCAAAGATATTCAACAACATGTCATCTTTGCACTACGGGCCAAAGATATTCATCAACAATTCATCTTTGCACTACAGGCCAAAGATATTCCTCAACAGTTCATATTTGCACTACGGCCAAATATATTAATATCTCAAAGAAATATATAATCATTTCAGAATTTATATAAACAATAATTATAACCATGTTGATCAATTCACCTTTGCACTTAAGCTAAAGATATTCACTTATAAATTTAATGGTCATGATCATACCAGTCAACAATTCAACTTTGCACTACTGGCCAAAGAGAACCCATAGTCATGATCATACCAATATTTTACCCATCTTTACACTCAAGCGAAAGAGAATTTCAACATCAAGGTTATAAAAATGTTATATATGATAATAAAAACAATATGATCAACATATAGATTTAATCTCAAGAGTAATATTCATAAATCAACTATAATTTGGTTAGAAAAAGAAACTAATTTTGTCGTGAATAGTAACTCGTGAATAGTAACTCATGAATAGTAACTCGTGAATAGTAACTCATGAATAGTAACTCACGAATAGTAACCCCGACATGAAAAAGGTAGAAATTCCACAATAATATACATACCAATATTTCGGTATAATGATATTGAAAGAATAATATTCTTAAGCTTATAAACAATTTATTTAAATTGTTTACACTTTACAAATTAATGCATTTAATCATCATAAAACGCCAACTCTTAAGATTTCATCATCAATAACCAAAACCCTCATCAAAAATCTGCATATACCTCATATATAGGATTTTCAAGCCATAAAATCCTATTTTCCAATTTTCTTACTTCACATAACATATTTAATTCATTTTCTCATAACTAGACTATTTTCATGAAAAATACCAAATCCGTTCCAAAAATATTTCTTTTCTGGAATTTAGCATAATATAGTCCCATAGTGAACATATATTTTTCTCAGAATTTTTAAAAGTCATTTACTATTTTTCATATGGCCAAAATAGCCGAATATTTAGACATTTATCAAAAATTGTACTTTTGTCAAAAAATTTTGAAATTTACAGAGTATACTTCTATCATATACATGTACTCCCAATAAAAATTTCATCAATTTTGGAGTTAACCACAAGGAATTATAAGCTGTTACTTTTAAAATAGTCTTTTCTCATAAAATTCATAACTCTCAATCTATACATCCAAAAATCACCATTTTTGGACACAATCAAGAAAACTCATCAAAATATCATTTCAAATTTTTCCAGAATTTTTGAAGGTCAGAAAAATTACGAAACTGAAAATCATAACAACCCTTAAAATCCCTTAATATCCCTTACTATCCCTTACCTCAAAAGTGCAGTACTTCTGACTGGATATCGGATATGATGCTGAAGGAAACTTGCACTAATGAATAGCAACTCACCAAGTATCTAAAAACTCACAAAATATACTTCATAATATAGAGAGAGAAAGAGAGAAAGCTTATGTTTCTGGTGTGATTTTCAATTCTAACTTAGCCCTCTATTTATAGGAAAATTTTGGTAGGTTTGACCTGCAACCTGATGGATTTACCTGCTACTATTCCCACCCACCACATTTGAAATATAATTCAGCACATTTCTTCACCAACCACAAGTGGGGCCCACCAATTCTAGAATTTTCCACCAAAATGATAAACTCCGAAAATTCAACAATTTCTGAACCAGTCATCTCGTAAAATTCATAACAAATCATACGTTCATTTTTAACGGTTCAAAATTTGTGGGCATATACTCAACTTATATATGTATAACATATCCAAAAATTACCACGATCCAACGGTCGGATTAAAAATTATAACCCCCGCAAAATATCTCAAAAACCCTAATTTTTAATACCTCCATTCCGACAAAAATACTGATAAAAACCTCAATATTAACTCCTTCATTTTTAACCACAAAAATATATCCCTCATTTATATCCACATAAAATAAATATTTCCTTATCATATGAATCAATAATTAATTATTCACAAATAATATTACAGAATCACATTTATGACAACCAGGTCGTTCTCAGGAAAGAGGGGGCTTTCCAATAAGGATTTCTCCTTACTGGCGCGCAATTAGATGACCAAACCTCTCCTTAGACAGAACTTTCTAGACATTGCCAATAATGCTATCTAATAATATTATTCAAATAATATGAATTATTGATCTGATAATAGAAAATACTGTGCATCAACAATTATTGAAACAAAAATAATAAAAAATATCAACGCAGCAATTATTGAATCAATAAAGTAAAATATTGAACAGTAATTACTGTAACAATTATTGAGTATTGCCTTCTTACGTAAGAATCAATAATTTCAAAAATACTATGCAATACCGTGTGCTACTGTGCAATAACGCGTATTACTGTATTTTAACCACCGGGTATTCCAACAGTGTTAACGGTAACAACTATGCCGTTATTTGTAAAAATTCAAATTTGTCGTTTTCTTCACCCGACAGTTATTCTGTTATGGGGCCCACAAATGGCTGCACCGTCGTACGAATATTCCCCGACAGAAAGAATATTCCACGACCAAACGAATATTCCCCGATAACAATGATTATTTTATAACCACTTGCTTATTTTGAAAAAAAATCATATTTCACTCATAAGTTTAAACTTTTATCAATTTAACCATTTACTGAATAGTAATTATAAGAAAAATTGAATACTTTTATTTCATAAAATTCGGGGTCTTACAGTTATGAAGCAGCTTGAATAATAGGAATAGTCTCGATTCCTATCATTTTACAACATTCATCACATACTCTTTTCACTACATTCATTCTTCTACCTTTTTTCATACATATCCTGTCTGGCTAAAATCATTAGCACAGACTTAACAATAACGGTTCATGTATAAACAAAACATACTTGTATTGAACAGTTCAATCACAGAACAGTTCATCTCAAAGAAACACCGAAGTGTTCACATTGTGGCACAAGGCCTCATACATTCTACCACCTTGTACAAATATCGCACATTCGCACATAGACAGAACTTCTCAAGTTCAACATCTTAGAAGTTTTAGAAACTAGCATTCATTTAAAATATGAAAGAAGTTAGGAAACTTGCCTTACGCACAGCTACAACTGATAGTTTACGCTGAACTACTCATTCCAATTCCTATGTAACACATAAGGAACATAGCACACACACCAATTAGTCATATACTTGACTTACTCATTGGTTTACTTAACTTTACTTCTTAGGGTTCACGCTCTTGTAATTTAAGTTTACGCGACCAACTTTCATTACCGACTTACGATTTCAAGACATACGGAGATGTCTTACTCATAACGTTCATCATCTTTGATGATTTATATTCTTATCTTCTTCTTATAACTTCTATAGGACTCAGTACACATCGCTTCTCTACTAGTAGTCCATATGGTACTTTGAGTGGTTTCCCACAAACAACCAACAAACAAGTTCTCGTCTCATCTACACTGCCCATAATAGTGAGTTAGATCGGTTGCCAGTTTTGTATATACCTTCGCTCTCTGAAGGAATTGTTTAGCCCAGCTCCCATATGTCAACCATCAAAAGTTACGATTGTACCACAACCTAATTTCTCTTAACTTATCCGAACCATTAAACTATAATGTTCGTTAAGTCAACTTCTTATTCCTTACGGCTTTCTAGCAACTAAATGCCATACCTCAGGATTCATACTTTATCGTCCAAGTCATACAGTCTTTTGTATACTTAGAACGATCATTCAATATTCATACTATGAGGTCATAGCGGTAAACATTTTACATTACCTTATTCTTAACTTACAACGTTCGGTTTATTCGACACGGAACGTCTTCCAAGTTATAAACATTAACTCAGCTTATTTACGTTATACGTACTTATCTTCGATTCAGCTTCTTCATCGCTCACAAGTTTAATCAATGATCTTCATTACCTTACGGTCAAACCATACACGGAGTGTAGGTTCTGCTCGTTTAATATTCACGTACACTTAACCTTTACATCGGTTCAAGTGTTCAAATCTTACATTTCATTCTAACATTCTCATCAGACTCACATTCGGCTTTCGTTAATCTTCTTACCGTTCTCTACGGCTTTCTTGATAATTCATATCTTACTTACTACCTTTGTCAACGTCTAGGTTATACAACTAGGGTATACTTAGAACATTCGTCCAACGCGAATATGATTCACGAGGATCGTCTACGTATTCGACGTTTACGTTGCTCGTTTCTTAATCTCTCATTCAACCTTTACTCAAGGTTTTAATCGCTTTCATTCGTTATCCAACCCATGAACCCCATGTTCATTCTTCTTTCTTAATGTCGAAGCCATACCGTTCTTTGTATGCTAAGACCGATCGTTCATCGCAACAACGTTGCGTTCACAGCGTCTATACGCTTTACACATATCTCTCATTACCATGACATAACATCGGAATGTTATTTATTACCTTCATCACTCAACGTCTAAGGAATCACAACCATAGCATTCTCTCACGTTCGTTCATTACGACTACGGTCCCCGGATATCGGTTACGTAATCTAGCGCTTACATTCTCTATCTTTTAATCTCGTTTAATCCTTTCGTTCAACCTTTAATAAAGGTTTAACTCACTTGCTTAAGTGTTACGTTACGTGAACTATATGTTCATATTTCTTTTTTGCACATCCCCCAGTAATTGAGCAATAAAAATCTCATTACTGGGCCTTGCCCTGCACCGGCGCTGCGGCGCCGTGACCCTTCCTTTCCTTCGCGCTGCGGCGTGGCCTACGTCTCTCTCTTATCTTATGGTATGGCGCTACGGCGCCAAGCCCTATGTTAACACTCGTGCTACGACGCCAACTAACAGAACCTGAGGCCCGAGCTCGCGCTGCGGTGCCACTTTTGCAAGCTTAGCTGGCGCTGCGGCGCCGAGCCAAAACCCTAGAAAATTTTCTAAGTTTTAAATCCCATTCTAGACGCTTACTTCCCGATCTCATAACTTCTTCGTTATAACTCAGAACGAGGTCATTCCAAAGCCATTTTCTTCCTTATCTTACGTACTTCGATTACCCATGCACAGAACTTTGTTCTGAATCCATTAACATGCCATTCAATTGGCTTAATCTTCACTATTTGTTCGTATTTACGTTATTAACATTCTTCATTCGTTCGTCTGCAATTTGGTCATCCGAACTCCGAACTAGTTCGTTCTTGAGTCTATGACTCAAATTTTCTACGTTCTCTTACATTCTTATGAAAGTCTACACATTCGAATTCATTTACTAACCTTCTAATTCTCGTTCTTCTTTTACGAAAATTTCGCCATAACTTCGTTATAGCTAAATTTTTAATCCATTCTTCATGAACGTTTCTGCTGTTCCTAACCAAGCAATAAGCAACTAACTTATGCGCGATGGTTTTAAACTTGTCCATCAACAACAATTATTCTACGATGGTTTTAAATTTGTCCATCAACAATGTTCTTCGTGTTCTTCGTTTTAATCGGTATTTTGGATTACGATTCTATTTTTTTCTTAGAATTTGATGTTATAGAACACCATTCCTTACTTAATTCACCTACTCGTTCATAATATTCGTTCGGGTCGCTCACAATCCTCACGAATCTTATACTTCCTTAAGAAATTTATAAACTAAATTTCTAATTCTTATTTCTTCGTTTTCTCATGATTTCAACCATATGAAATCATTTCTAACATTATCTTCTCCCTATTCTCATTAAGCTATGTTTTAATCATAGAAACTTAAAGAAAATATTAGAAGAAACTAGCGTTCGGATTACCGTTCTTCTTTAATCCTCTTCTGTTATACAAAGCCGACGATTCACAAGCTTTTCTATTTCTCGATCACTTTTGATCCAAGCATTCATGGTCATTCTCTTCCTTCTCCTTCTTCTCCAAGCTCTCAAGCTCTCTCTCTAAGGTGTAGGATTTTCAAAATCCAAAAATAATGAAATGAGCTTACTATATATAGAATTTCAAGGCTAGGGGTATTTTAGTCATTTTGCCCCCTTAACCTCCTTACTATTCATGGCTTAAGTCCTAAGTTAACTTGGCCACCACATTAACTTAGCCACCAAGTACTTTACTTGGCCACCACTTTGGGTCATTCATGGGTTGCCCCATGGTTATTATCCATCCGTTTACCCATCGGTTCGATCCGCGGTTTCTTTTCTTGGTTTGGGCCTTAACCCTAATTCTTATTGGGCCTATCTTGGGCTTGACATAATCCAAGTCCAATTAGATTCTACAAAGTCCATGAATTCAAAGTCCATTTAGACTAATCGTATTCTACGCATTCCATTCTCGTATTCTCGTATTCTCTTCGTATATCATTCGTACGATATTTGTATTATACGTCGTACTATTCTTCGTACTATACTCGTATAATAATTAGTATTATACTCGTATCTCTCATTCATAATAACCCTAACTATTATACGAAAACATAAAATTCTCGGAACTCACTTTTTCTAACCCTTAGGTTTTACGTCCGCAGGCGAAAATTTCGTTTTTGCCATAACTTAAATATTATTGAATATTCCATCACGTCTCAACATTTTACGTAATCATTAACTTCTCAGAATTTCAAAATAAAATCCCGAGCAGAAACTGATGAATAATGCCTATTTCGTCTTTTTCTCCAGAAATATTTTTGTTTCCTGAAAAATTTTATTTTCATCAATCTAGCTCGTAGCCAGAATACTCCCGACTTATAATCATTCTAGGTTATAGAACGATTAATAAACACATAACACATAATAGTATTAATAAAAATTTATTTTATTAATAACTAATTCTTTAAACTTAAATTATGGACAATTCGGATTCTCCGGGTTGTCACACTTCCCTCCTTAAAAAAATTCCGTCCTCGGAATTTCTTAAAACCACACCCTTACCCGGGTTCTCACATTCTCCCCTTCTTCACAGAATTTCGTCCTCGAAATTTTAGCTTACACTTCTTCTCAACTTCTCTTCAAAGAAGTTCTTATCTTTCCATCATTTCTAACCTCCATAACCTATCAAGAATCATGAAGTAGAAGGAATAGCGAGGAATATAAAATATCCTTTAAAAGATCTCATACTTTTGCTGAGGGGTCAAATTGACCATGAACTCTTACTAGGTTAAACAGCCTTTCGCCGTAAACCTTTCTTTTCACGGTAAGTTTACAATCACAAAGAAGGTAAACTACCTCTTCCCATACGTAGGTGATCAACCTATCGTATAACCCCATTTCAGGGTATGTTCACCTCAGACTTAATCATTAGATTCTACACCAAAATAATTTGGTTCGGCATAGCTATTCAAAGAAAGCTCGATTTTCTTTTAATCATGACATACCATTCGTCTTAGCCAAATCAAGTAGCTTAGACCATACCAATAAATTGGACATCAACTTGAAACATTCGTCTAGTCAACTCACTTGACATCGACTACTTCTTTAAATTCTTTTTTGCAATACATCAAAATGTTTCATGACGTCATGATACCGTACTCTTCACAGTACATTGAGGACTTCGTCAGTTTATGACTTTGTCATTATACATCTTACCATAGCAGTTTGTTAATCCTAAGATCACATCCCACCAGGTTCAATTGCATTAAAAACTCCATCTTTTTACCACCCTGGCATTAAATGCATTGATGATATAAAATTCATTTTGATATTTCAAATCAACTTCTGTCTAGCTGAAGTAATTGGCATAGATATACCAAGAATAGTTCTTTTAAAATCCATTGGTTCCAAAAGCTGAACCAATTCTTTTCTTTTCAAAATGTGGACATCAGCACGATTTCAAGAAACTTCGAAATCTAGCATAACTATATGACTTGGAATATCCTATTCTCCATCTTCCTTCATTGTCTTACTGCGACAATAATTAAACTTCTCTAGCACCTTCAATGCTAAGTCTACTGAAAATACTTTATTTTCAGTCTAAACATCTTTATACATTAGTACAGTCCATCAACTTACCACACATTATGAGTTCAGGAACTTTCCACAATAGTATGAGTTTAAGAACATCCAGACAGACCTTAAGCGTCCATTCGCTGAGACGTTCGAAAACATACCATATTTGTAAGACCCCAACTTATTAATGAATAAAATCAAATTTTCTCTAATTATTATTGTGAATAATAAGGTGTTAATTTGATATAATATTTTGGTTATGGGTGAAATGTGCAAATTTTACAAAATAAACAAGTGGTTATAAAATATTCATTTTGTCGGGGAATATTCGTTTGGTCGTGGAATATTCTTTCTGTCGAGGAATATTCGTACGACGGCGTAGCTATTTGTGGGCCCCATAACGGAATATGGTTCGATGAAGATAACGACAAAAATTAAATTTTTATAAATAACGGCGTAGTTGTTACCGTTAACACTGTTGGAATACCCGGTGGTTAAAATACAGTAATACGCGTGGTTGCACAGTAGCACACGGATTGCACAGTATTTTTGAATTATTGATTCTTACGAAGGAAGACACTACTTAATAATTGTTACAGTAGTTACTGTTCAATATTTTATTTTATTGATTCAATAATTGCTGCTTTGATATATTATATTATTGTTGTTTCAATAATTGTCACTGCACAATATTTCTCATTATCAGATCAATAATTCATATTATTTGAATAATATTATTAGATAGCATTATTGGCAATGTCTAGAAAGTTCTGTCAAAGGAGAGGTTTGGTCGCCTAATTGCGCGCCAGTAAGGAGAAATTCTTATTGGAAAGCCCCCTCTTTCCTGGGAATGGCCTGGTTGTCATAAATGTGATTCTGTAATATTAATTATGAATAATTAATTATTGATTCATATGATAAGGAAATATTTATTTTATGTGAATATAAATGTTGGATATATTCTGTGGTTAAAAATGAAGGAGTTAATGTTGAGGTGTTTTATCAATATTTTTGTCGGAATGGAGGTATTAAAAATCAATCAGGATTTTTGAGATATATTGCGGGAGTTATAATTTTTAATCCGACCGTTGGATCGTTGTGATTTTTGGATATGTTATACATATATAAGTTGAGTATATATCCACAAATTTTGAACCGTTAAAAATGAACGTATGATTTGTTATGAATTTTAAGAGATGACTGGTTCAAAAATTGTTGAAGTTTCGGAATTTATCATTTTGGTGAAAAATTCTAGAATTAATGGGCTCCACTTTTGGTTGGTAAAAATGTGCTAAGATTTTTATTCAAATGTGGTGGGTGGGAATAGTAGCAGGTAAAGCCATCAGGTTGCAGGTTAAGTCTGCTTCGGCGTGCTAATATTTTCTTATAAATAGAGGGCTAAGTTAGAATTGAAAATCATACCAGAAACAAGTTTTCTCTCTTTATCTCTCTAGATTATTGAGTGTATTTTGTGAGTATTTAGATACTTTGTGAGTTTCTATTCATCAGTGCAAGTTTCCTTCAGCCTTATACCGATATTCCGATCAGAAGTACTGATATTTTAAGGTAAGGGGTGTTATATTCTTCTTAAAATGATGTTTTCTTCAATATCATTATACCAAAATATTGGTATGAACTTTTTATCAAATTTAAAACTTTTTGTGTCGGGATTACTATTCACGTATACGTTACTATTCATGTATACGACACTATTCACGAATACGACACTATTCACTAAAAAATAAAATTTTCTTCTTTTTGTCCAAGTTATCTATTATGGTTACTTTCTTTGATTGTATCCATGTTTTGATCTTTATTTTTGAATTCTGCTTTAAAATTGATTATTATGGAGTATTATTGAACTTGGATAAACTGTCATACGAATCCCTAATATTTGTTCTTTTATCTCACTGGATTCGTTTTCTTTAAAATATTTTTCATTATCCTCAGTCCTAAATGATGATACTACTGAATATCTTTGGCCTGTAGTGCAAAGATGTATGATTACTGATGAATATCTTTGGCCTGTAGTAAAAAGATGAACATGTGTTGAGATGAACATAACCAACTGGTGATATAAATGAATATCTTTGGCTTGTAGTGCAAAGATGAATATTTGATTCAAGATGTATATTGATTGATGTTACAGGGATACAATATTGATGATGGACTTTTAAATCTTAGAAGATAGTAGAATTCTTTCTCTACTTGACTCTTCTAATGGATTGTTGTTTTCGCTGCAGTTGTTGATCTAAAACTTGTTGTCGATTATATTCTATTAGATTTTTCCCTGTTGAATACTAATGATAATTTGTTGTATATTATCTTAGTCATAATATTCTTTACTGGGCTAGTTGAGCTCACCCTTTTTGTTTCATTTTCTTCTCAGGAGGAGATAGTATAGCAGGAACTAGCCGAGGTATGGAGTGACGGTTTTAGAAAGTTGTTTAGCAGTCCTCACTATTTTTGTAAAATAGTGTATCAATAATTGTAATAAGGACTCCTTTTGAGTTTTTATACTCTCTATTTGTATTCAAACTCACAGTATGTGTTGTCGTATTTCGCACGACAATTGTATTACTGAGGTTGTATTTGATTTTGTACCATGTATTTGGCGACTCAGAATGGGTGATGTATACCTATTTTGGGGGCGTCACAGTTGGTATCAGAGCTTAGGGATATGATCCCTGGCTGAGATGTGAGACAAGAATTAGGAGGGGAGAGACGGGAAATTCCTTCTCTAGTATGACCTGACAAAGTTTATTTGGTATTTATTTGGTCGGTCATAGTATAGGGATAATATATAACTTGACTATTAACCCTTGTTTTATGGCAGTATTTAAGAATGACAGCTGAAAACGTTAATAATGGAGTGAATCAGACTGTGGAGACACCTTTGATCACCACCCACGAGAACGTTCAACAGGAAGGCAATATTCCTCCTGTAAACAACACTACTGGACAAATAATGAATGATGGGATGTTTAGAAGTTTCTTGTAGTTCATGCAAAACCAGACGAGGGAGACTCGTGCACAAAATACGGGTGGAAATGCTAGCAATGCGCGGCTTGTCACAGCCAAGCAGTTTAAAGAGTTGGGACCACCAGAATTTAAGGGAAAGCCGGATCCGATCATGGCGGAAACATGGGTCAAGCAAATTACCAAGATATTCGATGTCTTGGGATGCACGGAGGAACAGAAGGTTCCATTCGCCACCTTTATATTCCGCGGTGAGGCAGACTACTGGTGAGAGTCTGTGAAGCGTACCCAGCCTGACGTACTCAACATGTCTTGGAAAACGTTTCAAAAACTGTTTAATGACAAGTACTTTTCTGAAAGTATTCGTCATATGAAGGAGGTAGAGTTTATTAGACTGGAACAAAATAACATGACGGTGTCCCAGTACGAGGTGAAGTTTGGAGAGTTATCCAGGTTTTCACCTTATTTTGTAGAGAATGAGGAACGAATGACGAGGATGTTCCTGAGAGGTCTAAAGCCCGAGATTTGGCAATATCTTATCTCTCATAATTTTTTTTTATATTCAGATGTTGTAAACATGACTCAATTATTAGAGCGAGATAATGAGTATATTCAACCAAGGGACCACAACCAGGGTCATACCGGTGGCAGCGGTCATCGGAGCAATGAAAACCAGCAGGGAGTAAAACATTCGGACAAAAGCGGTAATCACTCTGGTGGTAATCATGGCCGTGATAATAGAAGAAGCGAGTCAGGAGGAAATTTCAAAAGGAGAAGGTACAACAACGATAACGTGAAGACGTCACCGCCAGCATCAGTTGTTTCTAGGGGAGGAGAACGAGCACCGGTCGTATGTTACAAATGCGAGAAAGAGGGACACATCAGCCCAAACTGCCCACAACAGTTCAAGGTATGTTATAACTGTGGAAAGGAAGGTCATATAGCTAAAGATTATCTTGTTACGAAACCAAGTTCAACGGGGATAGTGACTCCGAAGGCTATTCCGGACAAGTCAAAGTCAGTGGTTCCTGGAAGGGCGTTTGTCGTGACTGCCCAAAATGCGAGGAACCCGAACGAGGTGATCACGGGTAAGCTAATCATAAACTCTTGCGAAGTTTATACCTTATTAGATATCGGTTCTACCCATTCTTTTATCTCTCCTGCTTGTGCTCAATGTTTGAACTTGACTCCGGAGAAATTAGACCTTGACTTATCTGTTGAGTCTCCGTTAGGAGAAACTTTCATTACATCTACTGTTTATAAATCTTGCTTGATTCAAGTTGGTACCAACACATTACCTGCCGATCTTATTTCGTTGAAAATTCTTGCATTTGATGTGATTTTAGGGATTGATTGGTTAACCACGCATCATGCTAAAATTGATTATTTTCGTAAGGTTGTTAGTTTTCATATTCCTAACCAACCTGTTATGCGAATTTAAACAACTAAACCATTAAAGTCAATCACCGTCATTTCAAGCCATAAAGCTATTTGTTTATTGAAAAACAGATGTCAAGCTTTCTTAGCCCATGTCACGGACTTGAACAAAAACACGTCAGATTTGAATAAAATTTCTGTTGTTAATGAATTTTCTGACGTATTTCCAGAAGAACTTCCCGGTCTACCCCCAGAATGTGAAGTTGATTTCTTTATTGACCTTGAACCTGGCACAAAGCCCATTTCTAAAACCCCATATCGAATGGCTCCTATTAAACTTCAGGAGTTAAAGATCCAACTACAGGAGTTGTTGGACATCGGTTTTATTCGTCCTAGTACATCTCCTTGGGGTGCTCCGGTGTTATTCGTAAAGAAAAAAGATGGTAGTATGCGACTTTGTATCGACTATCGGAATTGAACCATGTCACCATCAAGAATAGGTATCCACTACCTCGCATTGATGACCTGTTAGACCAATTGTAAGGAGCACAATTCTTTTCAAAGATCGATCTTCTTTCTGGATATCATCAGATGAAGATTAAAACTGAGGATATTCTAAAGACTGCCTTCAGAACTCGGTACGGGCATTACAAATTCTTAGTCATGTCTTTTGGATTGACTAATGCTCCTGCTGCTTTTATGGATATGATGAACCGTGTATTCAAGAAATATTTGGATCAGTTCGTTGTTGTCTTTATTGATGACATCCTCATCTATTCCAAAAGTCGTGAAGATCATGAGCACCATTTGAAGCTGGTACTACAAAGGTTTCGCGATAACAAGCTATATTCTAAGCTGAAGAAATGCGAGTTCTGGCTTGAGGAAGTAGCATTCCTTGGGCATGTGGTGTCAAAACATGGAGTATCTGTCGACCCGACGAAGATTAAAGCCATACAAAGTTGGGAGCAACCAAAGTCGGTGACCGAAGTACGTAGCTTTCTGGGCTTAGCTGGTTACTATCGGAGATTCGTGGAATGATTTTCTAGAATCGCTACTCCGTTAACTCGGCTGACTCGTAAAGATACAAAATTTGATTGGAGCAAGAATTGTGAGAAGAGTTTTCAAGAACTCAAGAGGAGACTCATTTTGGCACCTGTTCTGACAATACCATCTGGTTCGGATGGATTTGTTATCTACAGCGATGCTTTAGGCAAAGGGTTAGAATGTGTTCTCATGCAACATGGAAAAGTCATAGCCTATGCCTCGCGACAACTCAAAGAATATGAGAGGAATTATCCTACTCATGATTTGGAGTTGACAACAATCATTTTCGCGTTGAAGATCTGGAGATACTACCTGTATGGGGAGAAAGTGGAGATCTATTCAGATCATAAAAGCCTTAAATATTTTTTCACCCAAAAGGAACTCAACATCTGGCAACGACGTTGGCTCGAGCTGCTGAAAGATTACGATCATACCATCCAATATCATCCTGGAAAAGCAAACGTAGCAGCTGACGCATTGAGTAGAAGATCATATGCGGGTACGAGTGCAATGTTGTTAACACAAAGGCCCATTTTGTATGACTTGCAAAGGATGGAGATAGAGATGAAGGCTCTAAGTACCCACGTGATGATATCAAATATATGAGTAGAACCGGCTTTAATCGATAAAGTTAAAGCTGCTCAAGCTACGGACATGGAGCTGATGCGTATGAAGAAGAAAGTGCAAGAAGGTGCTATTCCAGAAGCAAGAATCGATGAAGAAGGAATACTTCGAGTCAACTCCAGACTTTGTGTTCCTAACGATTTTGACTTGAAGCATAGAATCATGATGGAGGCATACAACACACCGTTTGCAATCCATCCTGGGAGTACCAAAATGTATCACGATCTTCGACATACATTTTGGTGGAGCAATATGAAAAGAGAGATCGCGGAGTTTATCTCGAGGTGTTTAACTTGTCAACGTGTAAAGGCGGAGGATCAGGTACCAAAGGGTCCGTTGCAACCACTTGAGATTTCGAAGTGGAAGTGGGAACACATTACCATGGATTTCGTTACGGGTCTTCCCAAGGTTTCTCAAGGCATAAATGCGATTTGGGTTATTGTTAATAGATTAACCAAGTCTGCCCATTTCTTGCCTATACGTGAGACTTATTCCCTTGAACGTCTTGCTAGTATGTACATAAATAAGATTGTAAGATTGTATGGCATGCCAGTATCCATAGTTTCAGATCGTGACCCAAGATTCACTTCACGATTTTGGGTTAGCTTGCAGAAAGCTATGGGCACGAATTTACGATTCAATTCGGCATACCATCCTCAAACGGACGGACAATCAGAGAGTACTATTCAAACTCTTGAAGATCTATTAAGACTCTGTATCCTAGATTTCAAAGGGAGTTGGGATAAGTACCTACCATTGGTGGAATTCTCCTACAACAACAGTTATCAGGAAAGTATAGGTGTGGCTCCATTCGAGGCGTTAAATGGAAGAAAATATCGTTCACCAGTATGCTGGGACGAGGTGCATGAAGCAACATTGTTGGGACCAGAGTTGGTACGAATTACTATAGAGAAGATCCAAACGATTCGACAACGTATACAAACGGCACTGGATCGACAAAAGAGTTATGCGGATCTTCATCGGAAGGACGTGGAATTTAATATTGGGGATCATGTATTGTTACGTGTTGCACCATGGAAAGGAGTTACAAGATTTGGGAAGAGAGGAAAGCTCAATCCACGATTTGTTGGTCCATTTGAAATTCTTGACCGAATAGGAAATGTGGCCTACAGACTCGCATTACCTCCAAGTATGTCTCGTGTTCATAATGTTTTTCACATATCTATGCTTCGTAAATATGTTAAAGACCTGAACCACATTATTGAGTTAGAACCATACGAGATAGCCGAAGATTTAACGTACGAGGAGGTACCTGTTAAGATCTTGGATAGGAAAGAGCATGTCTTACGCATGAAGGTTATACCACAAGTTAAGATTTTGTGGAGAAACCATGCTATTGAAGGAATGACTTGGGAGTTAGAATCAGAAATGAAAGCGAGGTATCCCCACCTTTTCGAAACACCAGGTACGTACATCAATTTCGATGACAAAATTTTATAAGGAGGGGAGGTTGTAAGACCCCAACTTATTAATGAATAAAGTCAAATTTTCTCTAATTATTATTGTGAATAATAAGGTGTTAATTTGATATAATATTTTGGTTATGGGTGAAATGTGCAAATTTTATAAAATAAACAAGTGATTATAAAATATTCATTTTGTCAGGGAATATTTGTTTGGTCGTGAAATATTCTTTCTGTCGGAGAATATTCGTATGACGGCGCAGCTATTTGTGGGCCCCATAATGGAAAACGGTTGGATGAAGATAACGACAAAAATTAAGTTTTTATAAATAACGGCGTAGTTGTTACCGTTAACACTGTTGGAATACCCGGTGGTTAAAATACAGTAATACGCGTGGTTGCACAGTATTTTTGAATTATTGATTCTTACGAAGGAAGTCACTACTTAATAATTGTTACAGTAGTTACTGTTCAATATTTTATTTTATTGATTCAATAATTGCTGCATTGATATTTTATATTATTGTTGTTTCAATAATTGTCACTGCACAATATTTTCCATTATCAGATCAATAATTCATATTATTTGAATAATATTATTAGATAGCATTATTGGTAATGTCTAGAAAGTTCTGTCTAAGGAGAGGTTTGGTCACCTAATTGCGCGCCAGTAAGGAGAAATTCTTATTGGAAAGCCCCCTCTTTCTTGGAAACGGCCTGGTTGTCATAAATATGATTCTATAATATTAATTGTGAATAATTAATTATTGATTCATATGATAAGAAAATATTTATTTTATGTGAATATAAATGTTGGATATATTTTGTGGTTAAAAATGAAGGAGTTAATGTTGAGGTGTTTTATCAATATTTTTGTCGGAATGGAGATATTAAAAATCAATCAGGGTTTTTGAGATATATTGCGGGGGTTATAATTTTTAATCCGACCGTTGGATCGTTGTGATTTTTGGATATGTTATACATATATAAGTTGAGTATATATCCACAAATTTTGAACCATTAAAAATGAACGTATGATTTGTTATGAATTTTAAGAGATGACTGGTTCAGAAATTTTTAAAGTTTCGAAATTTATCATTTTGGTGGAAAATTCTAGAATTGGTGGGCCCCACTTTTGGTTGGTAAAAATGTGCTGAGATTTTTATTCAAATGTGGTGGGTGGGAATAGTAGCAGGTAAAGCCATCAGGTTGCAGGTTAAGTCTGCTTCGGCGTGCTAACAATTTCCTATAAATAGAGGGCTAAGTTAGAATTAAAAATCACACCAGAAACAAGTTTTCTCTCTTTATCTCTCTAGATTATTGAGTGTATTTTGTGAGTATTTAGATACTTTGTGAGTTTTTATTCATTAGTGCAAGTTTTCTTCAGCCTTATACCGATATTCCGATCAGAAGTACTGATATTTTGAGGTAAGGGGTGTTATATTCTTCTTAAAATGATATTTTCTTCAATATCATTATACCAAAATGTTGGTATGAATTTTTTATCAAATTTAAAACTTTTTGTGTCGGGGTTACTATTCACGTATACATTACTATTCACGTATACGATACTATTCACGAATACGACAATATTCACCGAAAAATAAAATTTTCTTCTTTTTGTCCAAGTAGTCTATTATGGTTACTTTCTTTGATTGTATCCATGTTTTGATTTTTATTTTTGAATTCTACTTCAAAATTGATTATTATGGAGTATTATTGAACTTAGATAAACTGTAATACGAATCCCTAATATTTGTTCTTTTATCTCACTGGATTCGTTTTCTTTAAAATATTTTTTATCATCCTCAGTCCTAAATGATGATACTACTGAATATCTTTGGCCTGTAGTGCAAAGATGTATGATTACCTGATGAATATCTTTGGCCTGTAGTGAAAAGATGAACATGTGTTGAGATGAACATAACCAACTGGTGATATAAAAGAATATCTCTGGCTTGTAGTGCAGAGATGAATATTTGATTCAAGATGTATATTGATTGATGTTACAGGGATAAAATATTGATGATGGACTTTTAAATCTTATAAGATAGTAGAATTCTTTCTCTACTTGACTCTTCTAATGGATTGTTGTTTTCGCTGCAGTTGTTGATCTAAAACTTGTTGTCGATTATATTCTATCAAATTTTTCCCTGTTGAATACTAATGATAATTTGTTGTATATTATCTTAGTCGTAATATTCTTTACTGGGCTAGTTGAGCTCACCCTTTTTGTTCTATTTTCTTCTCAGGAGGAGATAGTATAGAAGGAACTAGCCGGGGTATGGAGTGACGGTTTTAGAAAGTTGTTTAGCAATCCTCACTATTTTTGTAAAATAGTGTATCAATAATTGTAATGAGGACTCCTTTTGAGTTTTTATACTCTCTATTTGTATTCAAACTCACAGTATATGTGTTGTCGTATTTCGCACGACAATTGTATTACTGAGGTTATATTTATTTTTGTACCATGTATTTGGCGACTCAGAATGGGTGATGTATACCTGTTTTGGGGGCGTCACAATATTATTATGAATCACAAACTTACCATAAGTATGAGTTTCAAGAACTCGCACCTATCTTATCGTTCTCTACCTATCAAGTATATACATGCGAAAAGATTCACCTTCTCGTCATATACATCTTAATAGCGCAACCAATTCCAATGATTATCACGGTAATAAACTGAGTAGTTGTTACACTAAGCACAAACCTTTGCCTATACAAAGGTTCATACAACTCAACCATCACATGAGTCCTCAATTGAAATCTTACAACTTCTAAATTTCTCTTTACTTAATATGAATTTTCTTTAATTCGTATGTTATCCTTCTCAACTCAATCTGAGTTATTCTTCCCGTACTACTTCGTAGTACCATTCATTCATAGCATTTGCTATAAATCATCCATCGTTTAACCGCTCATCTGTTACTACGATTTATTATGATCACGTGGTGATCTTCTTATCCTTCTCTCTATGATTATAGTCTTAGGTACTCATACCTAAGGTTTATAACCTATCAGCTCTGATACCAACCTGTAACGCCCCGAAATCCGGTCTATTTTCACATCCGGATTCCGTACGTCGCGATCCCATCTTCTTCCAAACATACATCATTATATAGCTAAATATAACAACATACATCCTCAAAAACCAGGTTCTCGAAACCTTAAAATTTCTTTCATTACAAATAATGGTAATTACATTATTCTTTACATCTTACACGAGTGACTTTTATCCGCCACCAAGGATGCATAACTGTTCATTAAACTAGTCTATAGTTTAATTCTATCATTCTATATTACAAGTCTTCACTTCTTCTTCACGCACATTCACATACTGAATGACACTTCGTCTGGATACCGATCAGCTTGATCTTTTCGGGATCCTTAAGTTTTTTTTCTAACGTCGTTCGCTGAAAATATTTTTTATTTAAAGCAAGTGTGAGTATTCAATTGCCCAACAAGTCATAACAGTTGAACAAACAACTTCAAGAATTTAAACATTCTCTTTAGAACTTCGATAACCGAACAAATAGTTATGAAGCAACTTGAATAATAGAAATAGTCTCGATTCCTATCATTTTACAACATTCATCACATACTCTTTTCACTACATTCATTCTTCTACCTTTTTCCATACATATCCTGCCTGGCTAGAATCATTAGCATAGACTTAACAATAACGGTTCATGTATAAACAGAACATACTTGTATTGAACAGTTCAATCACAGAACAGTTCATCTCAATGAAACACTAAAGTGTTCACATTGTGGCACAAGGCCTCATACATTCTACCACCTTGTACAAATATCGCACATTCGCATATAGACAGAACTTCTCAAGTTCAACATCTGAGAAGTTTTAGAAACTAGCATTCATTTGAAATATGAATGAAGTTAGGAAACTTGCCTTACACACAACTACAACTTATAGTTTACGCTGAACTGCTCATTCCAATTCCTATGTGACACATAAGGAACATAGCACGTACACCAATTAGTCATATACTTGACTTACTCATTGGTTTACTTAACTTTACTTCTTAGGGTTCGCGCTCTTATAATTTAAGTTTACGCGACCAACTTTCATTATCGACTTACGACTTCATGACATACGGAGATGTCTTACTCATAACGTTCATCATCTTTGATGATTTACATTCTTATATTCATTTTATAACTTCTATAGGACTCAGTACACATCGCTTTTATGCTAGTAGTCCATATGGTACTCTGAGTGGTTTCGCACAAACAACCAACAAATAAGTTCCCGTCTCATCTACACTGCCCATAACAGTGAGTTAGATCGGTTGTCAGTTTTGTATATACCTTCGCTCTCTGAAGGAATTGTTTAGCCCAGCCCCCATATGTCAACCATCAAAGGTTACGATTGTATCACAACCTAATTTCTCTTAACTTATCCGAACCATTAAACTATAATGTTTGTTAAGTCAACTTCTTATTCCTTACAGCTTTCTAGCAATTAAATGACATACCTCAGGATTCATTCTTTATCGTCCAAGTCATACAGCCTTTTGTATACTTAGAACGATCATTCAATATTCATACTATGAGGTCATAGCGTTAAACATTTTACATTACCTTATTCTTAACTTACAACGTTCGGTTTATTCGACACGGAACGTCTTCCAAGTTATAAACATTAACTCAGCTTATTTACGTTATATGTACTTATCTTTGATTCAGCTTCTTCACTGCTCACAAGTTTAATCAATGATCTTCATTACCTTACGGTCAAACCATACACGGAGTGTAGGTTCTGCTCGTTTAATATTCACGTACACTTAACCTTTACATCAGTTCAAGTGTTCAACGCTTTCATTTCATTCTAACATTCTCATCAGACTTACATTCGGCTTTCATTAATCTTCTTACACGCTCTACGGCTTTCTTGATAATTCATATCTTACTTACTACCTTTGTCAACGTCTAAGTTATACAACTAGGGTATACTTAAAACGTTCGTCCAACGCGAATATGATTCACGAGGATCGTCTACGTATTCGACGTTTACGTTGCTCGTTTCTTAATCTCTCATTCAACCTTTACTCAAGGTTTTAATCGTTTTCATTCGTTATCCAACCCATGAACCCCATGTTCATTCTTCTTTCTTAATGTCGAAGCCATACCGTTCTTTGTATGCTAAGACCGATCGTTCATCGGAACAACGTTGCATTCACAGCGTCTATACATTTTACACATTTCTCTCATTACCATGACATAACATCGGAATGTTATTCATTACCTTCATCACTCAACGTCTAAGGAATCACAACCATAGCAATCCCTCACGTTCGTTCATTACGACTACGGTCCCCGGACATCGGTTACGTAATCTAGCGCTTACATTCTCTATCTTTTAATCTCGTTTAATCCTTTCGTTCAACCTTTAATAAAGGTTTAACTCACTTGCTTAAGTGTTACGTTATGTGAACTATATGTTCATATTTCTTTCTTGCATATCCCCCAGTAATTGAGCAATAAAAATCTCATTACTGGGCCTTGCCCTGCACCGGCGCTGCGGCGCCGTGACCCTTCCTTTCCCTCGCGCTGCGGCGCGGCCTACGTCTTTCTCTTATCTTTTGGTATGGCGCTGCGGCGCCAAGCCCTTTGTTAACACTCGCGCTGCGGTGCCAACTAACAGAACCTAAGGCCTGAGCTCACGCTGCGGTGCCACTTCTGTAAGCTTAGCCGGCGCTACGGCGCCGAGCCAAAACCCTAGAAAATTTTCTAAGTTTTAAATCCCATTCGAGACGTTTACTTCCCAATCTCATAACTTCTTCGTTATAACTCGGAACGAGGTCATTCCAAAGCCATTTTCTTCCTTATCTTATGTACTTTGATTACCTATAGACAGAACTTTGTTCTGAATCCATTAACATGCCAGTTAATTGGCTTAATCTTCACTATTCATTCGTGTTTACGTTATTAACGTTCTTCATTCGTTCGTCCGCAATTCGGTCATCCGAACTCGTTCGTTCTTGAGTCCACGATTCAAATTTTCTACGTTCTCTTACATTCTTATGAAACCCTACACATTCGGATTCATTTACTAACCTTCTAATTCTTGTTCTTCTTTTACAAAAATTTTGTCATAACTTCGTTATAGCTAAATTTTTAATCCGTTCTTCATGAACGTTTCTACTGTTCCTAACCAAGCAATAAGCAACTAACTTATACGCAATGGTTTTAAACTTGTCCATCAACAACAATTATTCTACGATGGATTTAAATTTGCCCATCAACAATTTTAATCGGTATTTTGGATTACGATTCTACTTTTTTCTTGGAATTTGATGTTATAGAATACCATTCCTTACTTAATTCACCTACTCGTTCATAATATTCGTTTGGATCGCTCTAAATCCTCACGAATCTTATACTTCCTTAAAAAATTTATAAACTAAATTTCTAATTCTTATTTCTTCGTTTTCTCATGATTTCAACCATATGAAATCATTTCTAACATTATCTTCTCCCTATTCTCATTAAGCTATATTTTAATCATAGAAACTTAAAGAAAATATTAGAAGAAACTAGCGTTCGGATTACCGTTCTTCTTTAATCCTCTTCCGTTATACAAAGCCGGCGATTCGCAAGCTTTTCTATTTCTCTATCACTTTTGATCCGAGCATTCATGCTCATTCTCTTCCTTCTCCTTCTTCTCCAAGCTCTCAAGCTCTCTCTCTCTCTAAGGTGTAGGATTTTCAAAATCCAAAAATAATGAAATAAGCTTACTATTTATAAAATTTCAAGGCTAGGGGTATTTTAGTCATTCGCGCCCCCTTAACCTCCTTACTATTCATGGCTTAAGTCCTAAGTTAACTTGGTCACCACATTAACTTAGCCACCAAGTACTTTACTTGGCCACCACTTTGGGTCATTCATGGGTTGCCCCATGGTTATTATCCATCCGTTTACCTGTCGGTTCGATCTGCGGTTTCTTTTCTTGGTTTGGGCCTTAACCCTAATTCTTTTTGGGCCTATCTTGGGCTTGATTATCACAAAGCATTGGGCTTGACATAATCCAAGTCCAATTAGATTCTACAAAGTCCATGAACTCAAAGTCCATTTAAACTAATCGTATTCTACGCATTCCATTCTCGTATTCTCGTATTCTCTTTGTATATCATTCATACGATATTCGTATTATACGTCGTACTATTCTTCGTACTATACTAGTATAAT
Source organism: Panax notoginseng (assembly GCA_016801055.1). Classification (NCBI taxonomy): domain Eukaryota; kingdom Viridiplantae; phylum Streptophyta; class Magnoliopsida; order Apiales; family Araliaceae; genus Panax; species Panax notoginseng. The sequence goes on along the minus strand of CM029013.1, from coordinate 111,064,177 downwards.
AACTAGTATTATACTCGTATCTTTCACGCATAATAACCCTAATTATTATACGAAATCATAAAATTCTCGGAACTCACTTTTCCTAACCCTTAGGTTTTACGTCCGCATGCGAAAACTTCGTTTTTGCTATAACTGAAATATTATTGAATATTCCATCACGTCTCAAAATTTTACGTAATCATTAACTTTTCGGAATTTCAAAATAAAATCCCGAGCAGAAACTGATGAATATTGCCTATTTCGTTTTTTTCTCCGGAAATATTTTTGTTCCTGAAAAAATTTTATTTTCGTCTTGAAAATTCTTACTCGTTCAATCTAGCTCGTAGTCAGAATACTCCCGACTTATAATCATCCTAGGTTATAGAACGATTAATAAACACATAGCGCATAATAGTATTAATAAAAATTTATTTTATTAATAACTAATTCTTTAAACATAAATTCTGGACAATCCGGATTCTCCGGGTTGTCACAGTAGTTGTTACCGTTAACACTGTTGGAATACCCGGTGGTTAAAACACAGTAATACACGGTGTTGCACAGTAGCACACGGTATTGTACCACTTATTAATTTTTACGTAAGAAGTCACTACTCAATAATTGTTACAGTAATTACTGTTCAATATTTTTTTTATTGATTCAATAATTGTTGTGTTGATATTTTATATTGTTGATTCAATAATTGTCATTGCACAGTATTTCAAATTATCAGATCAATAATTTATATTATTTGAATAATATTATTAGATAGCATTATTGGCAATGTCCAAGGAAGTTCTGTCTAGGAGAGATTATTTAATTGCGAGCCAGTAAGGAGAAATCTTTACCGGAAGGCCCCCTCTTTCTTAGGAACGACCTGGTTGTCATTATTATGATTTTGTAATATTATTTGTGAATAATTAATTATTGATATATATGATAAGAAAAATATTTATTTTATGTGGATATAAATGGAGAAATTTTTAGAAAAGTGACAATTGTTAAAAATTTATATTTTATCTTTTCTGATAAAATAATTCATTCAAATATATTATTATATTACATTATAAATGTATAATGCGATAATATAATAATATAATAATGGTGATATTTTTACAATGAATGTGTGATATATGAATATATGAGGAGAAAGAGTATTTTTGTTACAATAAATGCTAAAAACATGTAAAACATGTTGGACGACCCCATTTTTGACTGAAATTTGATTATAGCTTGCAAAATCGTCTGTATGTAGATTTCGGTCAATTTCTGTTTGAAATTTGGAAAAATTTAAAGCTACAAAGTTGTAGAGAATTGAATTTTCTATGGAATGGACATAAGATTCAAATTTTTCTGATAAAAGGGATATTTATTATGAATTATTGAAGTTCCGGAATATTGGGTCTGAATTAATTTTGTTACAAAAAATGTTTAAAACATGTTTTGTGTGTTGGTGGGCCCCACATGTGTTGTAAACATGCTGAATTCAGATTTCAAGATGTGGGCGTGAATTTTTTTTATAAATATTAATATTTTATTAAATGTTCAAGCCATAAAGCCATTCGTTTAATGAAAAAATGGATGTCAAGCTTTCTTAACCCATTTCATGGATTTAAACAAAAATATGTCAGATTTGAAGGATATTTTTGTTGTTAGTGAATTTTCTGACATATTTTCTGAAGAACTTCCTGGCCTACCCCCTGAGCGTGATATTAAATTTTGTATCGACTTTGAACCAGATACAAAATCCATTTCTAAAATTTCATATTAAATGGCTCCTATTAAACTTCAGGAGTTAAAAACCCAACTACAGGAGTTAGTACCCTAACCTCTATCTGGTGACTTCTTTTGTGGAATGCATCAAAGCCAGACTCTCCGTAGGGGACGTCATATTCGTGCGGTGGTAAACTGATAGGTGTCATTGTGATGTGCTATCCAAGATTGGGATATGAGTCACAGTTGAGAGCAACCTAAGTCAGTAATCAAAATACGTAGCTTTCTAGGCTTAGCTAGTTATTATCGGAGATTCGTTGAAGGATTTTCTCGAATTACTACTCCATTAACTCAGCTGACTCAAAAAGATACAAAATTCGAACGGAGCGAGAAATGTGAGAAGGGCTTCCAAGAACTCAATATGCGACAACAACGTTGTCTCAAGCTGTTGAAAGATTACAATCATACCATCCAATACCATTCTAGAAAAGCAAACGTGGTAGCTGACGTGTTGAGTAGAAGATCGTATGCGGGTACGAGTGCGATATTATCGAACACAAAGACCCATTTTGTATGACTTACAAATGATAGAGATAGAGTTAAAGACTCTAGGGACCTACACGATGATATATGAGTAGAATCGAGTTTAATTGATAAAGTTAAAACCGCTCAAGCTACACACCAGAGCTGATGAATATAAAGAAGAAGGTGCAAGAAGGCGTTATTCTAGAAGTAAGAGTCGATGAAGAGAAGAAATCTCAACCCTCGATTTGTTGGTCCATTTGAAATTCTCGATCGAGTAGGAAATGTGGCCTATAGACTCGCTTGACCGCCAAGTATGGCTCGTGTTTATAACGTTTTTCGCATATCCACGCTACGTAAATATGTGAAAGACCCGAACTATATTATTGAGTTAGAACCAGACGAGATAGCCAAAGATTTAACGTATAAGGAGGTACCTGTCAAGATCTTGGATAGGAAGGAGCATGTCCTACGCACAAAGGTCATACCACAAGTCAAAGTTTTGTGGAGGAATCATGATATTGAGGAAATGACCTGAGAGTTAGAAACTAAAATGAAGGCGAGTTATCCTCACCTTTTCAAATTACTAGGTACGTATGTCAATTTCGAGGACGAAATTTCATAAGGAGGCCGGGAGGTTGTAAGACCCCAACTTTATATAAATAAAATTGAAATTCCTCTATTTATTATTTTGAAATAGTAAGGGATTGATTTGATTAATGTGGTCAGTTATGGATAAAATGCGCAAATATTTCAAATAAGCAAGTGGTTATAAAATATTTATTTTTTTTGGTGAATATTCGTTTGGTCGTTGAATATTCTTGTTGTCGAAAAATATTTGTACGACGGCGCAGCCTTGTGTGAGCCCCATAACAGAAAGCGGTTGGATGAAGAAAACGACAAGTATGAGTTTTTATAAATAACGGCGTAGTTGTTACCGTTAACACTGTTAGAATATCCGGTGGTTAAAACACAGTAATACGCGGTGTTGCATAGTAGCACACGGTATTGCACCACTTATTGATTCTTACGTAAGAAGTCACTACTCAATAATTGTTACAGTAATTACTGTTCAATATTTTATTTTATTGATTCAATAATTGTTGTGTTGATATTTTATATTGTTGATTCAATAATTGTCATTGCACAGTATTTCAATTTATCAGATCAATAATTTATATTATTTAAATAATATTATTAGATAGCATTATTGGCAATGTCTAAGGAAGTTCTGTCTAGGAGAGGTTATTTAATTGCGAGCCAGTAAGGAGAAATCTTTACCGGAAGGCCCCCTCTTTCTTAGGAACGGCCTGGTTGTCATTATTATGATTCTGTAAAATTATTTTTGAATAATTAATTATTGATATATATGATAAGAAAAATATTTATTTTATGTGGATATAAATGGATGAATTTTTAGAAAAGTGACAATTTTTAAAAATTTATATTTTATCTTTTTTGATAAAATAATTCATTCAAATATATTATTATATTACATTATAAATGTATAATACGATAATATAATAATATAATAATGGTGATATTTTTACAATGAATGTGTGATATACGAATAAATGAGGAAGAAGAGTATTTTTGTTAAAATAAATGCTAAAAACATGTTAAACATGTTGGAGGACCCCATTTTTGACTGAAATTTGATTATAGCTTGCAAAATCGTCCGTATGTGAATTTCAGTCAATTTCTGTTTGGAATTTGGAAAAATTTAAAGCTATAAAGTTGTAGAGAATTTAATTTCCTATGAAATGGACATAGGATTCGAATTTTTCTTATAAAAGGGCTATTTATTATGAATTATTGAAGTTTCAGAATATTGGGTCTGAATTGATTTTGTTACAAAAAATATTTAAAACATGTTTTGTGTGTTGGTGGGCCCCACATGTGTTGTAAACATGTTGAATTCAGATTTCAAGTGGTGGGCGTGAGATTTTTTTATAAATATTAATATTTTATTAAATTTTCTACTTTGGTGTTCTAAGCATTTTTCTATAAATAGGGTGCTTAGGTTAGAATTAAAAATCATATCAGAATCTGAAGTTTTCTCTCTCTATATTATCGAGTCTATTTTTGTGAGTATTTAGATATCTTGAGCGTTGCTATACGGTGCAAGTTTTCTTCAGCGTTATATCTGATAATCCAGCTAGAAATACTATTCTTTTAAGGTAAAAGATGTTATTTTTTGTTCAATATTCGCTTGAAATAATATTTTCTTCCATACTCTGTAGTATGTAAGAAATATTATTTCGTTTTAGATTTTGAATTCTATACCTGTTTGTTAAAATTTTGGCTTCTATATTCCATGAAATTAGTAGAATATCCTTGATATTTGCGCTTCATCCAGTATCTTTTCATGGAAATATTATTCTGAGCATTCTTGATAAGTTTTAACTTTTTTATGCTGGAGTACTATTCATGGGATTACTATTCCCGAAGTACTATTCACTCGAGTACTATTCACCTGGGGTACTATTCATGATAAAAATTGATTCATTTTTGGTCCAAATTATTTTTGGTCCAATATTATTCTTAAATTTTATTCCACAAAGCAGTATCATGTTGATAATTTGGACGTTATTGATTTCTGGATAAATTAAATTATAAATCTTTAAAAATTTATCCTTGAACTTGTTTTATTGAATTCTTATATCATTGTCATCATCCTCATGTTTATATTATGTTGAAAGTCATCTGTGGCCTGTAGTTCATAGATGGACTTGGTATGATTATGACCAGGAATTATTCAGTATAATCATGACCGTAATGTTATAAATGATGTGGTAAAAGTCCTCATTGGCCCTGAAAATAGTATGCATACAAGCCAATCATGTATGATGATAAAGCATATACTTTGTAATCAATCTTATTTATTTATAAATAAAAGAATTATTTATTAAATGCATTTATTATCTACATGGTGCTATTTTAATAATATGTGATAAACCCATAATTTTAAGCACTACTTTTAGAATCATGATGAGATCATGCTAATGAGATCTAAATTCTTAGATAGCTTAAAACTAAAATGTTCCCATTCAATGGATTACTAAAAAGGGAATTAGTGAATCTGGATAGATTGGTACGTACGTTGCTTGCTCATTGGATGAGAATGGTTGATCTCATGATCATTTGGGTGGAGACACTAAAACAAGTATGTAAGTGCTTATTAGAGAATAAGTTAACTGAACGTGACTCGCTAAGGAATACCTAATGGAGTTTTACTTGCATGTCAATAGGAATTCCTGTAGTGATAGTAGTACAAATGATCCTTAGACTTGAGATCATCATAGTATCTTATATATAATGAATTACACTTTGACTTATTCCTTAAGACTCTTAGAGTATATCAAAGGGTATGCTTGGGTGTAATAAGTTATATATGAAGATAGTGAATGATCAATAAAGAATCTACCACTTCTAGTAAAAGAAGAGAAATGCCCTATGTTATTCGATAAATGGCAACCCAAGAATCCTTGGCCAAGGTGGAATGAAATTAGAAAGTAGTTTCTAATTTGCATTCATTAGGAGTTGTACATTTAGGAATCAAAATACATAAAATTAAATAAAATAAGACTTGACAGTAATTCCATATCTTATATTTAATTGGGACATTGTATGGTGGAAGGATTGAATTATACGGTAACTATTAACTCAAATGTTCTTTTATGATTAATGTTGAAATCTATATTATCTGGAAAGTCGTTGACTGCTAGGGAGACTTATCCCTATTGTAGAATAAATATTATTTATTTAAATAAATTAATCGTTTAATTTATTTATTTAAATAAGATTAGAATTGTTCTAATTGATTTATTCACAACCGGTTTAATATGGAGAACCTAAAGGGTCACACCATAAAAGGAAGAATAATTATTTAAGAAGTTAATGGCATAATCGTAATAATATGTTAAATATATTTAATTTAATCTATGGTGATAGAATAAATTAAATAGCTTAATATTTATTATTTAATATTTTAGAAATATTAAATATAAATTAATAAGAGGATTCTTATTAATATTATTACAATTATTATTATTTTAATTTTTAAAAGGGTTTAGGAATTAATTTAATATAAGTACTCTCATTTGATCCTAATAGGATTAGGAGAAAAAATTAGTTAAAGTAGTTTAATTAATTATTCCTAATAAGATTAGGGAGCCCATTTAATTAAAAGAGTTTAATTAAATAAATAATACCTTATTTTAATTAAATAGGGTTACCTGATATCTTTATAAGAGGAGTCTTATATCAGATATCAAATATACGTAATTCCAATAGTTGGAGAGTACGCCCCCTTTTTCTATAGAGATAAGAAAAACTAGGGTTTGAGCCAATACACCCTTCTTTTTGAAAATTCTTTTTCCTTGGTGGATCACCTCTAGAGGCCATACACTTGGGTGGCTTACATTGATCAAAGGAAGGAATCTACCCGAAGATTCAAGGAGATCGCGGAGAAGTAAGAGGTGAACTCGTACCTGAGAAAGATCGTTTCTACAAGGGTATGATTTCATAATTTCTTATTTTTCGTTTAATTAATAATATACATAAAGGATGATCCGGGCAATTGATTTGTGAAAAATTTTAAATTTTGATTTTAATTTGCTTCCGCTAATTTTTGCAATTTTATTGCTTCTTTGATTTTCACAAAACCTAACAATGGTATCAAGAGCCCAACTTTATTCGAATTATTAATTATTTATGATTCCATATATGTATGGGTATGTATTTTGAATAATTTATTGGACATTTTTGGTTGTATAAAATTATTAATTTTGAAAAGAAAAAAAAAATTAACGAAACCTGCTTTAAAAACGGTTTTGTTAAGTCCGTAACTGATTTTTTTTTTCAAAAGCGAATATGATTCATTCGGTTCAGTGTGGCTGATTTATTTAAAAAAAAAAGTAACTGATCCGTTTTCGCGTGGTGGCCTGATGCAACATGGAGGTTAATTATATTAGCATGATCTATATATATAAGGTAGTTTGCATGGTCACGTGGGTAGCCTGATCCCTGCAGCTTCTTGGAATATGTTGAAATATATATATATATATATATATATATATATATATATATATATATATATATATATATATATATATATATATATAAAGTAAAAGTAAAAGAATAACTTTTGCTTTTACTTTAAGTTAAATGTTTTTAACTTAGTTAATTGTTTCTTACATTTATCCATGTAAAAGTAAAAGTAAAATGTTAAACATTTTACTTTTACTTAAGTAAATTACTTTTACTTCAGGCAATGTAATAGTGAATCCTGCGTGATTCAATAGTAATTTATATATATATATATATATATATATATATATATATATATATTATTTTAATAATTTTATAATTAAAACAAAGAGTTTATTTTAATCTTGAAATTGGATTTTATGTAATTTAAAAATGCCCATTAAATAATACTCATATATATATGAAATGATTTTAATTCATAAGATGAATGATTTTATTTATTGATACATATGATGATATGTATGATAATAAATAAGATTGATTATAGACTATTGACCAATGTGATTGGATTTATTTTGGTTGGATGTTTGAATGAATGGGTTTTATTAAATGGAGTCTGCGTACGTCGTTTTTTCTGGTTTTCTTCTTGATGTAAATTCTATCTCTCTCCTATGTAATTCCCCTTGACTGCTGATCAAGGTTTCTATTTAAATTAAATAGTTTAATTGTATAAGATTAGTTAGAATTTTTTTGAAGAACCGGAGATCAAAGAGAAAAGAGCGCTCGAAGACCCGTTTGTAATAGAGCCCGAATTTAAATGTAATAGTTATATTTAAATGTTTATTCTTGCACCCTAGGGTTTGACCTTTTGGTTCACTTGGTGGCTCTAGTGAACCAAACTAGAATAAAAATTCATAATCAATCTGGGTAGAATATTGTATTCTATATGTGCATGCTAGTATAATATATATTATATATTATGCAAACATGCTTCGCATGTTTAATAAAATGACGCGTATTTTATATATATATTTGCATGCGCGCTAAACAAGATGAGACTAATAATAACAAACCCCTCAATGAAATTATATTAAGTTGTAACGTTCAAAGATATTTAGAATATTGAACGTCACCTTCTAGCATGATAAAAATAATAGAGCATTGAATATTTAATATGAGTTTGTTGTGTACACACAAGACGAGTATTAAATATTTGAGATGTTATTTTTATTACATTTGATGTTTATAAGGAATTGAACATTACCGCTTTGTTGTGCACACACAAGGGCTGTAGTTTTCTCTTCACTTATATGGAAATGCTGGGTATAACTTAACTTAAATCATTTTAGTTCAGATGTGTACACACTTGACCATTATGATTTAAGAGGCAAAATATAAGGAGTTACATGATAATGTAATTGATAAGAGTTGTCTACCTATTTATTTATATATAGTTTGTTGTGCACACACAAGGCTATATACATTTGAAATGAGATCCTTATTCTCACTAGCAAATCTTAAATTAGATATTGCCGAACTATATTCATGAGGGTAATATAGTTTGAATAAAATTGTGGGAGATACCAATATAAAATAAGACCTAATTTATTTTGATAATTAATTAAATGAATGTTTGCTAAAATATTATCTTTTTACATGCAGAATTTTGAAAATGTCACATTCACTAATTTCACTGCGTAACATACTTGATGCTAACAAACTGACCGGACTGAATTACACGGACTGGTTAAGGAATATGAGAATTATTCTCACTGCTGAAAAGATTTCTTATGCCCTAAATTTGCCTGTACCTGCAAAAGTTGCATAAACAGCCTCTGAAAAAGAGATTGCTACTTTTAAACAGTGGCAAGATGATGCATCAGTGGCTCAATGCATCATACTCGCATCCATGAGTAACGAGCTTCAATGTCAGCATGAAAACATGGATGCTCCTATTATGTTACTGCACCTTCAAAAGTTGTATGGTGAGCAAGGTAGGACTGCTAGATATGAAATATCTAAGGAGCTCTTCCGATCTCGGATGACCGAGGGCACTATCGTTGAGACTCATGTCTTAAAGATGATCAATCTGATTGAACATCTTGCACAGCTTGGGTTCGTCATGGATGGGGAGTTGAGTCAAGATTTGATCTTGCAGTCACTCCTGACACCTTCTAACAATTTGTTGTAAATTTTCACATGAATAAGTTGGACGTCAGCTTGTCTGAGTTACTTAACATGTTAAAAACTGCTAAAGGTCACTTCCCATCCAAGAAGAACCATGTCTTACTGGTGGATGATTCTTCCAAGAAAAGGAAGAGGCCCAAGGTATCTTCTGAAAAGAAGAAATCCAAGAAGGCTAAGGGAAAGGCAAAAGTGAAGGATCAAAAGAAACCTGATCCAGTTAGCAAAGGAATTTACTTCCATTGCAACAAGTCGGGTCACTGAAAGAGAAACTGCAAGGATTATCTTGCAGAACAAAAGCAGAAGAAGCTTGGAAAAGCTTCGAATTCTAATCAAGGTTTGTTTATGATTGAAATTAATTTTTCTAAAAGTCAATCTTCTACTTGGGTATTGGATACCGGTTGTGGTTCTCACATATGTAATAATATGCAGGGACTGGTCCGAAGTAGAAAGTTGAGCAAGGATGAGGTCGTCCTACGAGTGGAAAATGGAGCAAAGATTGCTGCATTAGCTGTAGGGACTTATTGTTTAGCACTACCTATGGGCAACTCCATTAGTTTAAATAATTGTTATTTTGTTCCGACACTTATTAGAAACATTATTTCAATATCTGTATTGGATATGGATGATTTTGACATTATAATAAAGAATAATAGTTGTTCTATTTATAATAATAATGTTTTATATGGTGTTGGTAATTTACGAAATGGACTTTACATTCTTGACTTGCATGAAAATATTCAACTTGTGAATCTTGTCTCATGGGAAAAATGACTAAATCTCCTTTTAGTAGAAAAGGAGAAAGAGTTACAGAGTTGTTAGCATTGGTACACACAGATGTATGACAACGAATGCACGAGGATTGTATTCTTATTTTATTACATTCACTGACGATCACTCAAGATTTGGATATGTGTATTTAATGAAACACCAATCTGAATCATTTGAAAAGTTCAAAGAGTTCAGAAGTGAAGTAGAGAAACAAACAGGCAAAAGTATTAAGATTCTTCGATCAAATCGAGGTGGTGAATACTTAACCAGTGGGTTTCTCAATTGTCTTAAAGAAAATGGTATAATATCACAATAAACTCCACCAGGGACGCCACAGCTGAATGGTGTATCTGAAAGGAGAAATCAAACACTGTTGGACATGGTTCATTCCATGATGAGTTTTACTGATCTTCCGGTATCATTCTAGGGATATGCCCTAGAAGCGGCTACATATCTACTAAATAAGGTTTCCTCGAAATCCGTCCCTAAGACTCCATATGAGATGTGGACAGGGAGGAAGCCTAGTCTTAAGCATGTTAAGATTTGGGGATGTCCAGCTTATGTGAAAAGGTTTCAGAATGATAAGCTTGGGACAAGATCTGATAAGTGTACTTTTGTGGGATATCCTAAAGAAAGTTTAGGATATTATTTCTACAATCCTACTGAACAAAATGTGTTTGTTGCCAAACATGCTGCCTTCTTGGAAGAGGAGTATATATCCTTGATGGGGTCAGTGGGAGGAAAATAGATCTTGAATAAATTAAAGAACCACAAACCACTACAGATCAAATGGATAAACCTGTCCAAGTAGAGAATCCTTCTGTACCACACCCTATTCGTAAATCTAGAAGAGTACCAAAGATACCTGATAGGTATGGACTTGTCATAGAAGATGACAATGAGGTACGCATCATAGATGATGATGATCCAATGAATTATGAACAGGCTATGAGTAGTAAAGACTCAGAGAAGTGGCAAGAAGCCATGAAATCCGAGATGGACTCCATGTATGAGAACCAAGTATGGACTTTGGTTTCACCACCTGAAGGCATTAAGCCTATTGGGTGTAAATGGGTCTTTAAAAGAAAGACTGGAGCAAATGGCAAGGTAGAGACCTATAAGGCCCGACTGGTCGCAAAGGTTTCAAACAAAGACAAGGAGTTGACTATGACGAAACCTTCTCACCAGTAGCGATGCACAAGTCCATTCGGATTTTGCTTGCGATTGTAGGTTACCATGACTACGAAATCTGGCAGATGGACGTGAAAACGGCATTCGTCAATGGGAAACTTGAGGAGGATGTGTATATGACACAACCAGAGGGTTTTATTTCAAAGGTTGGAACAAATCAAGTCTGTAAGCTACAACGATCCATTTATGGATTGAAGCAAGCTTCTTATAGGTGGAACATCTATTTTGATGAGACAATCAAAGAGTTTGATTTTATCAAAAATGAGGATGAACCATGTGTGTACAAGAAGGTTAGTGGGAGCGCTGCTTCATTCCTCGTATTATATTGATGCTATATTACTGATAGGGAATGATATTCCTATGCTACAATCAATTAAAATCTAGTTATCTAAACACTTCTCTATGAAGGACTTGGAAGAAGCATTCTATATTTTGGGGATAAAGATCTATAGAGATAGATCTAAAAGGATGCTTGGCTTGTCCCAAGGAACGTACATTGACTCGATGCTAAAGAGGTTTAGCATGGAAGATTCCAAAAGAGGTCTCATGCCGATGAGCCATGGAATACATCTCTCCAAGAAACAGCCCCAAAGACACCTGAGGAGAGAGACCGTATGAGTAAGATTCCTTATGCTTCAGCAATAGGATCTATCATGTACGGTATGATATGTACTAAACCAGATGTCGCTCATGCACTTAGTGTAACAAGTAGATATCAGTCGAATCCAGGAGAAGAACACTGGAAGGCAGTGAAAAATATCCTAAAGTACTTAAGAAGAACTAAGGATGTATTTCTTGTCTACGGTGGGTCTGAATTGAAAATAGAGGGCTTCACAGACTCTAGTTTTCAAACAGACCAAGATGACAATAAATCCGTTTCGGGGTATGTGTTTACCTTAAATAGTGGCGCAGTGAGTTGGAAGAGTTCCAAACAGCAAACAGTTCCTGATTCAGTGATAGAGGCAGAGTACATAGCTACAAGTGAAGCTGCAAAGGAAGCTGTTTGGATGAAGAAGTTCATTACCGAACTTGGTGTGGTTCCTAGCATTACAGGACCAGTGCCTTTATCCTGTGACAACACCAGAGCAGTTGCGCAAGCTAAGGAACCCAGGTCTCATCAGAAATCCAAACACGTGTTACGGCGATTTCATTTGATCAGATAGATCATTAAAAGAGGAGACGTCACCCTAGAGCGTGTGGACTCTCAAGACAATATTGCATATCCATTTACTAAAGCGTTAACACAACAGCAGTTCGATCGTCACTTAGAAAATATGGGTATGAGATACCACGGCGATTGACTTTAGTGCAAGTGGGAGATTGAAAGTAGTATGCATATAAGCCAATCATGTATGATGATAAAGCATATAATTTGTAATCAATCTTATTTATTTATTAATAAAAGAATTATTTATTAAAGGCATTTATTATCTACATGGTGTTGTTTTAATAATATGTGATAAACCCATAGTTTTAAGCAATGCTTTTAGAATCATGATGAGATCATGCTAATGATATCTAAATTCTTAGATAGCTTAAAACTAAAATGTTCCCATTCAATGGATTACTAAAAAGGGAATTAGTGAATCTGGATAGATTGGTACGTACGTTGCTTGCTCATTGGATGAGAATGGTTGATTTCATGATCATTTGTGTGGAGACACTAAAGCAAGTATGTAAGTGCTTATTAGAGAATAAGTTCACTGAACGTGACTAGCTAAGGAATACCTAATGGAGTTTTACTTGCCTGTCAATAGAAATTTCTGTAGTGATAGTAGTACAAATGATCCTTAGACTTGAGATCATCATAGTATCTTATATATAATGAATTACACTTTGACTTATTCCTTAAGACCTTAGAGTATATCAAAGGGTATGCTTGGGTGTAATAAGTTATATATGAAGATAGTGAATGATCAATAAAGAATCTACCACTTCTAGTAAAAGAAGAGAAATGTCCTATGTGATTCGATAAATGACAACCCAGGAATCCTTGGCCAAGGTGAAATAAAATTAGAAAGTAGTTTCTAATTTGCATTCATTAGGAGTTGTATACTTAGGAATCGAAATACATAAAATTAAATAAAATAAGACTTGACAGTAATTCCATATCTTATATTTAATTGGGACATTATATTGTGGAAAGATTGAATTGTACGGTAACTATTAACTCAAATATTCTTTTATGATTAATGTTAAAATTTATATTATCTGAAAAGTCGTTGATCGCTAGGGAGGCTTATCCCTATTGTAGAATAAATATTATTTATTTAAATAAATTAATCGTTTAATTTATATATTTAAATAAGATTAGAATTGTTCTAATTAATTTATTCACAACCGGTTTAATATGGAGAACCTAAAGGGTCACACCATAAAAGGAAGAATAATTATTTAAGAAGTTAATGGCATAATCGTAATAATATGTTAAGTATATTTAATTTAATCTATGGTGATAGAATAAATTAAATAGCTTAATATTTATTATTTAATATTTTAGAAATATTAAATATAAATTAATAAGAGGAGTCTTATTAATATTATTACAATTATTATTATTTTATTTTCTAAAAGAGTTTAAGAATTAATTTAATATAAGTACTCTCATTTATTTCTAATAGGATTAGGAGGGAAAATTAGTTAAAGAAGTTTAATTAATTATCCCTAATAAGATTAGGGAGCCCATTTAATTAAAAGAGTTTAATTAAATAAATAATACCTTATTTTAATTAAATAGAGTTACCTGATATTTTTATAAGAGGAGTCTTATATCAGATATCAAATATACGTAATTCCAATAGTTGAAGAGTACGCCCCCTTTTTCTATAGAGATAAGAAAAACTAGGGTTTGAGCCAATACACCCTTCTTCTTGAAAATTCTTCTTCCTTGGTGGATC